>VXAA01000964.1:191616-247098 GCA_013399115.1 Anseranas semipalmata | reverse complement strand
CCCCCCCCCTTTTTTTTTTAAAGTCAGAAAGGGAAGTGAAGAACTTTGGGACAGTCTGTCTTGCCTTCCCTTCTGCTATCAATGGATGATACTTGTAAAATGCAGCACCAACAGAAGCCATTCAACCAAACTTTAATGTGCAGGGTGACACAAGGGGTACTACGACTGAACAGAAATTGCTCTGTGCAGATTACAAGTATATGGTATTTCCATGCAGTACAATTTATTCCAAGAGGAGATAGGATATTCAAATCTTCTGCAAATTAAAATACTGATCACAGATCATTATAACTCATCTGAATCAAGACACAAACTGTACCCATGATTTTATGCATCCCTATTAGAAGTAATTAGATTTTGGCAAGTCTTTCCCAATTAATGTAGACAATCAAAAGGATAAAAAAAAAACAGTCATACATACAGGTTGTTTTATCCCCACGTCTCACAAAAAAATAAATAATTTATTTGTATCACTGTTGAATAACTTTTAAACATTTTTCTTGTATATAAAACCCTCCTTTCATTATTTTCAGTATTTTAATTAACATACAAATATGGTGTCAGGTCAACTTACTTATTTTAGAAAGTGACTTTGCTAGACTGTATGCGGGTCTGAATTCCAGAAATGCTTTGAGAGAGTGCCTCAAGACTTCTAACTGCGACAATATTTTCACTGAAAAAAAAAAAGCAGTGAATTTGTTACAAAATACTATCTATTCTGGTGTAAAAATTAGAGACCAGCAACCTACATTCTTACTTCAAGTAGCTAGATAAAGTGCTGTTAACCACTAACCTTTAACTCACAGCAAAACCAGTGTTTTTACAAAAGTAGAGCTAATGTGTTAGTTGTCCCACTGACTACGTAGAGCTGACTTTGGCTGTGAAGGCAACGCCTGAGTCACAGGCATAGGCCACGAAATGGAGGTGTGCCTGCTCCTGGGAGAGGCAGAAGATCCATAGTGTTTTTCTCACCTTCTGCCCTTTGAAACTATCAACAAACATTATTCAACCATACCACAGGCTACCTGCATATGAAAATGTAGAAGAAAAAACCCACAAGATAGTAATAACAGTACTAGAAGTGGATTTTCAGTGGTACTTAAAAAAAAAAAAAAAAAAAAGTAAGTAAGTAAGGTGAAAACCTTTGTCGTTTCTGTATTGCTTATTCTTTCTTTAAAAAATTAACAATCCCAGCCAAAATCTCATGGGCTTTTGCAATGTATAAAATATAAATACAGGAAACTCAAACAACAGTATCAGCAGTCTTCTTCCAAAAAATCAATGAGAACGAAAGCTCATCCTACGTTTCCCTAGATTAAAATTAATTTCTTAGTAAATACAGACGAGTTTTCTTCAGGCTGACTTAGCATAGATGTTTAATGATGTTTAGCTAATCCATTTTAAATTCAGGCCCCTTCAGTTAGTTCAATTTACCTTTCCTAGGTACCTCTGTAAAGACATGGTCTCCTAAGGCCCATTCATTGCTGACCATGTTTTTACCATTCATTCTTTTGTCATTCACAAGTCACAGGTTTGACTTCAGGTTGAACCAAGCCACCGCTCATTTTCGGACGGTCCTGCAGGGTAAGGTTCAGTCCCAGGCATGGCAGTATGCTGAGCTGGGTCCATGTCAGCAGACCCATACAAACTCAACTAATACTATAAGGTTACAAAGCTCTCAGTTGATGCTAAAGGGCCCTATAATGTTGCTTATGATCACTTGTGCCCACGTTGTCTTCAAATAAATAAATAAAGTATAACTGTAAAACAGTAGAAAAGAAAACTTGGCTATTGGCAAGTTGATATTAACCAAGTCTTGAAGTATGCAACAGTTCTAAACATACCAAATTTAAAGAACAAGAAGAAATGAAGTGCCTTATGTAAAGAAGAAAAAGGCATCTCTGTGCAGTGCATCCCTCTGGCAATGCCACGGTTTCTCCTCATCATCACAGTTTCTGTCCTCCCCTCATCTTGCCACGTAGAAAAGAACACAACAACCCAGTGATGCCATTGTTTGGATAGTCCTGTCTAGGTGCACATGAACGACTAACTACATGATGACAGGACAGATGGACATGCCACTCTCCTCCAGAGTTTCAGCTTTCATTTTTAAACAATAAGTTTCTAGCTATCACTGTTATGAGAAAAAAAATAAAGTGAAACATGCCTAACACATGCAAGACGCCCCTCTGCATCTGCACCGAATGTGAAACAAGAGTCCCAGTGTACGAACTGACCTATATGCCTTGCACCTCGATGCCATTATACGTCACTGTTCACTATTTTATTACTTAGGCTTTTGAAGATAGAAAATAAGGAAGGAAAACAAGATGTATCTGACGTCAGACTAAATTGCAAGCATGTCCTAAAACTGAGACAGGTTCACAGTGAAATAAAAGACTAAGCTGAGATACCAGAATTAAAAGAAGGTGAAAAATGTCAAAAGGATACAACTTTAAAATGTTTATAGTAATATACGACCAGGTTGAAAGAAGGAAGTATGGCTTATTTCATTCTTCAGAAAGCTTCAGCAGTGACCCAACAGACTGCACAACAAGTATATCAATACATAGCTCTATTTCCATTCCAATCCACATTTACAGCACAAAGACAACGGTCTAGACAACTTCAAGCTTACTTCCTTAACCTATTTTCAAAAGCAAATCAAGTACAGCTTCTCCCATGCATACTGCTGACCTACCAAATGAAAGACTACACCCATCTTTCCATCACGCTCCATCAATTGCTTATAGCAAGCAATTTGCATTACCTTTGAGTTAAGTGCCCTTGAGTGTACAGTAACAGAGCTGCAGTGGATTTCATAAGAGCAATGGCAGCATTCCAGACACACAAACTACATTAAAGTGCTCGTATCTGACGCAGCACAAACTATGGAGTATTACTACTAGCGTGGTAATTTGGGAGGGTGGAAAGAGAACAGTGAGAAAGAACCACCACGTTTTTGAAATAAAAACCTTCAGATTACAGACTAAGGGAGACATCTGGGTGGGCACAACAGCATAAGGACATTGGAGAGCAAACACAAGGCTGTTCAATGTGAGTTTTCTAACAAAAAAGGTTGATGTACAGGAGACAGAGGAGGAAAGATGCAGGAGGAAAAAAAGAGAAGTAATTAAGGAGAAGAAAAGATAGGAATAAAACAAGAAGAGAGGCTCTATCCTGCCCAAAATGTGTTTTGACAGTCCCCAGCAGACCACATCACCTCAGGAAGAGCCTGTTCAGGCACTGGGAAGCACAGGAGCCATGGGCATGGCTGAGTCACCTGACTTAAGAAAGGAGAAGGCTTTTTGTGGGTCTTGTTTGTTTGTTTGTTTAAATTGGGAAGTAAAATATGACAGAGGAAAAAAGCTTTCTTTCCTAAGGTGTTGTATAACAATTATACCTCTGTATAACAACGGTGTATTGAGGTTCTAAATCCCACACAAATGGTACTGCCCTGTGTCAGCTTTTAACATTGTATTCCCATTCCTTCAACATTGCTCCAGCTCATGAGAAGATACCCTTACAACTTTAGTTGTTAAGAAATATAATAATAGTAATATTTAAATAATCAATACCACCTTTTTATATACTAGATCTCTTCAAAAATCTATGTGATTGTACTACTTCCCCCCTGGAAGTTTAAAATCAACATCTCCATCTGGAAATGGAGATACCTAAATTTAAAAAACAGTATATTTTTGTTTCTACAAAGGATTTCACTTCCTCCAATTGCTTCACAGAAACATCCCGAGTTTTGGTAGGGATGAGCTGGTATTCATTTTTTTTTCCCTAAAACCTTTTAAGTCCTCCTCATGAAGATGACCTGATTGTTTTGCAGCAAATCTTTTGTCTTCATGCTAATCTGTTGCCTATTTTTAGTCATATTTCAAATAATTTTAAAAAATTACAAAAAAAAAAAGCAAGATTTGTCATTTGTGTCACTGAAATCCACTCTTACACCTTGCTCATATTCTTAACAACCAGAAAGTTAAACTGAACTATTAACTACAAACATTACAGGCTCCGGTGCAAGGCAGGAATTCAAAGTATGCATTTGAGTATTTAGTGATGTTAATTTCTGGCTACAATAAAAAAAAAAAAAAAAAAGTCTGTTGCACTGAGGAAGTCCACATATCCCCAAACTACCCTCCCCCAGAAAATTAAATGAGAACATTAAAGCAGTGAGAGAGGTATAAACTTATACTGCAGTTACTGATTGCATTGCTCGTAAGTGGAGTTAAGCAAAATGCAGAGTTTAAAGCTCTAGAGAAGCAATTGATTCCCTTTAAATGCTAAGTATTAAAAAAAAACATCCCTACAAGCAAGCAACATGAAACCAAAAATATCAAGAAATTTTTTTTTTTGGTTCCATCACTTTAACTCTAATGGCTGACATAATGTAACATAAATGGTACTTTATTAAATCTAACTATGAAGACTGTATTAGGTTTTAAAACAGAATAAACTCTCACTGGAGTCAGCCACTGAATTTCTCAAATATTGCCAAAAAGGTTAACATAGCATTTCCTACCTGAAAATATAGACGGTCTTTTCTTAGGGCGCCTTGGATGTATAGGCTCTATATTCTTAATATTTCTTTGCAACTTTCCTTTAAGGTCATTTTCTAGCAGGATGTCTGGTGGTAGACTACTCCGTCTTGTTGATTTACAGTGATTCTGACAGGAATTCAGTTTACTCCTAGTCCTAGAGTACAAGTTGCTGTCATCAACTGCCATTATAGAGCATTAACTTCTAAAGCCACCCCAGCCAATCTGCACATCCAGAAGTATTTTGACTAGTGGTTACGGACCCAAGCAATCTCAGATGTTCTCATGCCCAGCTCAGCACTTGCCTGGGAAGTTTAGCAAGTTGATAGGCGTGTGCTGGAGCAGGTGTAGAGTTACTGCACTGCCCCTCCTTGCATCAGTCCAACAGCACAGGGAGGAGACACGCCGAAATCATTAGTTTGGAAGTTTTGAGGTAATTAGGAAGTTCAACAAACCTGAACCCAGCAGCGCGGTCTGTGCAAAGGGGAAAACAACACTTCAGTATCAGGCACTGTCTAGGGCTAGTGTTTGTATTTTACCAACAGCATGTGTCAGATCAGTTCATTAATACTTCATTATCTTGGCAAGCGAAACAACTGTTGCAGAACCTTTAAAAAAAAAAAAAAAAAGAAAGAAAAGAGAGTGAGAGAAAAAACAAAGCAAAACAAAACAAAACCCAACTCCATCAATTGCCTAGGGACCTGCCTGGGAAAGGAACAACCTGAGCAGTACGGCCAGGATCTTAGCCCTGTCCTTTGGCAATGTTACATTTTTAGACTGGTAAACAAATCCAAAGCACAAAGGTTTTTATGGCCACAATTATTAGGTTTATTTGTTCCTCTCCTCAAGAAAGAAGCGTGTTATTTCCTTACTGGAGCCGAAATCAAAGACCTGTCAGCGTGACTGATTTTCTGTATATGTAACTGCTGACCACTAAAACCAAGTCATTTCAACATGCAGATGAAGCAGGTGGTCTGTAAATTCTCCATCTAAATAAAACTCACAATGCTTACTAGGGGTTTATAAGTTTTCCTTCTTTTGTTCCAGTTATCCCAGTGAAATCTTTTCAGCTTCCCAAGCATACGGTTTTCCCTTCTCCAAACATTAGAAAGAAAAAAGTGCAAATCCCGATATTTTCAATGAAACTGCTAATTTTCTGACTTAGAATTCTGTCATAAATGAGACAAAATTCATTAGAAGCTTTCTTAGTTTTAATTTACTAACTACAAACATTTTCCTATTAAATAACTTACAGTAAAGTGAATAAGCAGAGTGGTAATCTGAAGTGTCAGTAACTAATGCTTCAACCATGGATACTTAAGGCAACCAGATTTTAACAGCTGAAGATAGAACTTGATTTCTCCAAATCATTTAAAATACTTAAAATATGAATGCTTTAATTACTTTCCCAAAGACAGGGTATTTTTTATGATTGGTGTAATGATCATGAAGTTGGCTGCTCCAAATACAGTTTTTGTGTGAAATTCAGTAGAACCTTCATTATTGCTGACAAGAAATAAACTGCTCACCTACATGCTTTTGGAAGGAAAGGGGGGAAATGATACATCTTTATACATATTTATGTAGATTCTTAGCTTTTAAAAACATTTTATTGTGTTAGAAATGCAGAAAAATGCAAGTAATCTGCTAGATTTTTCTTCTTCCTCTGGATACTAAATTGTATTTGGCTGGAAGTTGAAGTTATGAAGGTAAGAATCCAATCTCAAATACACTGGGCCCTGCAATCAGAACAAGGTGATTATTTAAACCAACAAATTTAAACCAAGTAAATGCTAACTGCAGGTAACAAAGTGATTATTTCTGGATTTGCCAAGTATTCAAAGGATCTTGAGTGCTGTTTATACGCAGAAATAAGCTTTTGAAAATGGACTCCAAAGTAGGTTAGGTGGGAATTAGGTTGTAACCAAAGGGAATTGTATACCTAAATTGCTTGGGTCCATTCTAAAAATTCCTCTAGGCATTGGTCTTCGTCATTAGAGGCCAAAATATTTCTATCATGCCCTTCAAATCTGTAGACTTTGTGGATCTTATCCTCTTTTTTCCAGCTAATAATAATAAAAAAAATCAGATCAGAAAATTTCCTTTTTTCCCCCTTCTCTCCCAACTCCACTTGATTCCGCTTTGACTCAACCGACATAAAAAAAAAAATATATTCAGTCCATTCCTAATAGTCCAAGTAAGCCAAAGTAACTGAATCAAAAGCTTTTCAATACAACAGAAAGTGCTTAGATCTGAGCAAGTGTAAATATTATTTGAACCATGTGTGAAGACTGAAAAACTATAAATACCAAACGCAGGAACTGACATTTGAGGAGCTTTAAACTGAAATTTGACAGCAGCATAAAATAGAATTTCAACATCTTCAGTAAGTGACCTAACCACCAGGACATTCTGGAAAGAGCTCTTAACTTTTCTTGCTGAAACTGCTCCAACACGTATAAATAATTAAACATTCATTAGAAGAGTGACTCGAAACTGTCCCATATTCTAGCTGAGTGATACAACTGCTGTGCTGTACAGTCTTACCTTCTCCAGCCCAATGAATATTCATGCCAAGTGGAACATTACCACCAGGAGGAAGCACTGCTGGGACACTCAAAGGTATGATAAGGACCACACATCTCATCCCTGAGTTGCCTTTTTAGGATCCACTCTAAGACACATACCCTGAGAATTCATCCAGACCTAACAATCTACAAGTGCAAATACTTGGTCTGAAAACTGAAAATCCTTAGCTGGTAGAGGAATAGGCAGCAGCAGAACAGAAGCTGAGGCTCCAGGCGGTGTCTGAAAGTTTTTGGAGTTGCGTACCTATGTGCCATTTTAGTGGTCTAACTCTTGTAATGATTTAGTTTATGTATCTCCTGTTGGAGATTTTCTCATCTTTGAGGGGAACGTGTATAAAACTTGTAGTCTACTCCCAAATGAGACCACTACAGAATAAGTTACAGAACCATACAAAAGAACAAAACTAGGAATGGGGGAGGAAGGAGGACTTCGAAGAGCTGTTTGTTAATTATAAGACCCAAAATAAAGCAGAAGCACTGAGCAATCTAAATAAATAAACAAACAAACAAATAAATAAATAAAAGAGGTTTTGAGATCCAGGACAGAAAGAAAGGAAAAGAATGCTCTTGTTAAAATTTGTGATTCTTCTCCACCAAGGTTGCAGTGACAGTATCTCTCCCAGATCTCCTATCTTCTACTTAAAGACGGAAGCTTTGCACTTTTATAAGTGGAAATACAACCAGAGGGGTGAAACAAACAAACAAACACACTCCACCAAACCACAAGCATGATGTGTGGAAATAAACTTGTTAACTTATATGCAATTAATCACAAAGTTCCTATCATATACATGCAGGAATCCAGAATGAAATAGAGAATCAAATGGCTGAACTATATTCAAAAATAAGTTAATAATTGAAAATTATATGTAAATATTTTATTCTCCAGTCTCAAATAAATATTTTTAGAAGGCGATAGCATAGTTGAAGGAATTACACTTCACTAAGCCTTTTAGTTAAAACGGTGATTAAAATAATTAATTGTTGAGTAAAACACCAAGATTACAATACCATAGGACTAATCAACATGGTTTCTATGGAAAAAAGAAGTGTCACTAATGATATCAGTTGCTTGAGCATAGAAGATAAAAGAGAACTAATTATTTATTTATCCCATCAAAGGTTTAAACAAGATCCTTCAGAAGAGATTCCTAAAAGGAAGTAATCATTGCATTAAGCTTGGTACCGAATTATGAAAGTGCTCAAACGATGGAAAACAAAGCACAGGAATTGTAACTTGGCTACACTTTCAGGGTGGCAAAGGCTTATGTTTCTCTAGTAGGTTCTGTGTAGTTCAGTATTTTCTTACAATTTTGAAAGCACAGCATAATAATAAAAAAGCCCAATTTAGATAGCTGAACTACAGATCATCGGATTTATCTATTCGAAGGCTAAATCAGGACATCATACCTCTTGCCTCCAGCAGACTACCAAATTTTACTCTCTGCAGCTTCTATTACTATTTCCTTTGATTAAAGTTTGGTAAATGAAAGCTAAAGGAAAGTGATGTTTGAGAACTGATTTGTGTTTGGACTATACTCTGTATTGCAGAAATACAGATTTGAGGCTACAGAATTAGCATGGTCCAGGTCACAGACAAATAAGTTTTCTCACAGGAGAAATTATCATTACCTTTTTGTTTAATAGTATGGCAGCAAATCTAGTTATATTTCATATGCAGTTACCCACGTGTTATTATCACTACATTAGAGCTGTCATTCGTGCTTTCAGCTGAGGGAAATATTCTTGCTTATCAACAGTAGAAATAAAAAATGTGTTCCTAAAAAGTCTTCTTAATGTGTCAGCAAGCATAGTTGGGCTCAGAAAATCTGTATTACGGGAGAAAATCTGCCACCACAACAAATTCCCATCTGCTGTGGTAAAGTAATGTCCACATTAGTGTACATTTTATTCATGGGCGTTCCCACCATACCATACGTACCAGATTAGAATGGTACGTAAATACTGCCAAGGGAGGATGAGGCGTCTTAGACACGTATGTTGGAGGAACTGCTATGGAAGGAAAGGATAAAAAATAAAAAATAAATGGAGTCCCATCCTTCCTCTTGCCTGTAGCCCGCAGAGCCTCCCTTCTTGTCACATTAGCACCCACTTTTGTGAGGCCGCACAGCAAACCATGGAACAAATGTGGGTTAACCTTTCCTTTCTTTCTTTCTGTTTAGCCATGCTGCCACAAAGGAGAAAAAGACAGGAATAAGCAGCCAGGACAGGGATATGTGGATCATTTCTTCTAGTGACTGTGCCAGGCTACATCTGGTTAAAATCTTTGTAAAACTAAGGTTACAAAAGCAATACACAAGCTACTTACTGCATTTTGGGTGGGTTTTACGGGTGTCACAAATGTCTGAAGCACCAAGTTCATAACAATCAAGTTGAGACTTCTTGGGCATCTGCTTGCTCAAAAGAGACTGTTTAGCACTAGAAATCAACTCAGAAAACCTTTTTTTTTTTTTTTTTTTTCCTTTTCAAAAGCACTTATTCTGTAGGTCTCATCCCCTAGACATGGCAGTACAGTCACAGATCTACAAATGTATCTGTGCTGTGAAGTCTCTAATCTCTTTTGTTTTGCATTTCAAAAGGAAAGTTAAACAGTGCAAGAATTAAAAACAGAGAATCAAAAAGTGAAGAATACATACAGCTGCTCAAACCCTCCAACTGTGACTCAAAAATGATTTGTTTAATTTTCTGGAATAACCTGGCTGTCTCAATGCATAGGATGTGAACATCTCAGAGATTCTCTGCTTGAATTAACCCATGTATCCCACAGTCTAATGCTGCTATAAACAAAGCCTGTATTGGATACAGCCTTAGCTTCCAAAAAATCTCTCTCTCAAGTCAAGCATCATTTTTCAGAAGTGGGTAGAAGAGGAATAGGTTAACAAATAAGCAGTCATGGTTGTGCTCTCAAAGACACCAAAGAGATCATTTTAGATTCACATTAATTTCTACTCTCATGGCAAGCGCTTGACTCATAGAACAGTGTAATTAGTACTTAGTTGCCAGGCTACATCTGACCTTAGAGCAAGCTAAATGAGAGTACTAGATGCTAGTCATATCGGGCACTGCAGCGCTACATTCACGGTTTCAATTTGCGATAGGTAACTTAATATTGAATTAGAGTTACAGAAAACAGATATAAGCATTAAGCCCAGACAATTCCTCACCTACCTCAAATACAAGCAGACAAAATATTAAGGAGAGAAGACAGCTTTTTCAGAGTTGCCTTCTCTGATAGCATACTGATTTTAATAGATTAATATTGACAAGAGATTTGGCCTAGAGTTTCAATTGCATTTTCTTTCAGCTGAAAGAAGATAAGCATGTAGTCATATTGTTGTTTGCTAACAACAAAATACATGGTTAGTGCTATAATCTGGTCCTAAGATAATATCAGTCCCTTGATGCTTGATACTTAATGCTCACTTCCCATATTAACATGGAAGCTGACTCATGTCACAGCGTTTCATAAGCAGTGAATTCATATGCTAATATACATTTGTAATAATTTCACTTCACCCTGATGTTCCCATTACATGATAGCTGTTACAGCCTTATCTTCACGAGGACTTGAAAGCTGATCCTTCTCCAAGAGAAAAGCAGTGCGTACCCTGGAAACAGAATTTTCTGGCAGGCAACAGCATAAACAGGAACAGCTTAGGAACCAAACTGGTGGAGATGCCTCCTTGCAAGTGGCCTCTGAGTGGTCAGGACATGCAGCTTTGTCCGAGTGACAACCCAGAGGCTGGATATTTTCCAAAGATCAAAGGCCGTGGGTGGAATTTCCCAGAATCTGCACAGCTGTAACACTCAATTACAAAATCATTCTTGCTATTACTGCACTGCAATCTGTCACATTAGGCCTATGCTCTGGATACAATTACAGGAGAGAGACCTAGAGGGTACAAAGGAATTTTACTTCGTCAGGTATAGTATGAGTGCTGAACAAAAGATGACAGATGTCTCTGTTTTTTCTTTTGCATTTTGTGCAGAAAGTGTGTATGTACTACAAGCAAACTACAAATATGAAGGCTACAAATTTCAGAGACAATTTTCTACTTAAGACCACTTCTGAGTGTTCAGTATTTTTACATAAGTTAAATTTTCTTAGCACATATCTGTGAAGTAACAACAATCCATTTCAGTTTCTGTAAAAAAAAATAAATAATAATAATTAAAGATATAGATGAAAAAAGTCAAAATATTTGGAACTTTTCCCAATAGGATAGTTTTAATGAAAATTTCCATCAATTACAAGGAGTATATACTTGCTGTTATGTGAGGCCACTGTCTGAAGTGATCCCAGTGATTTGGGAAATCCAGTGTTCTTCCTTTACTTGTCATGACAACTAAAGGATGATGATGAAAATTCTGCTTCTCATGGACAGTTAGTCAAATATATATATGGATTATTAATAATATATACACTTTTAAAAATTCTAACATGTTAAAGTTGCATATGATTCAGGGCTGGATGAGATGAAACAGATAGATGGGGATGCCCTGCGGCAGAAACAGTCCCTTGCTCAGGACTCTGGATTGCTGTGTTACAAGAAATTTTTTTAATGAAGAGGAAACAAGGAAGTGGGCCAAAATGTATCTCATCCTTCAGTAAAAGGTCTAATGTAAGGATATGCAATGTAATGGGACAGACCTAAATCAAGTTTCACATCCCTTTCCTACATAGCAAGAAAAAAAAATGCAGGAAGTGTATCAGAAAGTACTTTGAATTAAGTACCAGCCTGAAAATAAGGCAGGAGAGAAAATTCTGCTGTGGAGTTCTCTTTACCTCTGTGAATATTTCATTTCAGGTCACGGTCACTTTGCTTCCGATACATCCTTGCTGAATATCAATGCCTTAGGTCTTAACAGGCTGTATGTTACAACCTGACGCAAGGATGCGATCTTGAAACCCAGGGCTAGTACCTGGTGAGTGTTATATCATTACCCACACAAACAAACGAAGATAACAACTATCACCAGCCCTTGAATCCAGTAATAGTGTTTAGCTCTTTAATAGCTGTTTCCTGTTTTGAGTCTACAGACTACTTCTGAATCCACATAATGAAACATATTGTGTATCATTCATTAAGGGTGAGATTCAGACCATTCAACTTCCACTTCGATTTGGATCCAAGTGAAATCCATGTGCCCAAATCTTCAGAATCTAGACTGCCTTCTCTCCAGCACCATTTAAATTCTGAAACAATGCTGTCATGATCCCACATGTATGATCCCACAAGCCAAGAGCTCCAATTTGCTCTTGCAATAGTTGTGCTTTTGGGGTGAAAAGAATAGGGAAGAACTGCATTGGATCTAGTGGGGTTAGGTAGCAGAGTATCAGAAAGCACTACTCTCCAGGCTCCTACTGGCCTATGCTTTATCTACACCCTCATGTTGGGACAAACTGTTCCCTAGATCCTTAACTTGGACATCTACTTTTTTTCAGAAGGGCAGTAGTTTGAGCAGCCAGGCGTAGCTTCCATCTTAGTTCCTCTTTTAAGACAAGTCTGTAAAGATATTTTGTCTGAGTCCCCAAACAGATGGATCTCATACGCGTACTCAAGCCATACTTACATTCAGATGCATAAATTATACTGTTAGCTTTCAGAAATAAGCATACCCGTAACTACCATTAGAGGATTTGGGTCACAGAAACCTTTATTGTTCAGTATCAGCCCAACGTATGCTTGGTAACATGCTGAACCTGCAGCTTTCCAGCTTCTCCACGTTCTCCACAGAAACCCACTTCACTTACATGTGTAGCATGTTGCACTGAATAGGTAAGCCACACTTAGCTATGCTAATTCTAGAGTTTTAGTAACAATACAGTAAATGCAGATGAATTCCTAGCTGGGACAGAAACATAACCTAGTTTTATTCAACTGCTTTTCTAAACTAGTCCTTTCAGTTTCATCTAGCAATCACAAAGGCATCTCCTAAAACAATGGTGTTGGACAAAGCATACAAACTGCAAGGTGTCAGTTTATCACTCATTTTTCTGTGGAGACAAAAGCGGTCTTTAATCTGCATCTTAAATTCTTGTCTAAGATGACAAGTGCATTCCATCTTCATCAGCCAGCAAGCGATTCTTTTTCATAGCTGTTATACTTGCAGGAGAGTCAGAACCACACATATATTCTTGATATTTGGCACCCACAGAGGTTTAAAGCTATTTGTCTGGCATCCCCTTTTACGGGAAGTGTAATATACAGATTTATATACACTTTGACTTAACTTCAGCCTCTCTCTAGGTCTGAAGTGCCATTTGTTAGGGAAATACTCCGTTTGCTTTCTGTACACTTGGCTGTATTTCAGCTTCCTCAGAACTACTCATAAAACCGTCCCAGGTGTAAGACCGATTGAGAGGAAAATGAAGGTTACTCCCCTGCAGCCAGAGCTCCTAGAAACACGGGAACACATCCTGACCAGCTACTGGAATGCCTGATCGAGGCACAACCCCAAGGACAGCAGTTTCAGCTCCTGAGCCCTGCTACAAAAGTTAGTGGTTACAAGAACCAACGTGACATTGCTACAGCATCATAAAGCACGGATGTGCAAATTATCTTAAAAACCTCCAGACACAGACACAAATATTCCACATATATTAATTCAAAGGAAGTTTTAGCAATTTTAAGAGTCAAATATGGATTACATTTATTACATTTATATTGAGATCAAATTCCCATTCAGGTCAGATGCAGTTCTAATGTGTTCCAGTTAAGACCAAACAGAATTAAAATAGATGTAACAATTGTAAACAGTAAAACTATCTAAGCAAACCATCCTGTTTTAGAACAGAGAGCCCATAACAGTCAGTTCACAAAAGAAAACTGTTAAAACAATGAAGAAATGTATTATTTCTAGGGGATAAGAAGAACAGTGGATAAGAAGAACCTGTTACTCTGTAGATACAATCACCAATTTAAAGTAGTTGTAATAAATTGGTAAAAGTAAGCACCATAAGTATATTAAAGTTTTACTAGAGATTACTGTAAGATCTGTAAAAAGACCAGCTAAGATAAACTTTATGAACACCACATACTTCATCCAGCCCCTACCTCTTGATATGTTTATGATCCCGTATTTCCACTCTCAGTAATTTTTTTCTTAATGACACCAAACAAGAACAATACTGCAGGCGTCACAGAAACGTATCAGCAAGCTTCAGAAACAAAGGCTACTAATCTCAGGTATTTTAAAATCATGAGCCATGTCTAAAAATCAGGAATTACATTTACAAATAAAGATTAAAGAGAAAACTTGGGTGTCTACTCCATTTTTTTCGTTTTCCTTGTACTTGGTAGAGCCTTTGTAGGCTAAGTGATGTGCCAAAGCCAAGTTCTTCTCCACAGCTACAGAATGCCCCTCCACTCTCAAAAGGGCTGATAGTCTCATATAACCACTGCTAAGTGGAGACTTTAACAGCCTCCTCAAACTTACAAGACCTGTTGTAAAAATCACCAGCAATCAATTCTCCTTCAAGCAAAGGTCGATCAAATGTGGATCTCACTCATCTGTGGTTGATCAAACATGGATCTCACTCATCTGTGGCTCCAAATCTAACCGTCCATGTACATTAAGGTCACAAATTCTTCTGCCAGTTATTCAAAGAAAACTTAAAAACTAGTTTCTCTGGGCTTGGCTTTGAAATTGGAGTAGGAGCTCCCACTAAAGCACGCAAAAAGAACCTTTAGTTCTGTAGTTCTTCTAAGTGGACCTTACTCTCCCACAAGAGAGCAGGTGCACATACACGCACAGGCATGAATCAAATGCGTCATTGTACAGCTGGTGCCATGCACCAGACACCATCTTCTCTCTGGGAATCAACAGCTCTCTTCCCTGCACAGGAAGTCACCGTGGCTTGCCATTTCTTGTCCACTTACACCATCATGTGCAAGTATCAAAAGCAGAAGCTCCAGCTAACTCCAGCTTGCAAAACTTGTCTAGATCACACTGTGCTAATAGGCAGCAAGCTAAAAGCCTACGACCTCTTTTGCAGAATTCAAGTATTCAGAGCCATGTTCTGCTGGTAATGGCATCAAATAGCAAGTTTATCTTTTTAAAACTTCCTTCTTTAAAGCCAGACTAATCACTAAGGTCAAAGGCACACAGCCTACCTAGGACTACTTTTAGTTCACCTACAACAGCAAAACTCAGAAACACAAATCTGTCCCTCTGTACTCTGGTACAATAAATGTCTACTACTAGACATACAGGACCTGATTTTTACAATTTAATTGTACAATATTAAATTTCTATAATTTCATTACAAATACTTAATTTGCATTTGGACACTATTAATAAGATCCACTAACTTCATCTAACACCGCAAAGCAGTAAGATACTTCTTTTATAAAAATATTTTTTTTCTGCCTACAGAAATATGTAAAAATAAACATTTTAAGTCTTAAAACAGAGTTCTGTCACCTCTTTAAACTGCACATGAATTATAAAAACATGTGATTCATGCTTTGCCAAATTTTAATGCCACATTGCAAAAAAACTCCTAGGCTTCTAAAATCCTTACGCAGAAACCTAAATATGACATCATTTCCTTCACAAGTCCTATATATCTCTAGCTACAACTGACCTTTCTCCCTCCATCCCTCTCTGATATCTGCAGTAAGCAATGCATCATCTGCATAAAATGAGGGAGGCTGAGGGAAAGTCTCTCTACACAGATTCATAAACGTGGAGTTAGAAGCAGGGTGGAGCTGCTCTTACATTGTCATGGAAGGAGTGAAAGAAAGCAAAGAAGGGAAGAGCTACCTGAATATTAAATGTACATTTTCTTTATTATTTTTTTCCATACATTATTTGTAATTCCATACATATTTATTCCATACATTATTATTTTTTATCCAGAGATAAAAGATGACAGCCAGTACATGGGAGAAGTGTCAAAAAGTCAAAGAAAGAAGAGGATGTGAGGAAACTCGGTCTCCCCAAACCACAGGAAACAGTGGCCAACGGCAAGTAACTGACACACAGTGCTGCCTTGAGCACTGCTTGGCCAGCACCTTAAGGGCTTATCCTTAAAGCAAGCTTTAGGGGTAAGTGAAAAACTCTAAGTGCTCAAAGACTGAAAAATGGGAAAAAATAAAACACAGAACGTGAAAGGGGAAATAAAATTCCCTGTACAGACTCACATGAATTCGGAGAAATTGTAGGGTTTTCTTTCCTCCACTTTGTTTCATGGAGATGAATCAGGACCTAACTAGTTAAAAAGCAGAACTTTTTAAAACAATGTCAATTAAAAGCTCCCAATTTTACTGTGAAGCATCAGCTTCATGACAAAATAGCATCCAAGTCATGACTGAAACATTGTTCCTGAACATGACTAGAAAAAATATTGTGCTGTATTGCACTGCTACAGATCTGGCACAGTTTGTATAGCCTGCATACCAATGTTAGATTTAAGGGAGTGTGCCTGTGTATCTTTATAGATGTGACTAAAAAAAACTGCATAGAGTTATACTGATTATTCGATTTTCCTATGATTATTCAGATTAGGACCCTAAGTGGTCACAATTATTATTAATACAAGCAGAACAAGAATGAATTAGAAAAGTGTTTAAAAATTTGGATGAGATTCTTTATGATTATGTACTGGCCTGAGTTAACTACAGTTTAGACTAATTTGACAATAGTTAATTTGCAAGAATGACAGCGGATGCATTTCAAAACAGTATTAGCAGAAGACAGTTGTTGCATCCCCGTTACAAGCCCTGTAATACAGGCAAAAAGACAAAATAAGTGATGTGTTTAACAGATGCTGCCTCTTGGGACTGTGCTGCTGAAAGTGTGTCCCTGCACACAGCTGCAGTGGCCCAACACTCGCAAGATAAACAGCATTTCATTTTTTAAATCCTATATACTACTATACGCAATGAAATACGAAATAAAGATCACTCTTGCAATGAAAGAACAAAAAGGGAGAGTTGCTTCCCTGAGCCTTGGCTGCACAACCATAAATTTTAAAGATTACACAACCTTATTCTAACTAGTAACAAGTATGAAAACAAGTGAGAAAAACAGTGTTAATGTTAAACTAGGTTATCGCACAGCTTTCTTTAAGCCAGACACTCAGTGTAGCAAGTACATATTTTAAGACACCTGTTTGCCCACTAACTGTGAACATTAATCAATGTGTATCTCAGCTCTCCGAGAAACACCCTTCCACTCCTTACTGTCTTCCACTGTTATCTCTATACAGGGTTTCAAAACTGAGGAATTTATTTCACATAATGTCAATTAAGGGCTTAGCTGGAGAGGAAAAGCCTTGCCAAGGTAGATAAATCCTGCAACACTCCCAAAGCATAGCGAGACTCTGACTGAATTCTTCCAGTAATTAATTCCACAGTCCAGGAAGATGCACGAACACTTTCTTCCTTCTGCCTCTTGAAAGCTCAGACCCAGGTTTTATAACCTCCAAATTAAGACAAGTGGCCAAATACTGAGAAAGAATAAGTTTTTCAGGTGTACTGTAGGTCATTTAGAGCTTTCAGGACTCAGGATGATAATCCTGAAATTAATCTAGATTCAAAGATACTCAAATACAGAATGTGCAGCCCTGCTGCTGTATGCTCACATAGCTCGGATAAACTACAATTTTCTGACATTTCAGGCTAGTTTCCAGAGGAATTTGAAGAACTAATGCCTGTGATAGTACAGAATACCATGATTTGGCTTATCTCTGGGAAAGTCAAGTTGTTACCAGTCTCCAGGACAGGCAAAGATGAAAAATACATTCCTAAACACTTCTGTAATTATGCAAACATTCAAGAAAAAGTGATGATACTATAGAAACTAATTATTTTCAGGAACACATATATCAGTAAGATAAATCCTTCAGTCAATTTGCATTAGGAATCATTACCCTTACATATTTTGTAGTTAAGCACTACTGTCAGGTTAGCACTGTAAATTTAGCTGATAAAGTGACTCTGCATCTGAGAACAACTTTCAGCTGTGGATGTGATAAGTATGATAGCAGCGACCAGACTTACTCATGGCACTTCATACAGTTGGGCATATCACTTTTGTCTTTCTTAGGTGGAGAAAATTATTTCAGGTTTTTCTTCCAAGTCTTGAATCCAAACAGCAGAATATTAGGGAAACAACTCTTTCAGCATAGACTGCAAATGTAATACATATTTGTGGGGAAGGAGGAACCTAATAGGGAGTCCCAAGGGAACCTAAATAACCTAAGATCCTCTTGGTTCCTACACAGATTAGAAGCACAGAAATGAGGGATATTCTGATCTCATTTCAGCAGAAATGGGATACCCAGATATGTTTGTCAAGCACGAAGAACAGGACACATCTGCTTGCATGGAACAGAATACAGCCAGAGAACATAAGAACAAGAGGTAAGTGTAAGTGAGCTAGACCAACTGTATACAACTAGCATTTTTCCTGCTAGTTAAAGATAGGCTTTTGGAAACTATTGGAGACTCCTAGGAATTAAATTACAAAGCCTAACTTTAGCCTGGAAGCCTAGTCCTCTTCTACAGCCAACAGAATCAGTTTTCCCTGGTGATCTCTTTAGAGCTGAAACCTGAGCAGGGCTCTCAATAACCTCCTAGAGAAATCTCTGGCTCCCCACTAACTCTACTGAATACTGCAAGGTTCACGTTAGCTTTTGGGAGTACCTGTCACATAATTATAGAATCACAGAATGGTTTGGGTTGGAAGGAACCTTAAAGATCACCTAGTTCCAAACCCCTGCCATGGGCAGGGACACCTTCCACTAGACCAATTTGCCCAAAGCCCCATCCAGCCTGGCCTTGAACACTTCCAGGGATGGGGCATCCACAGCTTCTCTGGGCAACCTGTTCCAGTGCCTCACCACCCTCATAGTGAAGAATTTCTTCCTAATGTCTAATCTGCATCTACCAATGTCTAATATAAACCTACCCTCTTTCAGTTTAAAACCATTACCCCCTGTCCTATCACTACATGCCCTTGTAAAAAGCCTCTCTCCAGCTTTCCTGTAGGCCCCCTTTAGGTACTGGAAGGCTGCTATAAGGTCTCCCCGGAGCCTTCTCTTCTCCACGCTGAACAACCCCAGCTTATAATGATAGGAATATTCCACCTCCCTTAGTAAGAAATGCTGCAACTCATCTATTTCAGCTTCAATATTCCCTTCTTGTGAGGAAATTTGGTTTTGGATAGAGCTAGTTCAGCTTCAACTTCCCAGCAGTATACACTGCCTTTAGAAAGCTGAGAAATTCCTTGCTTTGAGACTGTCTTTTACGACAAGAATATATATCTGATGATCAACTTACCTTGCAAACTTCTGTTCAATAAATTTAAATGACTGAACACTTTAGGCCTCACTGTAGACAAGGTTTTTTGTCCTCCAGACCTTGAAAAATTTCATAGGCCTTCTTGAACTCTCTCCTGTATTTATAGCTCATAGTTAAGTGGAAATACCATGGCACCGGATACAACATTTTAGTACCTGCACTACCAACACCATTTGCAGAGGTAGGAAGTTTCCTCACTTCTCCAAAGTGAGAGAACATCCAAGAACATCATTTCTATACATCTAACAACCGCTTCTAAGCCACAGCATCATACTGCCAGCAAAGCTGAACAAGCTACTTAAAATGACCCTTGGCTTTCCTTCAAGTTATAGCCTGAAGAATTTTGTATGTGTAACCCAACAATCTATGCTCATATTACCTTCCACACAGCAGCATTAAAAACATGTTTTGTTGTAGTGTGAGCACTTAAGTAGGCAATTGATGGATGGACCACTCACACAGAATCACAGAATCACAGAATCGTTCAGGTTGGAAGAGACCTCCAAGATCACCTAGTCCAACCTCTGACCTAACTCTAACAAGGCCCACACTAAACCATATCTCTAAGCTCAACATCTAAACGTCTTTTAAAGACCTCCAGGGATGGTGACTCAACCACTTCCCTGGGCAGCCTGTTCCAATGCCTAACTACCCTTTCGGTAAAGAAGTTTTTCCTAATATTCAACCTAAACCTCCCCTGACGCAACTTGAGCCCATTCCCCCTCGTCCTGTCACCAGGCACGTGGGAGAAGAGCCCAATCCCTACCTCACTACAGCCTCCTTTAAGGTACCTGTAGAGAGCGATAAGGTCACCCCTGAGCCTCCTCTTCTCCAGGCTGAACAACCCCAGCTCCCTCAGCCGTACCTCGTAAGACTTGTTCTCCAGACCCCTCACCAGCTTCGTTGCCCTTCTCTGGACTCTCTCGAGCACCTCCATGTCCTTCTTGTAGTGAGGGGCCCAAAACTGAACACAGTACTCGAGGTGCGGCCTCACCAGAGCCGAGTACAGGGGGACAATCACCTCCCTAGTCCTGCTGGCCACACTGTTCCTGATACAAGCCAGGATGCCGTTGGCCTTCTTGGCCACCTGAGCACACTGCTGGCTCATATTCAGCCGACTGTCAACCAGCACACCCAGGTCCTTCTCTGCCAGGCAGCTTTCCAGCCACTCATCCCCCAGCCTGTAGCTCTGCCTGGGGTTGTTGTGCCCCAGGTGCAGGACCCGGCACTTGGCCTTGTTAAACTTCATACAGTTGGCCTCAGCCCATCGGTCCAGCCTATCCAGATCCTCCTGCAGAGCCTTCCTACCCTCGAGCAGATCGACACACGCACCTAACTTGGTGTCGTCTGCAAACTTACTGAGGGTGCACTCGATCCCCTCGTCCAGATCATCTATAAAGATATTAAAGAGGACCGGCCCCAGTACTGAGCCCTGGGGGACGCCACTAGTGACCGGCCTCCAACTGGACAACTTACTCGGTGGGTAAGGAATTGGCTGGATGGTCAAACTCAAAGTGTTGCGGTCAATGGCTCGATATCCAGGTAGAGACCAGTGACAAGTGGTGTTCCTCAGGGGTCAGTATTGGGACCAGCGCTGTTTAACATCTTTGTCAGTGACATGGACAGTGCGATTGAGTGCACCCTCAGCAAGTTTGCCAATGACACCAAGCTGTGTGGTGCGGTCGACACACTGGAGGGAAGGGATGCCATCCAGAGGGACCTGGACAGGCTTGAGAGGTGGGCCTGTGTGAACCTCATGAAGTTCAACAAGGCCAAGTGCGAGGTCCTGCACCTGGGTTGTGGCAATCCCAACCACAAATACAGGCTGGGTGGAGAATGCAGCCCTGAGGAGAATGATGCTATGAATTCACTTATGACTATCAGGCCATTATAATAATTCAGCTGCCTCACTATTTACTAATACCCCACCAATTTCAGACAACCTGGAATGCAGCAGCACTGAAAAAGGTTACTTAAGTGAAAATTTTACATCACCCAAATGCTAAAAAATGCTACTAAAAGCTTTGAATCTATAAGACTCTTAGCATACCTCTCACACAGAGCTAATTATCAATTATCAAATAAAAATGAAGCTTTGTGAGCCAGATTTTTGAAAAGTACTGTATATAGTCTTTATGTTATACAATGTAAATAAATAATAAAAACAAGAAGGATCAAATCAAATGCCCTAGAAAAATATACATATACCATATCCACAAGTTAGTTTAACTGGGTCATAAAACTCCCCAGAGAATTAACAGGCCTGTCCATCAGTCATAGCAGTACAAGACCTGTCATTTGTCGTATTTTGAGGCCTCTCCCAGTAGACCTACATCAGTACAGATACATCAACAAACTCCTTACTACAGGGGTGGTATGTACAGTGAAAAAGGACTCAATTTCTCTTACTGTGCTGGGGACATTCAAAGATGAAGTTGCCAAAGTCTGAACTCTGCCTATAGTTCACAGAGAGAGGGGGGTGTAGGTCTGCAAGGCAGAATTCATCTCACCTAGCTCAGGATAGGGACAATTGCCTTTTCCCATCAACTGCAGACTTTTACTGAGACTTCCAGATGCTCAACCTTTGTATGGTCATAAAGGTTAGATGAGAGGAATGCCACACCAAGACTTTCTGGACTACAGTCATCACAAGAGAAGTAAAATAAGCTGAGAAGAATTTTTGTTCCCACCAGCAGAGTTGCTCTGCTGGGACAGGCCCACATGTGAGCGCAATGTTGCCAGGGCTGATGAATTTCTTCTGCCCTAAGCAGAGGGCAGGAGCAGGTCTTCATCTCTCATTTGTTCTCTCATAATTTGTTCATACAATTCCCAAACTGTATGTGTCATTATTTTAATTGGGAATGGCAACCTAATGGGCTGAACATTCTTTGATGGTCAGACTGGCAAATAAAGGCATGCACATAGTGAATGATTCACATGGGTTTTACCATCCGGTTTCTAAGACAATGTTGAAGAAATTGGAAAAATTACAATAACAAGATTTGGAAGTAAATTTGCATGTTTCTATATGGGTATCAATTTTATTTCAAATTGGGAACTGAAAGAGTTCTATCATAACATGCAACTCCGAATAGCTGCACCACTAGGATGGAACCTTCCTATGAAATCCTCAAAAGGCAGGTGTCTGGATGTCTGCTACTGTTATTGTTGGAATTGTACAAAAACTGGCAGTCTCCATTTGCTAGTGTACACCAACACCCACATTAGCCAACACGTGGACGTGTGCATGTTTACGTAAACGGATGTACAAAAATCCACTGAAAAAATAAATCAAAACCTTTCTGCAACTGAGCTAAATTTTTTTTTAGCTTTCTTTCTGGAAACACAGAAAGTAGGTCAGCATATATCCCAAAATAGCACATCAGCACCGAGGAAAAAAAGTAACATATCTGTATCCTCGGACTTTTTAGCTCATTTCTCTATAGGGGGAATGGAGAATGAAAGCTTTTCCCTTATTCTACTATATGGAGGAACATGCACAGGAAAAAATTGGTTACACTTAAAAAGGCCCCCAAATCAACCATCTACACAAGGGAACATGTTAACCATTTTAATCCAGGCAAAATGGCATTGAATTGAACCATTTAAGTTTTATCTAAATATGAGCATGGGAAAAGTCAGGAAGTTTAAAAGGTGTTTAAAATGTTGTACTGGATATGTATCACATCCCGTTCCTTGTACATTTTGTTCCTTGTATCAAAAACCTATTTGGTAAATACTTACTTTGGAAATAAGGGCACGCTTACTGTGATTTTGTTGTTCATCTTGAGATTTTTTTGAAAAGTATTTGCTGTTTCAATAAGAATTGTTGCCTATTTTGTGATATCTTACATGCTATGCATACTCCTAAACAAAAAATATTTTCTTTAATACCAGATGCATGTCTCCCACTATCCCCACCCCTTTTTTTCTCTTTGTAAGGAAGTAAAAGGCACACATGAAAAACAAGCAATTTAAACATTCAGCTTTCACACATTTGCAGCTACAATGATTCTGAAGAACTATTCTGGGTTTGATTTTGACAAACTCCTTTCATGAACTATTACACCACTTTAACATGAAAAGAAAAACAAAAAACACTATTAAGAATAATTAGGCAATATTAAATGATGCACATCAGCCTTAAAAATGTTATTTACCTTATTCAAGTCAATATCAATATTGTTGGCTATGACATGATGAATGATGCTGATCTGTTTCCCAGAACACTGATATTTTTAATTAGGAAAAAAATGTTATTGCCTCCCCCAGATTCCAAGTGTCAGTCTTCATTTGGATCTCTGCACTAGTTTAAAATGACTGTTTGATACTGAACATTGGTAAGTATGACCTTTTAAGCTCAATGATTTTTATGCAACCAGCATGAAACTCTAAAAATAGTAAAACAAATCTACTTTTAGCTCTCCCTTTTCTTTTTTTTTTTTTCCCCTTGTTTTCTTCCTTTCTTTCTTTTTCTTTTTTAAACTACTGGTCTTTGTGTGCTTCACCTCAATTCTTGGACACCTGCCTCTCATCTATTCCCCTGCATCAGTTGAACCCTGTTTATATATCTCATCCACCAGCTTTTGAGCTGTGTATTGAAGTACTATAATCCATGGATATACGTATTCAGCTTAGGCAATTACAGAATTGGACTCCTCCATGCAGCCAGGCTGTAACATCCTTAAAGTCTCTCCAAAAAGGGAGATTAAAAAGGAGAAAAACTTCCTGAACCTATAGCTGTTAGGATCTGCACTTTTATTTTACACTCAATAAACCAATGCTCGCTGTCAGAACTAAAATAAAAATTGAGAGGCTTCACAATTAATTGAGTGAAGAAATGATGGAATTTCTCAAACTTTTAAAAATTAAGTCAAAGCACTAGAACAAAATAAAATGGTTGAGTTTTCATGTCCTCTGAGGTCTCCACCTTGCATGATTTTAAAACTCTAACCTAGCAAACAAAGCACATAATTAAAGACATTTAATTGCATTCCTAGATTACTGCCAGATAGCTTGTCACATGCCTTGGTAGGTCTCAGCAGAGTTTTCAATCTTTACTTCCAAAAGCCAGAAACACAGAATTGACTGAGTTCAGTTTAGAGCTGGGCAAATATACTCCTAAAAACATCATCAGACCAAATAAATCACAGAGCAGAATTTTCTAATGCAGCATTAAAATAAATATGAGGAAATAAGGTAAACATGTGTATGAGTAGCAACACATACAATCACCCCTCGCATTCTCTTGCTGATGCCAGCAACGTCATTCTCCAAAACCTGCAAAAACGTATGGAAAGATAATACCAACGTTCATCAGACTTCAGTACTACTAATTTTTCTGATATGCCACCAGTGTAATTAAAATCCAAAAACGCTGTTCTATTTAAATGGAACTAAATAATTTCCTCCATGCACTGAGATTTTCTCTAAATTGTAAAAGACAGAGAATTCACAAGAGCACATCATGTCAGCTGGCCTCATCTCCCTTTTAGGAAACAGAGGCCCATGAATATGTTTGCCTGTTCGTGTAATTCCAACTTTGAGTTCAAGGACATATACAAGACACCTGCTGATATGCCAGATTTGTATTCATTGGTGTGGGATGCCTGCTACCATGAGATACTGCTTTCACTCAGAATCCATTAGCTTAACTGCTGAGGGGTTTTATCTCCTTTAACTGCCTTGTAAAGGAGACGAATTAGTACAATCAGTCATTTCAAGGCACAGTAAAGCAGGTAAACTAGTCCAGAAATGATCAAATCTAATCTGTTTTGAGTTTGCCTAACTGGAATATAGGAGGTCCTAGAAATACAGTCAAGAGGTAGTCTAGGAGACGGCGCTCATTTCCCAGCTGAGAGCCCATAATTATATATAGTTGTACATTCCCAGACCAGAGTCATGCGTTCCCTTCTGGCTCACATGGCACAACAATACGTGCCCAATCTTGTATGTATGTAGAACACTAGTTTCCTACTGTGACTGCATTATTTTGTATAGATTGGACATCTCCCTTACACCCTTCAGTGACTGACATGCGAATTTCAGCATGTTACAATGGTACACTGCCTTGAAAATGCACATGCTGCTGCAGAGATGTGACTTAAAGCCCCACCACAAGTCAGATTGAACTTACAGACTCAGCCATATGGAGACCTTCTCTTGTCAGCATGCATGTACGCAGCCTTCCTGCAAAGAACAGCTCATGTCCAGGCAACAAAAATCCCCACCTTCATAATGGCCATACAGGTCTAGAATACCTGTCATACATGTACACATCTCTGTACTCTAAAGAATAAATACATCCTTCTGTTGGTTTGATCTGCACTGTCTTGGATTTAAAAAAAAAAAAAAAAGACTATACTGAATAATAAATGATATTATAATTGTCCCAATGTACTTAAAACCATCATCTAAAAATCTAGAAAAGCCAAAATAGAAAAATCTGTATTTAAGCAATCAACAAAGAACATGAAATAACTACTCAGACTGAAAAGTCTGTGGCCCTGTCAAGAGCCTTTATAGTACTGCTCTTTAAAAGCAAAAGAAAATAATTCACTCTTCAGTGGAATAGAATTGGGAGCACTATGGAAGTCAGTACTCCAAATACTGCTAACAATATAATTTACTGCGACTTGCAGATAATTACAGGGCAAAATTAACCGACTCCAATAAATCTTATTTTTTATATGACAGAAGGACTAACTAGAGCTTAATAATGATAGGTTAAAACCTATCCAACCTTTTTAGTAGGAAAAAGATGTTTTGTTTTGTTTAAGAGAAGGAGGCCGATGAATTTCTGCTTGTGTTGCTCTCTGTTTCTCACCTGGTTCCTTGAGGTATAAATGCACATTAGCGATTGCAGTTATTTCAGATACTTATTAAGTATACATGCAAAATGCTTATTCGTCTATTTTCAAAAGAATCAGTATTTACAAAACCAAATGCAGCCAACTGTTGTCTGTAAGGAATTTCAATCCCAGGAAGGCTTTAACAAAGCACTTGCACTGTATCAAATTAATTAAAAAAGACAAGTTTCTTCCACTCCTGGTAATGGTTTGACAACTTTCACTGACATTATGGCAATGAGTTGATAAATATTTGTAGCAAAGTATGTGCATAATCTCATGTTGCATGTGATGGTCTTAATATAGGTTTGTAATTCATATTTAAAGTGAGGCCATAAGAATAATCACCAAAACCTGTCATTGCCAAATACTTAAATTCACACGCACCGTCCTTTTCAGTAAGAAGTCTATATGCAAGCTTCCAAATCCCAATATGCATAATGTTTTATATTTTTCACCTATGCAAAACATTTTTAAATATTTACTGGAAAAATGGTTAATAGTTGCCGCATTTATTCAATAAAGAAATGCATTCATAAAACAATAAAATTCACTGTGAATCTTGCTAACAAAAATCTCATGTAGATTCAGGAAGACTAAATACTTAAAAAACAAAGTCTTACCTTTCCCTGAAGCAACAGTTTCCAGTAGCGATCTCTCTTAATGCTTTAATTCTGCAATGCAATCTTCATAGTTTTCTAGTTCAGGCAGAGATGGGTTAATTGCAAGCAGTATGGATGCTATCTTGCTTGCTTCCTGGAGATCACTGTTTTGCATTGTGCGCCGTCACAACTACCTAGGGAAAATCACAGTCATCTTAAACTTCAGTCACCTGGACAACACGATGTATGACTACTCCCATTTAGAATACAAAGAATCAAAGGCTTAAAACATAACTTTAAAATGGTATTTATCTACCAAAGATTTCATAATAGGTGCTGTTAAAAGAATTATTGCATACTTTCTTACCAGGAATTCATCCTCTTGTATACAGACATAAAACAAGTGTGGAAAAAAATTATATACAAATATTGTAAATTATTTAAATGACAACCTGCCTTTACCACTGACAATATGGACTTTTTTTTTATATTTTTATTGCAGATTTCTGGTCAGAAACTGCAAGCAACAGCAGAAACTGAGTTATGCTGTAATTCCTGTAATAAGTAAACAGAGTGGGGCCTTTGAAAAATAAAAACGTTGAGAGTAGGAATCTACTTTTGCTATTCACGTATAAGTGCAAGGCCCCTATTAGAACAACATATAGATGATATTTTTATTTGGTGCAATTATAGGCATCTGACAACCAATTTTTTAATTCAGTCTAATACCAGCTAATACCACCTGCACCACATCTGTGTTCAAAACCACTGGCAGCACATCTGGGGACCGCACTTTGGAGAGCTGTCTCATGATGGACATGCCAAGAGGCCCCCTGGATTATCAAATCCAACCCAAATTTAGTTACTATAAAGACAGTTTGAATGCTACGTAGATCTGTGTAGTGAGTAAGACACCTCATTTGCTTCAGAAAGCCAAGTGCCTAGAAGCTAAAAGCCTCACAGGTGAAAAGGAAGTATCTGTATTTTGAGGAAAAAACTTCGAAGCCCACAGCATATTTGTTTTCTTAGTGAGTGAGCCAGCAGTCTGCTTACACCAGTCCTCCCACAGGCTCCCAGAACAGGCTAGATCGGAATGGACCTTCGATGGTTTCCTCCTCCAACCTCCTGCTCAAAGCCGGGCTATCTTCTGTGTTAGATACAGTTGATAAGGAACTCATCCAACCAAAGCCTCTGTCAAAGCATCTCCAAGGACGGAGACTCACCTATAAGTCCAGATAATTCTCTTGTTCCATGTTTATGGAACAAGAATTCAAGTTTCCTGAACATTAAGAGAACCATCAAACTGTGGCATCTGAGTCAAAAGTCACAGAGATAGAACAGTAATGGCTCAAATCTGTTCTGTCAAACTTTCTGCAAATTTAGCTCTCTTTGTGTATGTTACACTCAAGCTGCATTTTAAAGGTAAGGCCCCAGTGAGATGCTTTTTTGGTTTTGGAAAATGAAAACTGACATACAGTAGATCTGACAGGTTCCCATAACTATTCTACTTCCTCGTCTCCCTGATGAGAAGTCCATTCAGGTCTGTGAGATGCTGTCAGAGATGTATGAGATTTTTGGACAAAAATGGGTTATTGACTTTTAAACCGACCAAAAAAAATGCCAATAAAATAGAATAGTTTGGATTATCATCAATATTTAATCTGTCATACATCACATCTGTGTAATAACGCACCTCTCATTTATTAAAGCAATCTGGTTTTGCATATCCATGTGATTAATTGCACTTTTCAATCTCTTGTAGCCTGAAGCCACTACCCTTCACTTTGTGGGGAGGAGGAGGAGGAGGGTCTGGAGGAAAGGAAGGGAGTGCTTTCCCTAACAGACTCTCAGGCAACGTTGTAAATACTGACTTTCATAGCCATGCTTTACTTCAAAGCACAGGGGCAAGCTGAATCAAGCAGTCTCCAGCCAAAAGTTACAACCAGGTGCAGACACACCACCCTTTCAAACCAGTACGTAAAAGGCACAGTCTCCTTCACAACCAGCGCAGAAACCAGACCCTGTACGAGGATACACAGAAAAATGAGCAAACTGAAATAAAGCACAGATATAATTAGTTTAAATGCAAAGTGTTGCACAATTTTGCCATACTTTAACTTTTTATTTGTCTTTCCTGAGGCAAGTACGTTGTTTCTACACAGGTATTTTCTACACGAAACCATGACTTTCTTAGATCAGCGCTTTGTTCCGTCGGTCGCAAAATATGTGTGATACAACACGAGTCAGAGAGATCATTGGCACTTACATTGTGCCCAACTTTTTCTTTTGAAAAAGCAGAGTTTCCATTTGTAACTCTTTTTGAAGGTAAAGGAAATTAATAAATGCTTTAGGTGGGTACATATTTTCCTGTTAAGTACTATTGCTTAAAGGCCATTTCTGAAATAATCTTTGTAATATAAAATAATATTCAAAAGCTTACTGAAAATTATGGCATTAAGTTCACAAAAAATGCAGCGAGTTTACAGCTGTACAGGAAGACATCCCGAAATAAGGAGGTTTGTCAAAACACACAGTTCTTTAGAAAATAAAATCGCTACTGAAGGTAGCAGCTACATCACTTCAGCACCCTCTATCGGCCATCTTGCAGCATGTTACTTCGTGTACTCATAAAAGTGTCATTTGTTTTGTCTTTAAGCTGTCACAAAGAGACTTTTACACAAAAACACATGTTAAAACCATCATAAAACAAACAAACAAAAAAAAAAAACATTCCCACTCCCAAAAAACCCAACTCACCAACCCTACTGATATAAATACTATCACAATACTCGGTGTTGCTAGACATGTGTATTAGCCCATCCCTGCGGATGGTCAGAATTTATCTATCTAATCAGAATGGCAAAATGTTCTTGACCAGCTCTCTCTTCGTCTATTCTAATAGCATAACTCTAATTTCTAATAGCCATTAATACTAACTGGCATCTCACATGCAGCTCCCACCAATACAAACGACGGCTCTGCAGAGAGAACAACTATTTTTATGGAACATCTTTCACTGTGGCAACCGAGAACTTAGCATAGATGCATTATGGAGAACAGCATCCATAAAAGAAAGTACTTGAACCACGTCCTCATCAAGCACGCAGATAAACAGAAGTCCAGATGCCAGATACAAGGTGATCTAAATATAAACTCTCCAGACCGCGTTCTGGTGAGCGGCCAGATGGTGCCCGTTCCAGCAGCAGAGGCCATCAGCCCAGAAAGCCCCGCGGCCGCTCCACAAAGCCGGCTCGGGGCTTGCAGCAGCAGATGTGCACCCGCACCGGGGCCGGCAGGGAAGGAGGTGAAGCCCTCCTGGTGCTCTGGGGGCTGCTCCCGCCCCAGGGGCTGTCGGGGCTGCCTTGGCCACTGTGGCCCCTCCGCCGGTGGGAAGAGCGGCAAGCAGCCTGTGCCGGCTGTGCCGAGGAGAGCTGCCGCCCCACCATTCCACAAAAAAGATATTTTGGGAAAAACTCACTTTTAGAAGTGCCATCAGTGATCACAAACCTTCTCCTAATGCTGTCTCTGAACTCTGCACCTTTAAGCTCTACCTGAGCACAAGAAGGATGTGGAGCTCTTGGAACGGGTCCAGAGGAGGGCCACTAAGATGATCAGAGGGCTGGAGCACCTCTCCTATGAAGAAAGGTTGAGGGAACTGGGCTTGTTTAGCTTGGAGAAGAGAAGGCTCCGGGGAGACCTCATCGCGGCCTTCCAGTACCTCAAGGGAGCGTATAAACAGGAGGGGGAACGCCTGTTCACACACGTTGATAGTGATAGGACAAGGGGGAATGGTTTCAAAGTAAGACAGGGGAGATTTAGGTTGGATATTAGGAGGAATTTTTTCACTCAGAGGGTGGTGAGGCACTGGAACAGGTTGCCCAGAGAGGTTGTGGATGCCCCATCCCTGGAGGCATTCAAGGCCAGGCTGGATGTGGCGCTGGGCAGCCTGCTCTAGTAGTTGGCAACCCTGCCCAGAGCAGGGGGGTTGAAACTAGATGATCTTTAAGGTCCTTTTCAACCCAGGCCATTCTATGATTCTATGATTCTGCAGTTTCGCATCTGCTCAGCTTTGTTCTCACAGCATCCTCCTGCCCCCTGCAATTCACCTCCTCTATTTCACCACCCGGCCAGGCTCTCCTCTCTGCTTGTCTTCTTCCTCACGTGCAGCTTCACGATTCTCTCCTAATATTTCTGTTTATCAACTTTAAAATGGTGCTAATAAAAACTGATGGTCAGATAATACTCTCCAGAACACACTGAAATGCACACAAACTTCTGTCAAGGAAATTTGTAGTACTGTTTGGGAGAAAGCATTACCACCCTATTTCAAATATTTACATGCACACTTCTACTTTGTATAAGTTATATTTTACCACTTAACAGGGACAGAGAAATCAGTTTGATCTGGAATGTCAGGATCTCAGTTATTAGAGCCAAATATTTACTGCACAGAACAAAACTGAAACGGTTTCACGAGATCTGTGCAGTTCATTCGAGGTCATCAGCCAGCCTGGAAGCCAGAGGTGGACCCAAACTGAATCCTCATCCACAAACCTCAGAACTGAAGAAACGCAATCAAGCATTTGCAATTCGTGATGTTATCATCCCTTTTCAGCAGTTATTATTCTGTCAGCTACTTTCAGGTGCTCCTATTCTTGCTTTATCCTGCTGGCAAACGTTTCTTTCTCTTTAGCTGCTTTGTTATTTTAAAACAAATTTACCGTTTCATTTTTTTTTCCATGTGTGAAAGGTCTGGTTCCAAACAGTAAACATCAGAAGTTATTTCCTTTAAAACTTGGCTGCTCACTAGCCGGCTGCTTCGGGCTGCAGCAGCCTGCTCAGTAGCGGGTTACTTTCGCAACGAAGTTCACCTTGCTTGCAACCCCAAGGGTGGGGTTCGAAACAGCAACGACGCTGCTCACATTCTGCAACTAAAAGTGAGGGAAGAAAGAAGAGGAGATGCAGGAACTGGTGAGCACAAGAGGAGATACTGCTTTTCTTCATGAGAAATGTAACTTAGTTTAAAAAAAAAAAAAAAGGAAGGTAAAAAGCAACACAGAAGAATGAATCAAAGGCAGCTGAAATATTTCCCACCAAGAGTTGTAATTAGTTCTGAGATCATACTTTGATAATGATTATTAGGAGAAATAATTTATGCAGAGAACAGGTTAATCCCTGCAGAGAATCATGCAAATACTTTGCTATTCTGGCACTAATCTTCCCCTCCCACTGAATACTGAAACGATTTCAACTTATCAAAATTTCCTGTTAAAAAAATTATTGGCAAAATAGCTGGATATTTTGAATACTTGCAGAGAAAGTTTCAGTATCGGTATCTTTATGTTGAGATGTTAAATTGAAAAAAAGTGAAGGCAAACATTAAAATCACTGTTGATTTTTTTGTTCCTACTCGTGTCCAGAACTGAGTACCACAGCGAGAATAAGCTTTGTTGGGGAAGTTATGCATTTATATTCATATAAATAAACTTGCATTTTTCATTTTTGAAAGTATTTAAGGCAGAGGGGAGAAACTAGGTCCTAGGCAGTAGGGATGCACTCAGTCCATGGAGCGCATTGCCGTGTCAGGAGTAGGAGTATCTGCACTTGCTTCACATCAGTTATTACTATGCAGCACAACCTAAAGCATCTAGTTCGGGTGCTGGAAGGAGCAGAGCTCTGTCACTTGCCTGTATCTAGCAACTAATGGTACTTCTCACTTGGGTTTGTTGAGCATGCCCCAGCAGCCTGCAGCTCTGAATTGGTGCGAGCAGCTCAAAAAGGCAGCTCGAGCATTTCTGCGTAACGCAGCTCACACTCCACGCACACCTCCTGTTCTCACACTTTGTCCTCGTGCTCTGAAAGACAGCCAATATTCGTCCTTGCCTATGCTTCAACCCTTAGCCCATCGTACGGGTTTCTTTTGTACGGGAGCCTTTTCTGGTCACTGTGCTCCTTGGTACGGTGAGGAGCTCCTCCTGTGTCTAAATGCATGTACAAAATGAAGCCTCCGAGATGCACCTTCCATGTTCTGCAGTGGACTGATAACCGTACCAATACTCTGAAGGCACTGTTCTCTGATGTTTTATTATGCAAGCCCTACAGCTCAATTTGACAGAATGTTTCCTACCAAACATACATAAGGTCAAGTGGGTTTTTTTGCTGTTGATTTTTTCTTTTTTTACATTTATCCAATTTGTGACAAAATGTTCATCTCACCAACTGACTGCACGCCCACATTACTATTAACGAAAGCAGTTTGCTAATAACATGCTGTGGTCCTAAAACCACTTACTTATCTTCTTTCCTACTAACAAATTAAGTGATGCAGAATAAACACCTCAACCACTAACAGCTGTGAAGTGAGGGCTGGGATCACCTCGTTTGCCTGCGCTGTAGCGGTGCTTGCTTGGTCATGGTGGTCACTGATAGCTCCCTGCTGGCTCTCCAGAGAGTTCCACACCGGTGAAAACTTTGAAAATCAGTATCAATAAATGCCATCCCATTCTGTTTTTAAGCTCTCCCGTCTCTGGCTATTTTATGGGAGCTTTTTGAAACACAACATTCTATGTGAATTTCACGTAAAAGTGTCCCTAAGTCTTGAATAGCCTGTTTTTGTCAAGGACTTCAAAAGTGAAAAGGACTGAAACAGACTTTTTTTTTTAAAAAAGGCATTAACATCTAACATAGAGGATTTAAAACAAACAACCAACAACAACAACAAAAACCACAAAGCAACAAGAACAAAAAAAAACACCCCAGACACTCCTTTTACTTCCCCCCATCTTTTATTGGGAAGACTTGAGCACGGCCAGCACAAGGGAGCAGGCAGGACAATGCCAGAGGTGTAGGATGAAGGGATCTGATGTTTCCAGCATCGGCACCGATTTACTCCTCCTGGTGAAAGTGATCGTGTAACTCTGGCCTCATTGATCTTTGAGTCAAAATAATGAGGGGAAAGCGCTTAATTTGTTAAAAGGGAATGAGTTTTCTATACGTGACTAAAAAGGAAGATAAATGGGGGGGGATGTTGGTCGCGGAGAATCTGACATTACTATCCATCACCACAATACCTCAGCACACTCCTGGCACATGACACCAGCACGTCTTCTTGGAAGAGTTTTGTGGTGCGATGTCCTACTGCAAGCATGTCCAGCCCTGAGTCAAGTTTCGGTTTGGTGAAGAAAGCCAGAGTGGAGGTCCATTTGAACACAGATATGAAAAACGAATCCTCTCATGAAAACAACTAAATTTTAATTGGGGCCAAAAATCTGGTATGTTTTAGCAGGCTTCTGTAATGTGGCTGCGTGCAGCAGTTTTCGGACAGGACCTACTATTTTTGTTTTGTTAGTTTTAATTCAGTTTGGTCTCTAAACTGGCATCAAAAAGTTTTCCTTTTTCTGATCTCCCTCCTTACTGTTTTTGATTAACCAGTTATGCACACAACTCCAGTGACCCAGGCACTGCAATTTTCAATAAATAATCTCTGGATGAAACTGTTAGGCAATCTGTACAAAGCATCCCCAAACCATCCCAAGCAACAAGACTTAGACCTGAACTTTTTCAGCTTTTCTTGCAGGCACCAGCAGGAAGAACGAACCGAAAGACGGATATCGGAATGGCGGAACAGAAATCTACTTTCCAGAGAGCCTTATCCTACAATCATTTATGTAAAGCTTTTTTTCCAGCTAAATAGTTTAAGGAAAAACCAAACGGAACACAGACTGCAGTCAGTACCTTCCCTTCATGTTATAAAATTAGCCAGCTCTTTAATTTAGTTTAAATCTCCTTTGTCTAATAGACAAATTCTGTAGTACAGCATTACTTTTTTCTTTCCATCTCAATTCTTTATTACTTCATATAGAAAACTAATGTAGGAATTGAATAATAAATCTAAATAACAACCATGTAAGGCCTCCTCTCAACTTACAGGATCTATACGTGCCATTGACTTAGCCACTTGTCATGCCTCTACAGTAAAGCAAACATAAAGGACTTCAGAGTGAATAATTAAGACAGATCAACAGAAGTAGCATGTAAATGACTTTTTTTAGTTTGGAATACCAATCAGTGTGCGGCCCACTTACTTATTATCATATTTAATGGAGAAAAAAACATGCCAATCCCAATGTGAAGTGACAATGTTGAGCTATTAGAGCCAAAGTTTCTGAACATAATCTGCCAAAACAATACAAAACCAAACTCCAGATGCCCAAACCTGGTAGTATCAGTGCCCTGAATAATACCTTTAGTACACTTTCTAGCTGTCACGTGTGTGATACAATCTCAAATAAGAACTCTGAATAGGAATCACAAAGACTGCCAAAACAATAGGGTAAATTAAAAAAAGACCTTCAGTTGCAAAATTCTTTAAAAGATGACTTCATTTAGGAAAACTAAACAATTCAGAAAGCATCTCTAAGGGCGCCTTTATACTTGCAATCAATATTGCTTTCTTCAGTCGTACAATAAACCACTGTTAATCATACTGCCAGCAAACTGCTTCAGAATTAAGCAGAGAACACTTTATTCAAAACTTACGCTAACAAAACAAAATGAACATCTATCTCCACCAAACATCCTTTTCTCAAAAGCATTAATACTGAGCACAGCTCTTGATGCCTTCTTTTTCCTACACTGTGCTTGGAGGAAGGTCCAGATCTGCTCATCTGTGGCAGTGATGCCTCTGACAGATGCCCGTATCACTGTATAAAAAAAGCAGGTGGAAAAACTTAGGGAGAAAGTTACCTCAGTGATGCAGTTTCAGGTCTTGAGAGAGAAACATGAGAATATCCGCGCTTTGCAACACTCAGCACTCGGCTTTTCTGCAAGAAACCACTAACAAGGAAATAGCGTGAATGAGTATTAACAAGTGCATGCAACTTGAATGCTAATGTTTTCTCGTATACCAAATATATGTAGTAAAATATAAGGATATCCCTTACTGATGCTCGCAACCTATAGGGAAATAAGGCATGGAAACAGAAAAGAAGCAAATGCCAGACAGCTGAAATACAGGAGCAACCCTTCACTGATCTATTAAAAAGAAAATAACCCGCTTTGTCTTTGTGGGAAGCCTGTGCACGCAAGCAGCCAGGTTTTGATAACCCCACTTTTTCTAAGATGTTACTTCAACATTTCTGAAGAACTAGTTAAGGAAAATAACTGCCTCCACAATACTTGGGCAATTACACGCGGCTTTCCTTCGCTGCAGGGGCCTGCAATCGCTCCCATTGCACAGGGGACACCAGAATAGGTAGGGCACCCTGCGTTCATGTGGGATAACTTCATGTGAGGGCCGTGCTGGGGCTCTGCTCGGCAGCACCAGTCACAGCCACTGCCGGTGACCGGCTTGGTGCGGAGCCCAGTGCCCGGCGGAAAACCCTCCCGGCCCCCTCGCTTCCATTTCAAAGGGCAGCGCAGGAAGGCAAGGACCGAGCAAGGGCTGCCATCCGCTCAAGACTGTCCCATCAACAGTGCGGCCGTGCCAAGAGATAAATGCTTTCCAGTTTTGAGGTTAATTAGCTCTTGAGCAGAAGCACTTCCACCTCTATTTGAACTGCTTGGCCAGAGCCCCTCTCTGTCAAACTTCCAAAGGCACGTTTATTAAGTTCATGCACCCCAATGAAACTTATGTCTGAGACCCTCAACTGGAAAATCCTACCTTTTTTTTTTTCTTTTTGCAGTTAACACAGCTGTTTTCTAACTATCTAATGTAACGTTGAATAAATGCAGAAAGACACAACCGCTCCACCAGCACCTTCTCTGGAGAGGAGATCGTTACGCCAAGCACTGCTGGCACACGCATGGCTCTTTGCTTCAGACCGGCAGCACAGGGCTTCCTTCCCCTCACGTATGAATCTGTTTTTAAAGCACTGTGCATAGAATAAAAACATTAAAAGCATACAGGTTTTGAATATGATTTCTTCTTCTGAAACTTCCTTTGGGGTTTTGGGAGTGAGACATTTGGTTCAGTTCTGGGACAGACAACAAAAATCAGGTCTGGCAACCCAATCTTTCTGTATGTTCATCTGTGGGAAATGGCAACATTTAGGCAGGCTACAAGCCAGCTGACACCAATTCTGACCACTTTTATGTGCATCTAGTCCTTCTGTGACCCTCTACTCCCACTGTGCTTAAGAAAGACAACCCATCTCTTCTTCCTCCCAGCTTATTCATTTATAACTGTTAATAGCAGCTTGCTTATTTTTAAGCGGAGAGATGTGCAGTGAGCACATGCAGCTTTGGAAGTTAACATAGGAAACGAAGTACCTCACCGTGCGTTACTTTTTCTTACCTGTTACATGCCACTACCCTTATTCTGGCTGGTAACTTAACTACAGTTGCACCTGATGCTGATATTTGCCATCCTTCTTTAAAGCATCTCTCAGTTCTATCCCCTGGTGCTTGCCATCACTGTTTCACAGTAAATACTGGATTAGTTTTGATTCCTTCTTATAATATCCCAGTTTAGATGCAATTAATTGGGAAGGGAAGATGTTGAGATGCACACTGTATAACCTCCTTTTTTAAATTGTAAATATATGGTCATAACCCGATCATAACATACCCTAGGGAACATGAAGAGGTGTTTGCTTTAATGGGGTGTTTACTATAAGATGGTTTGCAAACTTGATGCATTAAATTTCAAATATGTTTGGTTTCACTATTTAAGCATACGGTATTTTTATGGAGATTTCTTCACATTAGTCAATCTCTTTTTCTAAAAAATTGCATTCACTTGCAAGCAGAAGAACAACACCATCAACCTCAGGATTGTTGTATGCCAGCCAACTGCATGTATTTTATTTATTTTAATGGAGCTACTTAATAATGAAAAATAGCTCTTACTACTGGGATTGCTAAAAAGGAGTTTATGACAAGTAAAGTTTGCTACAGGGCAGCTGGACTGTATTCAGAACTCTTGAGTATGTTCACTAACTTCAATCATAACGTTTACAAAAATAAATGACATTTATTAAGCAAAACTGTTTATAAACGCATGATGCCTTCAGTTCTTTGCTCCAGCCGACCTACGGTGTTTATCCCAGAAAATAGCTTTCTATTACTTTCCATCAAAGATATAAGCCTTTGGCAACAGCGGGCGGATTTTTGTCCCTTTTGAAAGAGCGTGTCTTTCAGCTTCATCAGGACACTTGTAAGTGCTGTTCCTTAACTCACAGTGGCCTAGGACACCTTATTAAATTACTTTGGAACTAAAAGCTTCAAAAATTAAATTGAGCTATTTTAAACAAGACTAAAACCAGACGGAGGTAAGCACACAGGCACAAGGTTACCACCCGCCTTACTGAATCCTATGACAAGCATTATCACTTATTTCTGTTATATTTTTAACAAATACAGTACCACATGCAGCCTGGCCAAATACATACCATGTTAAAAGCTTCACATTTTCAAACTTTTTAGTTTAGGCTTGAATTCTCAATCTTAGCACTGCAGGAACTGCAAATTTGTGTATTCTTAGGCACAAGCCATTGGTGCTTTGGTTTAAAGTTTATGCAAAAACCTATCACAGTCTATGCTAATATGTTTCTCTGAGTTTTTTTCAAATAAAAGCCAAACATGAATATCAAAGAGCCCACTGTAAATGATCGTTTCTAATCTTAGACATGTATCAATTATTCACTACCTCGTTCTTCTCGTGCTTATCGCATAGACTTCACCATGGCAACACTACTCTTCATTTCCTAGCCTTAATCAGTGAATCTGTAAACGAATATTACATTTAGCTGTTGGATTACTTGATATTCTACTTATAACACCATGAACACAGACACGAACCATGTCCATCTCACTGCACCCCGGACCATGGAATCTCCAGCATAACAATAAACCTTCATTTGCTTAGCAATATCGAGACGATAACTTTTCCAAGAAGTAGGCAGTTCCCGGTTTACTTACTGAGCATAAATATGTAGCTTTCAATTACCAGCAGCAAAACTCAGAATGGAAAAGCAGTAAATTTAACATCCTGAGGCAACACGTATCCTAAGCCCCTTTTACACAAATGGGAAATGGTCCATCTTTCAACAACCATAAAATCTAAAATCACTACGAAGGTTTAGAACCAAATCACTTGTTCTCAGCAAGTAACTGAGCTCAAAAAACATCTTCACATCTGACAGCCTTCTCAGACAATTTCCCATACAATTTACAGGAGATACAACTTTTATTTCAATGTCTTCTTTCCCCTTCTTCATGTTCTCTAGCAATACTATGCATTTATTCTGAGAAGATGGAAAATGATGTGCATCTCTTTCTAGCAGCTTTTGGTCCACCTATTTGTCCTTTCCAATGAGTTTTTTCTTCCCTCTTTCTTCACCTTTTTTTCCCCTCTATTACTCCAATACTCTCGATCCTGTTAACTCTTGCCTTCCTTTTTACTGTTCTGTCACACAATCACACTTGCCTTTCCCCCCCTCATTTGTGAGGCTCGATGTAACCCATGTATCCAAAAGAGACCTCTTTAATGCCTTAACGCGGCACCATTCCTGCCCTCAGCTTGTAAAGCAAAACAACAAACATTTTCTGTTCCTATTATCTAAAAAGAAAAATTATTAGTGGTTCATGCTTGGCTAAGACCCCGCTGTCCTCTGTAGATCTGCAAGCCTTGGTGAATCTTCCCTTTGGGTCTGCTATGATCACCGGGGGACTCCTGCCTCTCGAAGGCAGGAATTACCAGGCTTGTACTGAGCGGGTGTCAGCTGTCCTGTGATGGAGCTGAGCAAGCCACAGTGGTTTCCTTGTGCTGCTCCTTCCTCCAAAGTCACTTGTGGAATCTCACAGGGATCCATCCACCTTCTTCCCCCTTCCCAGGGGGTTTGCTGCCTGTGCCCGGCCAGCTCCACCGCGCTGCTGCTGGGGAGCTGCAGGAAAAGCTGGGTGGGAAAGAGCTATGGGAAACCTTGTTGGGGGGTTCCCTCTTTTGCTTGGGGGCTGCACTGAAGCTTGGAGTCTTGCCCGTGGTCCCTGCCTGAGCCACGCTTGCAGGTGTGCATGTGCCTGCCCATGTACACTGCTGACTCTGTCCTGCTGGCTCCATCTCCGACCTGCTTCGTGACTATGGACGGACCTTCAGGGCAAACTGGACACCAGGCTGAACACGAGCCAGCACTGTGCCCTTGCTGCTAGGAAGAATACCGGTATCTGTGGCTGTATTTGGCAAAGCACTGCCATCAGGTCGAGGGAGGTGATCCTTCCCCTCTACTCAGCACTGACCATACCACACCCAGAACGCTGCGTCCTGTTCTGGGCCCTCCAATACAGCAGAGACCTGGACATACTGGAGAGAGTCCTATGGAAGGCCACCAAGATGAGAAAGGGACTGGAGCACCTCTGCTGTGAGGAAGGCTGAGAGAGCTGGGACTGCTCAGCCTGGAGAAGAGGAGGCTCAGGGGGATCTCACCAAGGTCTATAAATCCCTGAAGGGAGGGTGGAAAGAGGCCACAGCCAGGCTCTTCTCAGTGGTGCCCAGTGCCAGCACAGGAGGCAATGGGCACAAAGTGGCACCCAGGAGGCTCCCTCTGAACCCCAGGCAGCACTTGTGTGCTGTGCGGGTGGCTGAGCCCTGGCACAGGCTGCCCAGAGGCTGTGGGGTCTCCTCCTTGGAGACCTTCAAAAGCCGCCTGGACGTGGTCCTGGGCAGCTGCTCTGGGTGTCCCTGCTTGAGCAGGGGCTGAGCCCGGTGGCCTCCAGAGGTCCCTGCCAGCCTCAGCCATCCTGTGACTGTGAAACTGGTCTGTTGGCTGCCCCTGGATGCTGTCACCAGACTACTCCACTCTTCTTGCTTGGGTAGCGTGGGACTATCTCACTCTTTGATGTCACCCTTGGCTGCTGGCTCACGCTCACTTGCAGAGCAACCAGATCCCGCTGATCCCTGCCAATCAGGCTCAAACACAGAAAAGTGCCTTATCTTAATGTCCCGCCTAAGAAAGCTGCAGCACATGTTGAGTCAGCCCCAGCGACCCATACACTCACAGTGTACTCAGTTAACCATACTCACCCCTACATAGATACAAAACTATCGGCCTGGAGTACGCTGACTCCCCTCAGCACACACAGGCTGCCAGGCCAGCACCGCACTCACGATTCCCTCCAGCTGAACGCATGCAGCTCCTCCGGCTTCAGCTCCTGCTTGAACACGAAGCTTCAGTGCTCTCCTCAGAGCTCTCTGAGGAACCCTGTGATCCTGACCGCCCCCAGACACAACGCAAAACTTATCCTCCTGGTCCAATTTCTCCACAAACCCACTACAAAGCACCTACGCTGAAGGACGGCAGGAGCCAGTTCGGACCACCTCACGTACAAGCCGCGCAATTTGCTCTACGCAGGAATGTAGATTACAGCCCCAGTAATGAAGTGTTTCACAGGTCTCCTCTCACTGAAGTTAGCAATATTATTTGTAATTACTTCAACAGGGAATAAAACCAAACGACGCAGTCCCTGGCTATAGCTACAGCAGCCTGAGGAGACTGCCTTGCAGCCACTGAAGCTCAGCCGGCGAACAGGCCGCAGAGCGGCTTCACACGTGAAGGGCTTCACACAGGGGAGAAAAAGCATCATTTGGTCATCATATACTAACGGGAAAATGACACTTTTGCATAAAACACAGCTATAAGTTTACTGATAGAACTAAATGGGCTGTTGCTCTCCCATTAGCACTTCTGCACATGCTGTCCTCTTTGCGTGAGTACTATGCGCAACCCCAACATCTGCTCTCAGCATTTGGTACCAATCATGAGATGGAAACTACACAGAGCAGAAAGTTTTCTTCCTCAAAATCTAGTCACTTTCCTAAATACAACACACGAACAAACCTAGAGATATGGTACTACTAAAATACGTCTTCTTGTAATTGATGTTTTATGGCATAAAACTAAGACAATAAGGTTTCAGAGCTTGAACTTGCAATTGTTTAAAATTCTGCACCAACCCTGATCCAAAAGGAGAACACCTACAGAAACTATACTTTACCATTATAATTTAGTTAATAATACTAACAAATTTCTGCTGGAAGTACTGAAAACTATTAGCACCTTGAAATGAGATGTTATTGGCAAGACTTGTCATAAAACTTAGATTGACTTAATTAAAAAAAAAAAAAGGAAAACACTTCTTCAGAGAAGAAAATGCTTATTTGAAATAATAGCAAATAAAACCAACTGCCACTTGAAAAATCTTTCCTTGAGCAAACTTGGGCGTTTGATGTTGTTATGTAAAAAATGCTGTTTGTTATCTCTCACTATAACCCCCAGCTAGCCCCAACAATCTTTTTGTTTAAGTGGTCAAACTCCTATGACGAATATTCAACAACAAGACTATGCCAGAAAGGATTATTTCCCTATTTAACAGATTTTTCCATCTGACCAGCAACAAAATCCATATGGCTTTCTGAATCAAATGGAGCACAATGAAGACTCACTGTTGGCATTCTTTTTCTTAAATTGTAAAGCAATATTCTATTCCTGATATTTACAAGTTTGAGGTCAAATAAAGCAAGCTAGAGGGAGTTTTTCTACACTATTTAAAAAAAAATCTAGAATAATCTGATAAAAAAAAACAAATGCCACCCACCCACCTTTCTGTCCTGCCACCATCTGCACTGTAGACATCCACACACAAACAGTTTTCAAATCTTGTAAACTGAAAACAAAGAAGAAAAGGCCAGACAGTAACTGGATGCGGTACCTCTGGATTCTGATTGCTATGATTAAATGGAAGTTAAATCAAAATGAAATAGTTCAGACTTAATTAAAAATGGCATCGCTATCTATTCAAAGATAGATATGAGCACGTTCCAAATTTTAAGATGTTTTTGATCTAAAAGATTACTTGTCATAATTGACTGGATCAGGCCCAAATTGATATTAAAGCCTAATGCATTCAGGGATGTTGAATGGGACTGCTCTTTCCAGCTTCACTGAGGGTACAGACAGATTTAAAAGAATTACAGAACAGCAGCCTATATCTTAAAATTTCATTTAATAATGCTTCTAGTCTCATTACAAGCATCTAATGCTATAAAATCTCTGCCTTCAATATTTTCTTCATGATATTTCTGAGGACTTATTTCAGAAATTGATTGGATTATTTGGCTCAGATATTTTGCAACAGTTTTACAGCCTCTGCTATCTCAGTAGGGGCTTGATTCAGTTGCCTACACACACGCATGTAGTGCTGCTTGAGATGCTGTGGTGTATCCTGGTCCTCAGGTGTCAGCTGAGGAGGACACAGGTCTCGCATGAGTGAAATTACAGGTACACTTTACACGGTCTTTTGGGGACAAAAAAGCAACTTAAGAACTTAACTGTTTAACCTCCCTTAAGATACTAAAGGAATCTGGACATGCTTCAGGAAACTCAAATGTTTTTAAAGCATCTAAACTGGCAGATAGGCAGAGAGGAAAAAAAAAGAAATTTGAGCAGTCTCAGATCATTTGGTTGTATTTTGTGTAAAAAATTAAGCAGACTCCCTATGGAATTACACCATACAATATATTACACACTAATTAGTCACCAAAATGCCTGCAATAAACAACTTTAACTTCTGGGTTTGATTGACACTCCCACAAATAAAAGAAAATAAATAAGTATTTATACAGAGTTGTCAGAGTGCAGGAAGAGACTGCAGGAAGAAACGCTGCCAGGTGATGGTGGTGCCTCCTCAGAGACCAGAGATTTCAGGTACATCCCAAAACGAAACCAGTATTTGGCTCCAGCACTGATAGCTGCTCTGTGTACTACAGAGTGACGTATGGTGTTTGAAACCCTGCAAATCCCCCCAGCCCAAAATGGGGCCCTACTCTCTGCTCCTCTTGATTCAGTCATTGCTTCTCACCGGCACGTGACAGAGGTTTCTGAGATGTTCTTTTGTGAAATGAAGGCTTATGAGAAAACACTGAAACATGCTCCAAAACCAGTGATGGGGGTTCTTCACCCCTCTCTTTCAACAGCATCTGGCAGTGCCGCACTCATAGCAAGGACGCTTTACCACCCCGCCCTCAAAAATTTAACTCCATGCTTCATTAACCACAGAGTTCCCACTGACAGGACCATGGGAGCCATCAGAACAGCTCACATTAGTGCTTCATCTACTCCAGCACGCTGGCTATTCGTTAGCCTGTAGCAGATGGTTTGACAGAAGGTGCAAGAAATTTGATGGTGGACAATTCTGATTGGAAACGTGTGCTTGTACCCTGAAGCACAAGGATTTACAGCAGAAAGGACTTCAAAAATACTCAAGTCACTTATATATTACATACATGGATTACATTTAAGCATCCAACCTTTTGTTGTAGAAATATCAGTATCTCCTCACTCGGATATTTTTGTCACTTAATCACATAAACTAATTACACACCATGTAAAAAGAACTTCTTACATATTTGAGGTTTTTTGACCTCATTACACGCTTCACTCTTCCATTAAAAGGGGCAGACAGAACACACAATTCCCTTTCCTCATAAAGGAAAGTTTCTGCATATAGTTCAAAGTGGAAAAAGTTTAAAAGTGCCAATCTTCTCAATCTTGCTTTATATGGAAGGTTTTCCAAAGCCTATTTATCATTGTTGCACTCTCCAGCTTCTATTTCTGTTCTCTTTCTGGACAGCAAATGGCTGTACTCAAACACACATCTTCCTATCTTTGCCGAAAACTAATTCATGTGGTTGGGTCAGGAAAAAAAATAAAATTGGAGGTCTATGTTATCTATTAAGCCACCAACACAGAGGAATGTTTACTTTGATGTCTCAATGATGTATAAGTATTTTATTTTATTCCTTTTCTTGAAGGAGTACTTCCTAATATATGTCAACACAGTTATGAAGAATCTTCTGTAATTTTCAGTAAGAGAAGTCATGTATGATCTGCAAGTGCTCTTTTTCAGACTGACTCCAACTTTTTACCCAGCACTGTATCATAGTATCAATATCAATACCTATCAATAGATAACAATTATTGCTTTCTGCATCCTTTTTCAAACAGTTTTTATGATGTAAAAAAATGCTAATCTATAATATTTAGCTATTTGAACTGACCCTGTAATAATTCCACAGTCCCACAAGCCGTATACAAAAACTGCCTGCCACAGCAATGCTGGAATATGGCTTATGTGGCATATTAAGGACATATCTGTTCTTCTCCATATCCCAGAGGGAAAAAAATATCACTCTGTGCAATTTATTTAAATCTTTGAAAACAAGAGAAAACCAGCTCAGCCATTTCTTCCTTTCCTCCATCTTCTAATAGCAGCAGCAATTAGAAGAGTCATAATATTAGAGATTGCTTCAGACATCCCTTGAATACTGCTGTTTCTCGGATGGATTCGGTGACCTAAGTACCACCGGGTACGGCCATCGCTCACAAGTTGTTCCACAGTGCTGGAGGCAGCATGTGGATACTCCCAAGGGATGGGAAACGTAACGAGACTGTTCAAGGAACAGAGTCTCATTTGTGGACAGAAGAACCTTAGATACTCCTACCACATACCTCAAAGCTAGGTATCAGCATGTGAATTGCTAGACCAGTATTATTAAAAGACTCTAAATGCTTACAAGCAAAAGGAATGAACACTGTAAAATCATTTTTATGCTGTCTTTTTTGTATTAAAGACAATGAAAAAAAAGGGCAGCTACAGCAACCTTCCCTTCCCACAGTACATTTCCCTCCACTGACAAATATGACAGTAGGAACTAAAGGAATCTTGACCTTTTCTGTTTTTATAATTAACAACGCATAAAAAAGGTAGTTCTCTGTAAATATGCTTATAAATGTAAATTGTTAATTCACTCAAAAAAATAAAGTGGGAAGCAGGCAAAAACCAATCATGTCATCACGCTAAATACCTGTATTTACACCAAACTTTGCATGCTGTTTGATCTATCAGAGATAAGAGTATGTTCTTGACCGTTCATTTTGGCCTTACACTTGCATAAATTGCACTAGCATTTACAGCTGAAACCTAATGCAGACTTCAGAGGAGCAGTCTTGTTTCTCCACCCGTTTTTATGCATGAGAAAGAAAAAAAAGAAAGCATGAGAAAGAGAGAGAAGAGAGAGAAAACCCCCAAACCACAGCCTTCAGTCTCTGAGGTTTTATTGTTATTAAAAAACAAAAACATGAACCTTTAGCAATATATTTGCACAGAAGAATAATCCAAGCTGGTTTGCTGCTAATTGACTCTATTTAAAAAGCTCAGAACCAAATCTAACCCCTAGCCATGATGCCCATGCAGGAACTGTTCTTTCCTTTGGACTTTACTTCCAACTTACCGATCTCCAGTGGCTTCCTGACAGAAAAATCTCCACACAGTCTCCTCTCGGGACTAACAAGTCACTTAGAACAGCTTCTCCCAAATAACACCAGTAACAAACTGATATTTGCATAAGTACAGAATCACAGAATGGTTTGGGTTGGGAGGGACCTTAAACACCCTGTAGTTCCAAACCCCTGCCATGGGCAGGGACACCTCCCACCAGACCAGGTTGCTCAAAGCCCCATCCAGCCTGGCCTTGAACACTTCCAGGGATGGGGCATCCACAGCTTCTCTGGGCAGCCTGTGCCAGTGCCTCACCACCCTCTAACTAAAGAATTTCTTCCTAATGGTTAATCTAAATCTCCCCTCTTTCAGTTTAAAGCCATTACTCCTTGTCCTGTCACTACACTCTGTGACAAAGAGTCCCTCTCCTGCTTTCTTGTAGGCCCCCTTTAGGTACTGGAAGGCCACAGTGAGGTCTCCCTGGAGCCTTCTCCAGGCTGAACAACCCCGACTCCCTCAGCCTGTCTCCATAGGAGAGGTGCTCCAGCCTCTGATCATCCTTGTGGCCCTTCTCTGGACTCACTCGAACAGGTCCATGTCCTTCTTGTTCCAGGGGCCCCAGAGCCGAACGCAGTGCTCCAGGTGGGGTCTCACGAGGATGGAGTGGAGGGGGGACAATCACCTCCCTCGACCTGCTGGCCATGCTTCTTTTGATGCAGCCCAGGATACGGTTGGCTTTCTGGGCTGCAAGCGCACATTGCTGGCTCACATTTAGCTTCTCATCAACCAACACCCCCAAGTCCTTCTCCTCAGGGCTGCTTTCAGTTCATTCTCCACCCAGCTTGTATCTGTGCTTGGGATAGCATCTACAACTATAGCTCCCCCAAAAAACTGTTCTCTCCCCATTACTTTTGAGCCATGCACAGACTGGTGGGCAAAAGGAAGGAGAAGAAGCCAGCCCGAGCACCAAACCCCAGCTGCCCCACGCTGCTCCCAGTCAGCTCCCCTGTGGACCGGGTTTCATTCTCTCTGCGACAAAGCTGGGACACATCATGGCTGGGATGGCCTCACGGCCCAGGCTGGTCCCTGAGCTGCCACCGGGCGGTACGAAGCAGCCCTGAGGCCTGGCTTCAGGCCCGCTCCGGGCAGGAGGCAGAGCCGGGCTCCTTGCTCTCCCATCCCCTAGCGGGGCCACAGCTCGCCGGCTCGTGTCGGCACCCCAACGCGGCTCCAGTCGGACCTCACCTTTCCCGAGGGCAACTGCTCCTCTCCTGCTCTGAGAAACATTCAGGCCGACCCAAAGGACAACGGTCAGGGCTAAATATACAGGCAGCTGTCCTCTCTTCCTTTTACAATGGCAGTTTCCCAAGACGCTGGATGTGTACAAGAAAATGGAAACAAATTGGGTATTTTTACCTTCCGAGATGACATTAGCAAGCATTTTATTAACTGCAAGCGCAATACAAAACTATTTTTGTCCTGAAGGGCACCTGCTTATGTTCTCTTGGCCATAGTCCATTTACTTGCCATGCTTCGACTGCGGAAGGAATACCACGGCAGCACGACCTTCCTAGGCCTATGTGGTGACAGAAGGACCTCGTTCCACCTTCCATTTTTAAAAATGACACAGTTATAATCAGCAAATTAGTTACAGCTAAGAAATTGTGCAAGGAATGGTAAGAATCTATTCAAAAAGTCAGTTTGACATAAATTAGAATAACAGACACTCTTGAAGAACATCTCAAATCAGTAGCTGCACAGTTGCATGCCATGCTTCAACTGGGACGCTGCTGATTTTCAAAGGCTTTACCTGGCCCCATTTCTCTTCTCCTTTACATGCTAATTTCTCCCCCTTCATCTTTTATTATGCTCTTCATTCACCCCTTCTACATCCAAACCCCTACCGCCACCACCAAATGCCTTCACATCAATCCATCAGTTTTCCTTAATTTATAAATTCCATTTACTTCTGCAGTCTTTGCCTTTCCTTTTCTATTTCTCTTCTGAATTTTGCTTTCTCCTCTCATGTCCTGTTTAGAGCGTAAGACTAAACTGTTGAGGACGTACAGCATGTCAATACCAATAGCACACTTCTGAGTGCTGCCAAGATTTAATTATAATTAATCATTATTGACAGAAAACAGTATTCTATTAGCCTTTCTGCAATTAAAAGAAATAGGAAATCATCCCATAACAAATGAAATCAATGTCCGATTTGCACAGTATGGATTAATTTCAAGATGACTTCTGTAATAAAACTTCCAGACAAAATTGGCTAAATGACACTGAAACTGCCCAGAACTGAAATAACATTTCATAAAAATCCTCCCTACTTAAACCGAGTCAAACATTGTGTTTGGGTATGTGACTCCACATGGATTTTTAATAAACTGCAGGAGCTTTATATTTGTACTGTACGTTAAAGCTGTTCTTTCCAACAGATGCCCTAATCCCACATGAGAGACTGCACTCCCTGTACAAACTCTTGCAAAGATTTTCAGGATCAGGGTATTAAGCTGCAAGATACACACTCATCAAAATGCCTTGCCCAAATAAACTGTGGCTAGTACAGCTTTCAAAATATCCCTGAAAACTTACAATTTATGAAAAAAATGTTTTTAAAAATGTGGGTCAGATATTTTATTAAAAATAGACCAGTGCTTGTAGTAGTCTCCTGTTGATAACAGGCATTTAAAGAAATATTATCTGCTTTCGGCACACTTTGAACTTCTCATGCACATACAATTTTCTTGTTGAGATATATCTCCTTAAGGAGAGCATCAGAGTCCCAAGCATTGCAGAATAATTGAAACACAGAATTCAGTTCTGCTTTGCTAAAGCTAAGAAGCTTATGTGATCATGAGGTCTGCAAACATGTCTCTCTCTTCCCCTCCCAGTAGTTTTCAACTGCTTGACAAATACTACCCATTTTTGCCAGGATAGCGACCTCAAAGGCAGGTAACTTACCACTTGCTTTATGGAAACAGCCAAGTAAAGAACATGCTTCTGATGAACAGCTCCAGTAAATGCCAGAGCTGAGATACACGCGGGAGTATGGATTCACATCACACTCCATACTAGCGAAGTACAGAGAGAAATTTTACCGTGCCTTCAATGCAGCAAAACCACTGATCATGATCATCAGATGAACCGTAAAAATGCATAAGAAATTCGTAAGAATTCATAAGAAACTGAGCTTTACTAGCTCCACACCTCACAGGATGACAGGTTTGCTGCTGATGTCAACCACTGTTAATCAGGAGATGGAAGAAATTGGCAAATATAACATGAAAGATGCAGATGATATTATTTGATTTTCAGGATTTTTAATTGTCACAATAATCGCTCTTTCAGAACGTGTATCACTAGAAAGATCTCAAATGAGCAATACATACACCTTTTTGTGGATATAAAATGTAGAACCTTGAGGTATAGAAAATGTTCACTTAGTAATAACCAAATTGAAAGTGCATCTATGGACTAATCAGGACCAATGAAACAATTTCAGAACAAATTCTGATTAAGTTAATGCATACAGCTCTCCTTCTAACTCATTTCAAAGCTCATCACACTGGAGGGAAAAAAACAAAACAAAAGAGATATCAATGAGTTCTGTAAAGCCTGTTCGAACTACTTTAATAAACAGCGATGTATAGAGTTCCCCACTTTACAGGAGTCTACACTATGTTACCCGTTGCCCATTTCACCCTCTATGCCAACACTAACTGCAGGATTATTTGTGGCATTTCATCACGTGCACAGAGGTTAAAGGCATGGCTCTTGACCAGCAGCAGGAACGCTGTCACTCCCAACAAGTAAGCCTTCTTCTATCATCACAGAAAGCCAGCTTGCTTTCTGAAAGCATCAGTTTGTATTTTCTTTATACGAAGTACAAAAGTACATAGAATTTTTTTTCTGAAGAACAACACCATCTATGCAATTATTTTTTGCTTTTGTATAGAATTAGTTTTTAATAAAGACAGATGAAAGAAAATATTTAGTAATAAAAAAGATGTAGTAGCTGATTTCATCCCTAAAAAACTAAAACACAGCTATGCTGTTTTTCTATAGCTTCTCAGGTGTACATACGATGATCACAGTGACAGTCCTGCAGTGGATATAGTGCTCCATTCCCAAACAAAGCCTTCCACGAGTCCACATAAGATTCTTTTTCAGAGATCTGTTATGCAAAGAGCATGTATTTGAAAACCAATTACTAGCTAAATAAGTATACCTAGTATTTCGTTCAGAAGACAGCAATATCATATAGCACTGCTGAATGTCTTCACTCCCTTAGATATGTAGCATAGAGAAAAGCTCCCATCTGACTCCAGAGGGATGCTCTGGAGTGGATTCCTGTACCAAGTCTGCATGCCCTGTCATGGCCTGGTCTGGAGGTTTGGCAATTTCTGCTCCATGAGAAACCACGTACTCTGATACAAAGAATAAAATAAATCCACATCCAAACAATTACTCATTTAACAATGAAGACTGACACATGCATTTAAACTCCTTTCAAAGCACTCTAATGATCTGCACTCTCACATAGTTGAGATAAAATGCTCTACCTTCAAGTATGGGGTAATACGCTACAGACTTTAGCACCAGTATTCATGTCATCACATAGCCATTCTGTGTTCCAGCTCATTTAAAAATGTAACAATGGATTTATAAGATATTTTTTTGAAGTACAAATTTTCAAGAATCGAGTCTCAAGTATGAAAGTGAACGCATACTACACTTTCACCTCTGGGCTTCCAGGCATCTGCTTAAAACATCTCATTTTCTTGGGTGACATGAATAAAATATCTAGAAAAAAGTCAATAAAATCTACAATTATTACCAAGGCAATATTAGGAAAGAAGACTTCAATTGTCAGGGGCAGAAATTCCCATTTCAATTTAGTTCTCACCTCCTTTGACTGTACAGTCACCAAAAATTCTCCCATTGTTTCCCCAGACTGACAGGGACACCTACAGCAGCCCCCTGCTCTGGATGCCTGCAGCGGCGGCACAGCTGGTGGAGAACAGAACGCGCAGCCCTGTTGCAAACACTCAGTGTTCCGTGGAAAACGTGTTTTAATGACAAATTGGTACAAATATTAGCGGCCAATCACTTCAGCTGGTGGAGGTGCCCTGGGATTAGCACAGCAGCCTACTGATTTCCAGCCTACAAGAGGCTGATCCTCACGCAGGAGCCATGGCAGTCAGTGCAGGGCCAGCTTGGTACACACATGTACGTCATGGATTTCTTTCTGGAAAAAAAGAAATGCAAAACCATCCAGCCCACCTCATGCAGAAGTCAATGGAACACTTCTCTGGAACAACACTGTGTGATTTCAATCAAAGTGCAAAACTACACATCCTCAAATGTAGTGTGGAGCCTGTCAGAGGCTTGTAGATGGTACTGCAGAATTTCACCAGCAAACTGTAAACCTTTCAAAACCCTCCACAGGGTTGCATGCAAAGACTGTAAAGTTTGGAAAAGCCAGCAAAAATTCCTAAGCAATACCATAAAGAAATCTATGGTAGGTTCACAGGTACCATTTACTGAATAATACTGACTGGTACCACTGTACCACATATCATTTTGACATGTTCATAAAGAAATGGCCACATCGCACAGAATTTAATTTTGCCAGAAGCCACCAACATCAGGAAGTTAAGATTATTCAGAAATGGACTGTAAGAATAAACGTTAAATGATAAGCGTCCCACATTCAACATGATACTGGAACTGAGCAACATTCAGAAACGGTTTGTATTTTAACAATGCCTTTTTTTGGCTTTTAAGTCAGTACATTACTCTTCTTTCCCGAACAAAGATCTCTAGCAGCTCTGGAGACTCTAGTTAGTATCAGGCTAGAGGGTCATTTCAGATGTGCTCGTTGATGCTGTTTGTATTTAAACACTTGAACACACACTGGGACATCTGTTGGAACGCAAACTTCACAAGTTTCCCGTGCCCAAAACAACAGACCTGACTAGGAAGCATGGGCACAGTCTCTACTTGTTAAATAATAACAACAACAAAAACACCTTCAATTCCACAGGAGAAGCTGAGAATATCCGACAAACTGGTGATAGTGGGAATCTCTGAGAAGCAGCGTCTCTTCAGGACCTTGCTCCAACACAAACAAAAAAGGAATCTGAAGCTGAGCAGTTTCACACCCAGGTTAGTGTCCGAAGCACTGCATTTCTAAGTGTAAAGATAGGAGCAAAAGCATCTCTTTTTCCCCAAATGTTACATTAGCCCGAATCACTGAATTTAGTGGAAAATTTTCACTGAATTTGGCCTGAGTCTGTAAACAGTCTGGCATCAAAAACAAGTAAGCAAGCAAACAGCTGGCATAAACTTGCTGCCCCCCAAAACAGCCACAGATCTAGGCTGGCTATTTACATCAGCAACAAGGGTGTCCAAAATTATCATAATCATGCATACCATCTGAAGAGGCCATTAAACTTTGTTATTTGGGTTTTAAGCCAACTCCAGACTAAAAAGCATCAGGTTCACCTTGAATGTGGGATGCAAATTATCTCACATTTGTTCTTACAATTCCCACTAAAGCATCTGTTATTAGTCATTGTCACAGACCCCAGGTTTAATTTAGCACAGCGTTCTTATATTCAGCCCTAGGCCATAAAAGCTGAAACTCTATGAGCTGCATTGTGGAATTCTCTCCTATAACAATAATTTCAAAGAGAGCAACAGCCTTTCTGTACACACTATGATAAGCAGAACATTCATGAGTCTAACAAGTGCATTCCCAGTTTTATGTTCTTGTCCAAATTCAGACTGCAAATTGTTATATGAATCACTGATATTCTCATCTGCTTGTAGACATATGATGATCTCCCCTTCCAAGATTTTGATCAAACAGTCCAAGATAAACCGACTTAGCAACAATGCAAATCATTCTCAAATAGTGTCAAATCAAACAATGCCTTTACACCCTCCCCAAAAGTTTTATTTTATCAGAATGTAACATGTAATGAGTTTATGTTACCGTAATGACCTGTTAACAGGAGATTCATACAGATTGAAGAAAACATAAACTAAGTAGTCCACTTTTGAAACAGAAAATATGATTTTAAAAGCCCTAAAATACAAGCAGTGGTAAATTTTCAAATCTCAAATATATAATCTAGAGCTCGGTGAGCCTACAGAAACGATTTATGCATGTCATGAATATCTAAGACTTGCATAGGCATTGCAGGGCTAAACTGAAAAGAAAAAACAACAACAACAAAATACACCCATGGATGTGATTTCTCCCTGAAGTGGAAACTCACTATAATTAGTACAAGCCAATGAGCGTAACTGTCAGGTGTTCCAGTCAGTACAAAATGGCAGATGCTAACTGGAAAAGTAAGTTAAATTATTTATCAAACAATTCCAAATATCATCAAATTCAGTGCAGCCAGCCATCAAACTGCTTCTGATAAATTATTTGATATGGCTGTAATGGAAAAGTACGAGTTATTCAGAAGCATTTGCTATTAAGCAGCATCATACTAATGTTTTGAAATTTTACGCAGACATGTCCAGAAGTGACACACTATGAATCACATTACAAATATATTCTCCTGTTCTTAAAATATTATCAACATCATCCAAGAATTTATGCAAATTAAGAAACAAGTAATTTTGGCAGTCACGTGTCACAATGGAGAACATGGGAGATTTTTATTCTGCACAGCCTAAGAACATTTTTTTTCCACTGAACTATAAAAGGTGCCCACACCATTTACCACATCAACAGCATTATAAATATCAGCCAAGGCTTCTCTAGAGCATTAAACAATGCCTATATGGTACAGAGGCAACTTCCTAGTAATGACAGGTCATACTCCATTGTTCAAAGCACACTCCTTCCCGAGGAAAATCTATGTCAAGATTACAGTTGAAAGCTTTCCTTTCATTAAAATGAGTAGACTCTTCGTCATTCCAATATACTTTACAACACTGTTAATGGTAAAAGGACTCTAGCAAAAGTTAGGAGCAAACTATCTCAAATTCAGGTTAACAAACACGAGGCGAATAGATGAACAGAGGTGGATAAATTACCTGAGATGTTTATTTGATTAAAAAAAGAAAACAACAAATAGTCTTCACTGATGTTAAGGTGCTCATGAATATTAAATTAATACACTAATCTGCTATTAACCACGTTCAAATACATAGGAAATGTAAGACAAACATCCAGAAAGAATAAATTTCCAATTTATGAGTAGAAAATCTAGCAATTATACTCAGAACGATGTCATGAAACTATCAGCGCATTGGTCCAAAACATTAGCGTGTCTTCTGCTAGCTCCTAGGATTACAGATGCATACGGCTACAATCACCCCCAGACGGGTGCAGACGAGGTGCCAGTGACACGACAAGAGGAAAGAAACAAACTGCAACACGGGAAATTGCCATTAGATAAAGGAAAAAAAAAATCATCACAAAGAGGGTCAAACACCAGCACCACCACAACCAGAGGGGTGGTGGAACCTCCAGCCTCGGAGATGCTCAAAACTAACCTGGACAAGGCCTGAGCAGCCTGATCAAACTGGACCTGCTTTGAGGGAGGGGACTGGAGCAGATGACATCCAGAGGTGCTTTCCAAGCTAAAATACCCTGTGATTCTATCATTGCAAGCCATTCTCTTAAAATTCCTTTCCTTATTGGATATACACTTTTTCTTTTCCATTTACACTCTAAGAAGTCTCCCATTATTTATACTGGCTTTAAAGTAAAAATCCAAATTTTCCTTTGTAAGAGATCATGACTAGATCATTTACAGAAATGGTATAAACTGATACTAATATTTGGCTCAATAAAACTAACAGTTTTATCGCTATGATCAGCTGAAATACAATAGCTAAAACAAAATCAAAAGCTTAATTTACAAAGTAATAAACAATACTGCCTGTTACCACTCCTACCTGCATCACTAACATGCTGCAGATGTCCTGAACAGAAGTGACAGTACAGAACAGAAGAAAATTACAGATCCAAACCTCTCAAGTAATCCTATAAAAGGCTTCCGACATGCACACATGAATCAGGTGTGCATATATATATATATATATATATATGGCTGAGACCTTGCATCTCCCTCTGAAGACATGGCCATGGAGGAGGACAAAGTGATGAGCACCTTTGCTCCTGTGCTTAAGGTGTGACCTTAAGTCTTTCAAGATAAAGTAAAACCACCCAGTGCATACCTGTGGATATTAATTGGCCCATAGTTCTTTGGCTATACTACTGTTTTTTTTTTCCTAGAATATATACATATTGG
>VXAA01000964.1:126218-190590 GCA_013399115.1 Anseranas semipalmata | reverse complement strand
CCTCACGGGAACACTGAGCAGCCCGGGCGTCGCGGCGGGAGAACCGCCGGCGCCTCCCCGGGGAGGGATGACAGGAGGCCTCCGGCGCTATGGGGCGGGGGCCCTGGCCCCCGTGTGTGGGGCTGCCAGCGCCGGGAGCGGCCGGACGCCGGGCGAGGCGGGAGGAGAGACTTCCCTCCGGGGCTGTGGGTGCTTGGGAGCGGCCCGGGGTGCTCGGTGACACGGTCCCGCCGCGCGGACGAGTGCCTGGGATCAAGGAGCCCCGTTCGAGAGGGGAGATGCTTCGGGTGCATGGTAGCAAAATGTGGAGTATCAAAGGGCAGACAGTCGGGGGTTGTCAGGGGCAGTACCTGACAATGAGTTCTTAGACTGGAATCCACGCAGGGATGGATGTCTAAAGGGACTCGGAAGGGTTAAATGGAATCACAAAGCAGAAAAAGGAGAAGCATGCAATAATTGCTTCTGCTCTGTATTCAGAAGGGAGCGGGGATGTGTTCTCGCTGCTGAGAGGCATCCTCATAAGATAGTGCTCCATTAGCTGTCAAGTGTGTGAGCCAGCAAGAAACTATTAAAAGATCGTTTTTTAAGCCTGCAGTGTCAGATAATTTGCAAGGTGACAGTATGGCTGAAAGGAAACAGCCAGTAAAGACTTAAAACCATTCATGTTTTATATCATTTTTAACAGTACAAAGGCATACTGCTAGGACCACAGGAATAGAAGTTGTGAGGAGGTTGTTCTTGTATAACGGTGTGTTGGCTTGGGAAATACAAAGAGCGTCACAGGTCAGACCCTAAGCAAGATACATGCCAACTTCTACTCAGTTTTAGGAAAACGGGGTTTGAAGAAGTAGCTTGGTGTCTTTTTCTTGTGAGAAACAAGTTGTTCCTTGAACACCATATCAGGTGAAGCCTGGCTTTCTAGGGACAGACATTCCTTCTCCCCGTATCCTTCCACCAAGTGTTCTGCCTCTCTCCCTCCTGCCAAAGTCGCCTGTAGTTTTTTCCCTTGTGCATCTGCATCGAGCGGGCATCCGTGTACTGAGCTGTATGCATGCTGAGCAGCTGGTCAGCTGGCATGTGTCATTTATCTTTCCAAATTAATAACTGGCTCAAGTAAAGCTGTGAAATTAGTGGTGACATTAACTAGTGATGTGACTAATTGGGGTGTCTCTTCTACTTTTCTCTGGATTCTCAGGAAATTTCAGAGAAAGTAGTGCCTCTGAGAGTTGCATCCCAGTTATCCATTTGACTTGTCAAACTGACAAAGGCTTCAAAAGTTGTCAGCACGCGCTGACAGGCAAACAGGACAGAATAACTACGTAATCGCATAAGCCCCACACCACTTAGGATTCCAGGCTGAAACCAGGCCATCCATGATGTGTGTTACAGTTCGTCATCTATTGTAAACCGTATGCTACATTGCAGCTAGACACCTCTGTGGCAACTAAATTGTTGTATGACATAAAACACGTATTAATATAACTCAAGTAGTTTTGAAATTAAAACACTTGGATCTCAGAGAGTAATTATGAATGAGAATTCTTTATCGGACTAGGATGTGCCTATCAGGGTGTCACAGGCTAATGGAAGAGATGTCCATACATCATCCATATGCCATCTGTGCTGCACGTTACTGCCACACAGCACAGACCCATCGGGGAGAATGGAGTAATAGGACTTCGCCTGTCTTCTAGTGCCTCTCGTCGTTCTGCAATGCAAGCTCATAAATATTTTGGGTCAATGTCAGAGCAGTTAAAACCCTATTGTATGTTTCCTATGGAAGTTATATGCTCAAAGTTAGTATATGTTCAGAGTGAGGAGGTGAGAGACTATATTTACACAGGCAACTGTCTAACTCAGTGCTTCAGTCTACCCTGAAATCTCACCTGTGATGTTCTGTAAGAAAGCTGCCTGACAGATGCTTACCCCTGAGCACCAGTATTCGGCTAACTGTGGGTTTGCCTTTGTTTCCATTTCTCGATTTACCAGCTTCATGGGAATTCAATTGCTTTGGTCTGGAAACATCTCATCTCCTCAGACCTGTATCTTGGGGGTTATTTTATGAGAAAAATCAGCTTCTTTATTTTAGATGTTGACCTTTATAAAAATTAATTAATGAAGATAAGGTATAATTAGCAGAAACAGAAGGATATTCCAAGGAGATATAGGAAAGGAGTTGTCATTACCCATAGCACCTATGGTATCTTTACAAGCTGCGGTATCTCTTAGGTTGACACTAGGCTCTTGGAAAGCATCTTGCAAAATTTTGTGGTGTTGTAAGTCTGTGTGAGAATCCCAATTAAATCTCTACAGGTACAACTTTCAAAAGCCACCAGATTCCAAGAATTTAAAGGTTGTACACACGAAATTCATCCCTGAAAGTGAGCAGTGTGGGGAACAAGTTAAATCTTGGCTGATTCCCTGGAATACACTAACCCATGCAGCTGAGCCACTAGAGGAGTGATTGTAATTGCTGATTGTGCATGCTGGGAGAAAATGACTACCCTTTGGGGACAAAAGAGGAGCAGAGAGGAAATTGTGACTTAGAGAGGATTCAGTGAGCCCCTGTGTCTTCAGGGCAACTAGATCTCTATTAACATTTAACCGGAATTGCTCTTAAAGCCACAGGTTAGGCTAAATCTGTTTTTCTGATGTTTGTAGGAATTGTTTTTGATAACTGGTGGCTACCTGTTGAATGCAACTCCATCCCACCTGTCTTTTGGGTGCAGAAGGTGGGGGCTATGCAACATAGTGCTTTATAGGAATGTTAGTCTTTGAAATACTTGACTTTATTAGAAAGAGACTGAAATCCATTTTGTCCGGTGTCCTGTATCTGACAAATACTAGAACTAGACACAGAGAGTTGGCTGTCAATTTGCAATATGTTAGACAGTGACTGGAAAAGGGCCAGCATCAACTGCATGTCTCTTAAGTGCCCCCCCCCCAAGATTTTCACACAAAGAATGTTTTACAAGATTTGGGAAGGATATAGCTGGATGTTCATGAGTTTAGCTCCATTTTGTGTGATGGGGTTAGGATGATCTTATTTCAGGTATCATTATTTCCATTGTTCATGGAAGTAGGAAATTCCTGAAATGCAGATGGGCATCATCCAGATTTTTCTGCCATCCTGCCCATAAAACACAGTCAACTCTTTTTATGAACACACAAAAAAGTCTTATACTAAGAAAGATGTGATTATCTTAGCATTTCAGCTATCAAGTAATTCAGTAATTTGTATAACCGGATCAAAACCTTTCTAGAACAAGCCCCTAGGACGCAACAGCAATGTAAGGTGAAGGAGAAAATGTGAATTAACAGGAATGTGATATTGAAGGGCTGTGTAGTGATGAAGGAATATAGGGTGTTGGGGTATACACTTCATGAAAGAAAGTGGAATTAAGGGAAACACTCCTGGAGAACAAGAAGTGAGGAAATGCAGGGCACTGAAAGAACCTTGGGGAAACAAGAGGCTGAGGTTTGGAAGGAGATTAGAGTGACAGGATGAAGGGAGGTGGGTGGGCTGAGAAAAAGAATGTGGGGAGAAGGAATAAAAATGTGTTGAAGGAGAAACAAGGAAGGAAGCTAAAGATGGTGTTGTGAGAGATATTAAGAAAAGTATTGGGTTGCTGAATATGGGGACCAGGTCAAAAAGGTAAGAAGTTGAAAGTTGAAGGAAATTCTAAAGGAGACGAGATAATGTGGAACCTAGAATCCGTACAAGGTCACTGCATGGAAGGGGAAGGGAATGGCCTGGCTAAACTCTTCTGGCATTGTGTTCTATTATTTATCTAATGACAGTGGCAGCTCTTCATAATAATGAGTAATGATACTTAAGTCCCTTGCAAGCAAATTAGAATGCCTGTGTCCTTACAAGGATACCAAAGGTTGAATTTCCAGCCTGAAATGATTACTCACAAGGTGTGCGTGCTGGCTGAAGGGCTGGAAGCCAGGCTGTCATTTAATAAAATGGCCTGCACCTTTTAAAGATCACACAGTTTGTCTGGGAGCTCTCTCTAAAGCTCAGTATATTTCAGAGTCTGAGGATGTTTTCTCTATCAGTTTATCTCTGCATCTTTTTGCTTTAAAATGCTTGTTTTGATGACTTAACAGATATTCAGAAGCCACATGTAACAGAAATTTTATAGCATAACTTTTAATGGGAAGGAGTTGTACAGTGGCAAAAAGAGAGTGGTAGAATATGGCAGTCTGGGTTTCCTTGGTTTCTTCGTTTCTCAGTTTCCAAGGAAACAAGGAAACATGCTTGAAATGAATGTCTGGAAAATCAGCCAGAGTTGCAAATGATAATTTATCTGTTTGATGAAATTAGTAACAAATTGTTTTTGTAGTTTGGGCATTTTGGTACACTTGACAGCAGCATAGTGGTACAGTGTCTTTTGGAAGAGAGAGCAACTCTCACAGCAGCTTGCATGGCTTGAAATACCCACCTTTTCTACTTCCTCCCTCTTCTTCAGTTAATGGCCTACTAACAATGAAGGACAAGCGAAACCTTTAGACAATTTCAGAATGATCAAATGATTCAAAATAGTTACAGGGAGAAGGCATTAAGCACCTTTCTGCTTGACTCTTCCCTGATTTTTCAAAGCACACAGGGTACAAGCGCTCTTCAGCTGTTGCATTGCATAGGTGTACTCTGGTAACACTCAAAGGTCGGCTCTCTTTGCTCAAAACAGTTGTGACAAGTTGTGTCAAATATGTGATTTTGCCAACTCCTTTTCCTACCTTAACAAATGCTACATTAACAGAGAGATAAAAGAGGAAGTTGTTATTGTGAAGCACTGACACTTCCTTTCTCTCCTGACATTGAGAACTATTTTTAAGTAAAATGTAAATATCTAAATTGACATCATTTTATATTAGGCAGAACTTGCCAATTTATTTTTATTTAAGGCAATCCAAGAAAATCCCGTTCTCCTTCACTGAAGGCCAGGATCATGGAAATGCATGGAAAATTACATTCTCAAATACAGTCTCAATTTAATTTCCCGTGACTGGAAAGGATCTCTGCATTTGCTTTGCAGTCTTCAGTCCAGAAGTGTCTTGTTCAAAACAATGAGATTTCAGGCTGGACTTTGACCACTACTAAGTCATCAGATTTGTTAACTGACTACTGCTGTTTTTTTTGAGTTGGGCTAAGTGTGGGCAGATTGAACTGGACGGTGATGATGGAGCTGGGTTCAGCATCTGTCAGACATGAGGAACGGAGATAAGTATGATGGCTCCAAGATTCCTTTTGCAACATGCAACCTGGAGACTCGTCTTTGAGGGAATAGTGGAGGAAATGCATTTTGATAATGACCTTAAGCAGCGTGTGGAGGGAGGAACTGTCTTGAGGTACTCACATTCACCATGAAAGGAGCACACATCCTTCAGATGCTTTCCACTATGCACTTGCATCAAATTGTACTGATTTTTCTGGCAGTGGAACCAAAAGGTAGAAACTGGTTGCCGAAGTCTGAATAAATAAAACATTGTCCCTCTAAAGGACTCAAATGTGCAGTTGTTGTGCCTTCTTGCCATTTTTGCCAGTGCAAAGGAGGTGCAGAAAGGTGGTATTTTGTGACACAGCATAAACAACTTCTCTAATTGCATGATTTGATTCAGAGCAGTTGTGAATAGGGTCATAACTGATTGGGAAATAAACCTTAATGAAGTAATTATAGTTGTTTACCAGGAATTACAATACTAGACTAAACACTGAAATGATATTCCTCACATCAGAACATTTCAAGAAACATAAGGAATAAGATGTTACTCACTAAATATGCACTGTACCAGCTTTATCTGCATGCACTGATCTGCACTGGTGAGTGACACTGCTGTGTCTTGAACAAGACATATGGGAATCTAACTTTAGTCTGCTTGCTTGGATTTGTGTGTGGCAGCATGACCAATGTAATGACACATAAGTATAACATGTTTTTACTTGTCAAGATTTTTGAGAGAACAGAGACCCTAATTTTAGAACTAAAACTTCCCATGCTCACCTGCAGACTCTGTCAGGAATGGTAATAAGCCTGGCATGGGTTAACACATGGGCTCTTTGAGACTAACAGCCACTACCTCTGACTGTTACTATGTCTTATATCAGATGTTCTGTCACAGCAATGCTAGGGCTGACTGGATATTGCTGCATAATGAGTCGAATAGCAAACATGACACCCTTCTCACTTACATTTCACAGTGCCAATACCACTTGATTTTCATAGGCGTTACGTCTGTGGAACCTGAGTTTCACCAAAGTGGGAGGTGAGGTCTTCCTTAGTGCATTAGTGATCTCAGCAGAAAATACAGGACTGAGGTGACGTGCTGAGTTATGGGTGACTTGATGAAGAGTGGAAGAGAAGGTAACTGTATGTGTGCGCTGCTCATGTAAGAGTAATTCCATTTGCTGCCTGAAACATCATTACATTTGTATGAACTCTACAAAGAAAATAGAAATAATTAGACCCTGCTTTCATGTCTGTTCTTATAATCTAGATGACTTAAGCAACTGTCCCATTGCTTACAGAGTTTTTGCATTTATTACAAATGATGAAACTGTTTTGCCAATATACTAAATAGTGAAGCAATAAGCAGGAGAGGCTCTTTACCTCAGGGCAGAAGACTTATCCCAATAAATCAGTTGGACAAACAGCAAAAGTTGGAGAAGTAGCATAAAGCAGGCAGACTCAGCCCTAGATACTGATTTCCTTTGATATACATTGGTTGCATATATTGCAGACACATGCATGTACACGGCCCCGTGTCTTTTCAGCCTTTTTAGCTAGCCACACTGGTGCTGAGCAGTAACACGGAGCACCACATTCTCCTTTGCACTCTAGTCCTCTGGGCTGGAAGGAAGGCGAAGGACAGTAAATAATGCAGTCTGCTTTGGCAACTGCTACAGCCTTTTTTTTTATGTGGGTGGAAAATTAATTCCACAGCTGCCTCTGTTCTACTTCCTCCTGTTCCTTTGCGTCCCTCTGGTGCAAAGGAACTATTTCCTTACACAACACCTTTAAGTATGAATGGGTAGCAGCGAATCTCGCCTTTGATAATGGGTGTGCTTGTGACTGCAAGCACAAGGATGGAGCAGTCCCAAATCAGCAGGCAGTGCTGTAACCCTTATGAGCAACTGCCACAAACAGGTGAAGATAAGAGTACATGCTTCCTGAACATCTAGACTTAGAGATCTTCACAAATTCCCCTTTCTTCTCCCTTCAGACCCAAACGTGCTGCAGAAGTTTCTAGGCTACCTTTCTGATGTCATTTAATTCTACACCTGAAGTCATCATGTGATGCACAGGGCCATAATAATCTCATGCTCTCTGTTGCTTATGCTCATTTCACATAAATGCCTGAAGAAGTGTGTCACCATCCTAAATTGAAACTGGTTATTATCAAAGGCTCTTTTTTTTTCTATTGCAATACAATCTTTGTAGTAGGAGATGTAATTTTTCATGCTACTGACAAAAAATACTAGCCTAAAAACTCATGAGCATGTTTAGATAAGGACTAGGAGACATGGTTTAATGATGGGTCTCAGTAGGTCAGACTGATGGCTGAACATTGTGATCTTGAAGGTCTTTTCCAACCTAGATTAAAAAGTGATCAGATATTTTAAACAAGGAAACAGGGCAGCTTCCTTTAAACGTGTTTCATTTATGGGATAAAGTCAATACTTAGCAATAGTTGCCTATTTCATTCCAGAGCCTCCTTCAAAAAGAATTTAAAGTCACACTTCATTGCATGATAGATGCTGTGGGTTGGATGCAGCTGCCTCAGCACAGATGTCTGGTGCCCTTCGAGGAGCTCTGTAGTAGCTACAACATCTGTGTGGGGTTGCAGATACAGGTTAGGACCTGCGGAGATGCCTGCTCTCCTGGAGACCAGGCATGATACCTAGACTTCCCAAGAGGTTCTAGACGCCTATGTTTACACAGCTGAATTGCCACCTTTCTGGCAAGGACGTACTTGGCACAATTCCTCTCGTATGCCTTTCCAGGCTTTAGAAGTCCTAATGCTCACTGTACATTTAATTTTAGTGGGAGTTTGCTCTGCAGTTTATAGGGGTTGTTTCATTGCTCTCCTCCGTCTTTCTGTTTTCATGAGACTTGTTAGTTTAATGTCTGTCTGCTTCAGGAAAGTAAGTGTGGGGAGAGAAGGGCCTGAATCTTTAACTCAAGGAATGTTGTGTTATTTATTTATTTATTTATTTATTTATTTTCTCCAGAGCAAAGCCCTTAAGAAGCAAGTACTTAAATCCAGGTTAAAGTTTAATTTGCATGACTGAAAATTCAGAGTAATTTCATCAAATTCAGAAGCATTGTTTCAGATATTCAGCAATATGCGTGAGTGCAGAATTGATGCATAAATTTATACGGTACTTAAGATAGGATAATCCTTTAATCAAACATCCAATTTAATCCCATATTTATGCCCTCTGTCTTAATGATAAGGACAAATGGTTCTGCAGTCAGAAATAATTATATTACTGATTTTGATCCATTGAATTTATGTTTTTCTGTTCTTTCAAACACTGGTTATTCAGTACCCCTTGTACTGAAGTCCATTTGACAATGTGTTTGTCCCCTGAAGAAGCCAGCTCCAACAAGGTAGTATGTATTTAGTCAGATTTCATATGATCACTGCTGGATTAGCAAAATCCTGAGATACCAATTCCTATGCCAGCCTGAGTATTTGGCATGCTGCTTTCTGTCCAAGTTTGCTTGCATTTACCTGTCACTTGACTTCCATATAGATTGCTGGGTGCCAGCCTTGTTGCATAATGGGACTTTTTCACGTGATTGATTCTGCTTTTTGCTACCAAAATGCCAAGGCTAGCATTGAAATATCCCGCTGTAGGGATATTTCAGAGCTAAGACTGAAAACCTAAATGCAGGTTTTCCATACATAAAGAACTTGCTTTTTAAAACTGAAGGCAGCCCACCAACATATCATGCAACAAAATACCTCTGGGCACTGAAAATCTATCAAATAGTATAATGCTTTGAGTGGATCAGTAATGAGGAGATATACTACTCTGTTATCCATAAATCTTCCTAATTGCAGGTGGAACTTAGGCAAATACATTTCCTATGTTGTTTGTGGGTCCTGGCATTATAAAAATCTGTCATCTTATTCATGCTGAGAGCAAGATCTGGTCTAAAAGGTCCAAACATAAATATGTGCAATTTAGCACTCTCAGAAAAATCAAGGATGAGTCAATTCTATAGGGATTTCAATCAGTGGTGCCAGAAAGTCTGGGTAGTTCAAAGCTGAACACTAGATGTCTAAATTTACCTGTGTTTTTGTTTTGTTTTGTTTTTAATCTCAGAATACTACGACTAAACATCCTTCTGTGTTAGATTATAAACTGTTTAGTGGGGACGCTATAACTCTAAGCACATTTATACTTTAAGTATTTGTGGCAACAGTAATAATCACACAAATATTTTATTTTCCATTTTATTTCTACTTGATTTCCACTTTCTGAAACCGTGAGTAATACTCCAAGTTACCAAGATGCCGGCTCACAAAACATCCTGACCCAGTTCTGAATCTACTTTTCTAAGAATTTGGTCTGCCCACCCACAGTGACTGAGAACATGGTTTTGGCAACAAAAATTAAAAAAAAAAATTCTTTGATTAATATATTAATAAATGAATTAGGAGGAAATTAACTACATGCTCGTGGTGGCTTCACAAATAATTCCATGATTTCTCAAAAGCTGATGTATCCCTAAGAAAAAAAACAAAAGCTTCCATATACTTACTAAATTAACACATAAAAATAATGTTGTAAGATGCAGCTTTCTAAGCCATTTTGAGAGGAAGCCAATATGCTTTTTGAATCTTGTCTGACAATCTTTTCATAAATTTTAAGGCTTTTGAGCTGAACAGAGCTTTTCAGTGATTTGTGCTTTAGTGGAAGCCAGGTATACACACCTACCTTTTGGAGGATTCTGTTAGCTATCTGTTCATTAGAAAATGTCATTATGAATATCAAAGAAAAATATGTACTGTTATATGTATCTGCTTTCAAACAGACATTGTCAATAAAACTTCATACAAAAACTACCCACTTGCTCTGTTACAAATATGATTTTAAGATATTAAAACTGAAAGAAACTTATTTACTTGTGGCTGCTTATTTACTGATTGCATTTCACTAGTCTGATAAGGTAAAAAAAATCTTTTTCTCAGTCTGTTTCCAAGTGTCTTGTATGAATCCACAGGAATACTTAGTAAAAAGTTGTGGTTTGTGCTAAAAATCATTAGTATTGGGTTTCAGATCTATAGCTGAAGAAGAGTAAAATATAGGAGATTTTTTTTATTTATTTTTTTCATATTAAATATTTCTATTCCTTTTTTCTTCCTCCTTTCTTAAGGTGGTTGTTAGCATTGGTTTGAGGGGAAGAGAGGCCTTTGTCATTGGACATCCTTTCTCCCTTGCTTAAAAATGCTTAAACACATAATGAAACTTCTGTTGGTGCAGCTCCAAGGAGCATTACCTGAATCTCCACCTGTGGTCTCATGACCTGTTTAAGCTGATATGAATGTTCCTGGCCACTAAAAGTGGCACTGCACTTCTCTCTATCACTGGTTGCTGATTCCTGACCTCTCCCTTGCATCAGTGCTGGGTTTTGTCTGGTTCTTCAGTGAGCAGAACCAGGGCAATGATACAGCTGAGAGGCAGCCCTGCAGAAAAGCCAGGCTTAGCACCAGGCTGGTAGGTTGGCCTAGGTCTGCTGTGAAATTGCACTCTCTATTAACAGAAAAAGCTGTGGAGGTGGTTTAGGTAAAACTTCTTCCCTTTCTTTCTTTTTATTATTATTACTATTATTATTATTGTCCATGGCATCACAGAATATAGATTAGCCTGCAGTTGGGAGTCTTAATGTAGTCAAGTACTTCTCTAGAGGATAGCCTAAACTACCAGAGTTGCCAAGGATTTTCAAGCAGAACTGAATCAAAAATGATTGTATAGCTAATTTTCTGCAAGATTTAAATGTGAAGGACCTGTTTTGATTTAGTAGAACATGAAATATTATGATGTAGAATAATACTAGAAACATAAATGCTCTTCCTACAGGATGATGCACAACACAGCAACAGGTGGGGGCATGAATGGGAGACTGCATTTCATCACAAAGAAGTGGAGATGTGATGCAAAGAAGCACGTTTGCCAAAGCTGTTCCTCAGGGACACACTTTTCTGATGGCACAGGCCATCTGCTGAAACTGATGAGACAACTTGACTGTGTGTTTGTGAAGAAGGATCAGCAAAACCGTTCCAGCAAATCCATTTGGTGACAGAGTCCCAGCTCACAGAGCTGGAGCCGAACTTCTCAGGCAATGGACGTCACTTCTCTGTGATCTTTTCCACCTGCTCAAAACTGATTTACATGAACGGTAGTAAAAGACTCCTGGAAATCAGAGCAGAGGATTTTTGTACTGCTAAACACGACTGCAAACTATTCTGTAGGTATGAAACAATGGAGGTTCATTCATTGTGTGAGCTCAACTTCTGTGTTTGGATATTTCTATGCTGAGTGGAGCCAATTGTTGTTTTGAGATCCAGATTTATGGCAGTCAGCAAATGAAGGGCATTTCCTTACATGACTGTTGTCTTACCCAAGGTGCACAACTCGTTCAAGGAGGGGAAATGGTAGTAGAAATGTCACAGATGTTTCAGTTAAAACATTTCTGCCTTGTGCCATCCAGGGCTACACTTGAGGTCTATGTGCATTTTGGATTTCTCCTAGACTCACAGCTGAAGAGCCCTGGTCCAATCTCATCCTTTTTATCTGGGAAACTATCTCATCCTGGACACCCAACATCCAAAAGTGAAGCTGGGGGACTTTTAGTAAGTATTTTGTAACAGACAGAAGTGTCACAAAACATTTGCATAGGCTGACAAAAAAAAAAAAAAAAACTTTACCCTGACATAAACCTCTCAGTAGGAAAAAAGGAGTGAAAAGGGTGTTAGGGTAAAAAGAGAGTTTCGTCCTGAAGGGTTATATATGGGTGATTCATAAGATTTATAGCATTAACACTTTTTGCCATAACAGTAGATCCTGATAAGTGCAGTGTACAATAACTCTTCTGCACTTAAATTGTATAATAATCCATCTATATATGCTATTTTAAAAATCACTCTCTGCATGCTGTTTCATTTTGTCTTGTCTCTTGATATTGTTGATAATCCAAATGCCTCTAATGCTTTAAGTAATACTTCCTGTGTTGAAAAACAAGACAGCAAGCAGCCCCTGTGTAGTTGGTATGTTTCGGGCCAGCACAGTCCTGTGGGGAAAGGTCAGGCTGTAGCAAAGCTACCTCGAATCCCTGAGGTCTGTAGGGATGTCACGCTGCGATCACAGCTCTGTTACCCTTTAAATAGGTACAGTGCGAGCAGTCCTCACTGTGTGACCAGCTGCTGTTGATTGATGCAAAAACATTAAAGCTTTACAGGCAGTGTCTACAGGCTTGTTATACTGCGTATACCAGTTCCCTAAAGAAGAGATTCCCTGGCTCTTCCTTTTGCCCGGTAGTCCTTGGATAACCCTTGGCCATGCTCCCAAAATACTGGGAGATGCCTGACCCAAATTGTGACCGGTGTCAGTTTTGGTGGCATGTCTCCTCAGTTACTCTATGCATCTGATGTTGCAGAATGTCAGATGGGGCTTCCTCCAGTGCCTGGAGATGTTGGGAGCACCTGGCTCTCCTCTTTCCCTTTTCTCACTTCCATGGGTACGTCACATGGGGACCACAGTGGATGCTGAGAAACCGCAGATCCTTACATAGAGCAGTATGGTGGCATCCCAGGGTGTATGGGGAGTGTGAGTTAGGGCCAAGGCCAGCAGGGACTTCTTATGGATGATGCAAACCCTCGTGGCATACTTCTAGTGCCAGAGGGCCTCTCAGGTCACATATGGTAGATTTGATCAGGGCAGTCAATGTGAAGATGCTTGGGACAACCTCGGAGGTGTGGTCTCTGGGATTGTAATGACATTAATTAAGTAGAAATAAAACACAGAGACTGTTGTTATTTTTAATACTACTATCACAAATGGCAAAAATATCTCTACTGGAAGTGGACTCCTTTCTTGAGATACCTTTTCCCTTGCAGTGAAGATCTCTCACGTGTTAGAGAAGTGATTAAAGAGCTATTGCAGCAAACAGGAGAGCTGCCATGCTAATTTCTTTGTGCCGTGCTGCTTGGTGAACCTTTACAAATGAGATTATTTACTCTCCAATTCTTCCATTGTCATTCTCTCACCCCTTTCTATGTGTGGTAGCAAAAACAAAACGAAAGTAACTAAAATGTCAGCTTCTGAAAAGCAGCATTTCATTCAGCTACACAACGTTATTATCAATGCACACAAAACAGAGCTGAAAAATAATACAGGAATAAAATGCAGATGGAGAAAAGACAGCAAACAGCAGTGAGTATAAAAAAAAAGATAACAAACCTTGAAAAAGGAGAACATCTTGCTTCTTCACATTAAACTCTTTAATTTTCTGTCTTGTCTTGCAACGAGGTGATGAAATAGTGTCGTTACAAGCATCAATTACACTGTGCTTCAGAAAGTGTAGGGTTGGTTGCAATCCTTAAAATTCTGTTTCTAGGTGCAGGCAAAATTCCCAGAATGTTTTTGAGTTTTGCTTTTCAACAAAGGAGAGATGTTATGTAAGATATACTTGCACTATTTGCACCTTTGCTTTTATTAGTGAGAGTCAGCTTATAAACAGACATTAGATTAAAAAGTAATTTTCAACTGGTGTATACAATCAGCACTGCAACATTTTAGCTTAAATGCAGTGGGTATTTCCATATGTTTTTAGGTTGCAGAACTGCCTAAATACTACTCATATCAATGGACGTATCACCTTGTTTGACCTTTCAAAAACTATTGATGCTGTTGATTTTTAAACAGTGGAATAATAAGAGAAGGTGGCCCAAGCCATGAATATGTTTTGATGCAGCCTTTTTTCATGTTTAAGAGACTCTCTTTTGATATATAATTTATTTAAGGCATCTGTGTGCTTGAATGCAGAGACGTAGTTGAACATTCAATCCACCATCACCATCATCTATTATACTGAAGTGCACGTTACAGATTTATGCAGACAGGAAGGTGACTAACTTTACTTTCTGTTCCATTATTCATGTGTTGTCTTGAGGGGACCTTTGTTTACATTATGGTATGCCTCATGAAAAATCTTTGTTCGGAAAAGGAAAACTAAGTGTTTTTATCCCGAACAAACAATGAATATAGATAGAACTATCCTAAGGGCACATACTTTCTGTAAAACACCGAACATTAAAAATGCTGAATAGAATGGGTTTCCGCAAGAGTTTTAAAATACCTCATCCTCTGGACATAGTTCACTGCAGCCAAAGTCTGATCCATTTTATCTTTTCTTTCAAGTAGGGAGACAATTTAAAAGATTACCATTTCAAGAATCTAGCTCTGAATAAGAGTATCTCCTGTTAGGATTTCCAGGGCTGAAGAACTGCCTGATCAGTCATTCACTGATGAAAGACACACGGGAATGTTCTCTGGTGCTATGAGGCTCATAGTATAGAACCTTAAAAAACTTCCCTGCATTGCAGACACTTGAACTTCTCTTGGGATTTTCACCATTTGCCTTCAGTTCCTGCTCCTGTGATTCATTTGTCATTGATCATTTACTAACTGTGAGGGACAAGAAATGATTTTATTCACCACTGTGTTCTGTCAAAAAAATATGTTCTAAAGCCAACTGTTAGGTTTTTCCTACTTGGTTATTAAACAGATCCCAGTGACAACAGAGTGAAAATGCATGACACCATACAAAGCAACTCTCCTTTTAGTTCTTCATGGTGGGCTATTATATGAGCAATATTTCTTCAGGCACAACTGTTCTGATCTTATTTTTTTTCCCTTTCCTTTGCTTTCCTTTCCTTTCCTTTCCTTTCCTTTCCTTTCCTTTCCTTTCCTTTCCTTTCCTTTCCTTTCCTTTCCTTTCCTTTCCTTTCCTTTCCTTTCCTTTCCTTTCCTTTCCAAAAACAGGAAAATAGCCATGGAAACATTTATAAAGAATTATATTAAAAATTAAAAAATATATATCCCACAATTTTTTTTAACCCCCCACAATACTTTATGTACTAAGAAACTGTGTAAATTTGTATGAGGGGACGTTCCTGTGGACTAGAAGAAATCAAATGTCACTCCTATATTCAGGAAGGTCAAGAAAGAGGATCCAGGGAACCACAGGTTAGTCAGCTTGCTTCACTTTACTCCTGGGGAAGCTGATGGAGCGAATAATCCTGGAAACCATTTCCAAACATACATGAATGGTAAGTAACGATGGAGTAGTCAGCATGTTTGTGTGAAGGGGAAATCATACTCAACCAACTTGATAGCCTACAATGAGATGTAGAAGATGAGATGACTGCCTGGGCGGATGAAGGGAGAGCAGTGGATGCTGTTTATCTCAACTTTAGTAAGTCTTTTGACACTGTCTCCCATAATATATTCATAGACAAACTGGTGAAATATGAACTAGATAAATGGAGAGTAAGGTGGATTGGAAACTATCAGAGCTGCCTGGCTGAGAGGAGTAAAGTCTAGCTGGAGGCCAGGCACTAGTAAAGTACCCTGGGGTCAATACTGGGACATGACAAGTTGCGTCTACATTGTCTTAGGGAAGAGCTCAAAAACTTGCTCAAGACCAATTTCCTCTTCCATCTCCGCTATTTAGCCACTGTAATGCTCATGGGTTGCTACAGAGATACAACAGTTGGTATGTCAGGAGTGGGTGCACGGGAGAAACTTGCCTTTCCAGTGCTCTCCAGGGCCACCATATGAAATCTGGCTGATCCGTAGCTGGCAGCACCTCTGCCCGCAGAGGCAACAACTATCCTAGGTGGCAGAGCAGCCTCATGGGAATGCTACCTTCTGACTTCTGCCCCAGCATGTGACCACCCCTTCTGCAGTACCAACAGCAGGGCGGCTTTACTCCTTCCCTGGCATACCCATCCATAGGCAGTACTGGAAAGTAGGTCAACTTGGTCACTAACTGAGAGAATCTTCTGATACCTAACTGCTAATGTAGACATCTTCACACAGAATCCCATGCTGAACTGTGTGCTATGTGAATACTTGGGTCGAAACCTCACAGTTGGGCTCACTGACACAGTACAATGACCTTATTATTGGACTTCACCTCCTGCCTTTGTGGTGGTTCAAATATATGCATTTTATTGCACAGTCCAGCTGGGCCTGAAGCACATTTTCAGTCTCTTCATCTCAGCTGAGAAACGTTAACTCTTCAGGCTTTTCCTTATTTTCAGCAATGAGCCCATACACTTTTTTATTTTTTTTTCTCCCTTTCTGGATCTTCCTCATTGCTCAAAATTCCTTTTGTTTGATAGCATTTCAGGATGATTTATGAACAGGTGCTTCTGAAACATTTTTGGAGCTTTCTTTAGTAAATATTCAAAAAAAAAAAGTTTGCTGAAAGCTTTTCTTTACTCTTTTTCTAAGAGCTTAATTCTTCTATTTATAACAGGTAGGCAGCTCATATGCAATGAAGTCAAAATATATCTAAGGTGGTTATGAAAACATAGCTAATAAAGGTGAATTGTTCCTCCTTACAAGTGCTTGAGTCCCATAAATGCTCCCACAAACATGTGCTCACCCATGCTGCCAGGATGCCTATGCTTCATAAAAACTGATGCAATGAAAACTGAATTGACTGCTTTCAAGGATCATTCTGAGAGCTTCATTATTTAATTTTTATTTCAGTCTGGGCTCTGTTGCTTACACAGGAAGTTCGCTCGACTTTTAGTACCTTAAAATATTATAATAACACTACTCAGGTCTTGCAGTTCTGAGTAGTGACTTTATGTGCACAAAGAGACATTCACCACTCTGCAGAGTCCCCATATTACTTAAATTTTACATGATTAATATAGATTTACATGTTGCATAGAATGTTCTGGCCATCCCCCCGCCCCCCCCGCCTCCAAACTTCCAACCTTGGGATAAATACTTCTCCGTGAGGATATATCCTGAAATTGGTAGTACAGTCCAAATGAGACAAACATTCTAGAAAGGTCCTTTGCCTTAAACTAATATATGCTATGAAGACTATATCTAATAAGTACAGATGCACTGACCCTCTGGGGAAGAGGGATGAATAACAGAAAAAGTATTGCCACCTTTAGCCCCAGTCCAGTCCGTCTGTGTTTCAAACTGTAATACAAAGCTCCCATGATAAATACAACAGTTGTGGTTTTATTTTCCAGGAAGATGAATACAGACATTGTAATGCCCCAAAAAACTCTGCATGTGAATCTCAAAGAGATTAGCACAACTGTAAGGCAGTTTGGTCCTGTTTCCATTATCTTGATGAGAAACAACCACTTGTAGATTGGTGAAAGTTAGCACCATCCTCAGGAATTATTTTTTTAAAAGTCCAAGCTTAAATGAAGAGCTATGGGTGACGGACTTGTCTGTCCGCGTGACTGAAGTGGCCAAGGCTTTTTCATCAGTTCTGGAAATTGCCCTCCTTCGACGACTGCCCAGTGACTGCTTTAACTTCTCCTTAAAGAAACTAGTTGTGAGAGTATAGAGAATGGGGTTCAAGGCACTGTTTATTGGCAGAACAAAAATCACTATCCATGAAGTGACAGTGTCTAGGAAAAAATATGAGAGGCTTAGTATGCTCTTTTGTAGGAACACTAAAGAAGCAAGCATATCTTTATGTCATTTTACTTTATGTCCTTTTTTTTTTTTTAACTGTATGTCACTTTATGTCATTTTTGCAGAATTCTACCATAGTATCATTTTTTCAAGAAAGGAGTTTGAATTCAACATTGCTCATAGTGTTTTTCATTCAGCTCACCATGGGTTTTGATGAGATGGAGGAAAAAAAGAACTTTTCACCAGAGACTGTCTTTCTTTCTATCTACTGGAATTTAATAAAAGCACTAAACATGAACTGAAGCCCATCTCTCTTTAGGACAGTATTTAATATAAATCCAAATCCCCTTCAATAAAACATAGTGTAAAATCAACCTCAGTAATACCTAGTTTTTACATTGCAGTTTTCATCAGTAGGATTCAAAATGCCTTACAAAACCCACTGTCATTCTCATTTTGCAAAAGAGAAACTGGAATACAGAGGGGTGAAGTTAATTTTTCAGAAGGCCATGAACCTCACCATCTTGAATCCCACTCTAGCCGTAGCTGTACATCTTCTGCACACCCTCATGATGGCCATGTTTTATCTTTAACTACCTACATGTAATCACTTTTTTCCTGGTTATGCAAATAGAATTCAGTGCCACCAATGAGGCTGAAAATTGGCAATTTACTACATTTCTTTAATGCCTTTCATCATGTGGGGCATTATTTACTCAATTTTCTGCAAACACGAGGCATCAATTTTTGTAGAATTATAATGAGTAAGCAGGATACCTTTATTACAGTGTTATCTGTTATCAGCTGCCAGGCTAGCAAGGCTGCATATAACCAGTGCAGTGGAGGAGAGTTGTGAAAGTGTGCAACTCCTCCAGGGGCAGGTAGGGTATAGCGTGGTCAGTGATGGACTTACGGACTTATTCATACATACTACTGTGGGATTTTGCAGCTGCGGCAGAAGAAAACCTCTTTGCTGGGTAACCTATTCTTGTTCTCACGTACATACATGGATTTAAGATTATATGTATATACTTTAAAGCTCAATTTCTGAAACTGGAAAAAGTCAGATGTTTTGGGCAATACTTCCCCTTCACCTATGGTTCGCTAGAATTCCTCTGGCAGAATCTGTTTGCTTTAAACTGAATCTTTACCAAAAGAAACCACACTCTTATACAGCATTACCTAGAATTTCCACCTGGAATAAGGAGAGGATTTTAATGACAAAGACAGGAATCCAGCAGATGGCATCAGTGAATACAATAAAAAAAAATCGATTGGCAATAGCAACATCCCTGCGAATGTGACTCCTCACTTCTGATGTCTGAAGGGAAGTTTTTTTGATGGAACAAAACATGCTGACATAGGAAAACACTATGATGATGAAGGCGAGCAGGTTCACACCTGTGGGGAAACAAGATTCAAATCAAATGGCATTGAAATGATAGTTCCTCTCTCCCCTTTCTCCCACCACTCCTCTGTTTGATTCTCCTCTATTATTTTGTTATAATTTTTATGTTAGGAACAGCTCCTTAAAATTGTCAAGTGTCACACAGCCTGCTCACATACCACGTGTTCCCATCTGTTACACAGTGAGATGTGAATAAGTTGTAAGAAGTTACTATAGAAACACAGTTAATGCACAGTATGGGGGGGTTCATGATTCCACAGAGATCTGATCTCCTGACTAGGAATGCTGCGATAAATCTGAAACAGAAAGCGCCTCCAGGTCTCTAGCACGGTGATGAAAGAACAACATATTCCCTAGCAAAGTGACAAACCACTCTGAAGCGTATGTTCATTTCAGACGAGCTTCCTCAGTTCTGTATAAATATCCATCCCAAACTTCTGATGGAAGAACATGTGCAGAGCAAGCTGTGCAACTTGGATTTTAATCACACTGCGCTGTGTTGCAGAGCAAGACTTGTAAAAATTCATCAGATGGCAACTCTGCGTATTGGAGTACTCCAATAAAGAGCTGAGAGCCATCGAAGGAGCCGTTTCTGTCAAGATCCCAGCACCTGAAACAGGCACTTGCTCAGAAATATGGATCAAAACAAATTCAAAGAACTGACAAGCATAACATGATAATTTTATTGATGGGAAATCACTACATGAATCTGATTTGACATGTATTGCCTTTTTTACTTTCTGCTCAATATAATTCTAAACAAACTACAGTTTTTATCTTTCAGTATGTAGCTTTTCTGTCTTCTTGAGATCAAGAGATAAAACGAGGAATCAACGGTAAATGTATGTGTATTGACAAAATAACCCATACGGCTCTGCAAATGCAGGTCATTTGGCAGCAGTTTGAATAATTCTCAGTCTTTGCTGTGAGTGAGTGCTCAAGCTGAGCATAACCAGTTCATACATATTTCAGGCTGAAGTTTCTGTTTTTATTCTGTTCCTTTCAAGTTTGTTTTATATACATACATTTAATCATTATTCTTTGCCAGTATAATGCACATACACCTACACGTTTAAAATTTCATCCCATATTATTTATATCATCACAGTTTCCTGCAATACAGTGAAGACTATACTGAGCAGTAGTTGAAGGCTGCTGCTATTAGATTCATGAAAATGAAAAGATTTCAAACCATAGTGTTGTACACAAAATATAGTTATGTAATTGCATGATCTCACTGTTATTATCCAAATTCCTATTTCCTTCTATGCCTTCTCTTCTGTGTTACATGCACTGGTGTTTTGTTAAAAATAGAAGCTAAATTCTTCAGGTGACAGACCCTTTTAAGTGTGCAGCCAGCACGAGGCTCTGGTCCTCTTGTGTGGCTTTGGGAACTATTATAACAAGAACATTAATAGTGTGCTGAAAAGTGCATCTACGAGTATGTGTTCTTTAGACATTTTTTTTCTAGTAAAATCATATTAATCACTAATGATAACATGTTAAAAATTAAACTTACCAAGAAAAATACTAAGGGAATACCTGTTGCCTCCAATTTCTTCCATTTGATCAGAATTCAATGGGAAACAAACTCCATTTTTCCCATAATAATTTCCAAAAAAGTCCTCATCCCAGAATGGGATTATTGCTATGACAAATCCAGCAATCCATATGGATATAAGAATCACTATTGTCTGCTGCTTTCCAGGACGGATATTACTGAAGGGAAAGACAATCACTAAATACTTTTCCAAGGTCATATATGTCAGCAATAGGACTGAGACCTCTGTAGATAGCATGGCGATGAACCCCATGATATGACATGGTAAACTTTCCATCCACAGCACAGCATATTTTTTATACTGTCCACGGTATTTAACATCAAAAACTCCAATGAAGAACAAATACACCCCCATTAGACAATCAGCACCTATTTAAGAAACAGATGTCACATTTTACTGAAAATAGCAAAGAAATGCTTTATGTATAGCATACTTCTGTGCTTATCCAAACTCTAGCTGGCATACAAGAATAATTTAACCCTGTGTTACTGTTGGGAATTCATGTGATATGGGGCTATGAGCCCCCTGGTCACAAATGAGCGGAAGCTGGTGTCAGGCTATGAGAGTGGAAGTGTTGCCCAATGGGGCTCCCATGGGCATTTATTCAAGGACCTTGGGTCAAACTCCCTGGCTGTAGCCAGCATGGTGGCCTTTGCAGACAACAAGATATGGAATCCCTGCAATGGCCGTGTTTGGCATGAAGGCATCCAGCCCTGGAGAGAGGCTGCAGCAGTGTTTGGGCACTGCTCAGGGTGCAGATGCAGCCATGGCAGAGTTTCAGCCAGGAGCAAGCTGCAAGTGTCCCATGCAGAGTGTGGAAGACCTGGCAGGGCTGCAGCACTACGTGACGCCATGTAATAAATGACAGTATGTAATAAATACACAGATGATTTCTGATATCTTGCCAGGGATTCACCTCTTCTAACTTTACACATCCACAGTATGTGTCTACTAACAAGGTGTATTCATTTTACCTCACTTCAGCCATTTAAGAAGCTGATGATATGAGCCAGTCATGCCTTGGCTGTCTTTACAGTTAATGAAGTCAACAGACACTTTTGGGACATGATTCACTGGACCTGCTTTCAATGTCTTTCTTAGAATTAGGTAAATTGCACAATCAATTGACTATAACGAGAACTAAAAGTGACTAGTTCATAGACATCTGCACTGTAAGCATCTTAAGTCAGACAAGATAAAAATCTCTCCTGTGTGAAGGTAACGTGGTCAGAAAGCAGATTTTACAGGCTTGGCTAACTTAAACAAAGAGATGGCAAGTAATAATAGGTCCTGTATGGTTTTAAACGGTTAATCGCCAGGAAACTGTGTTACCCTATTGCACCATAAGCTGGCAAGGAAATAGACTTGGCCACAGAAAGTCTGAATTCAGTCCCACATTTCTATTGGCTCAAGGGTTCTTAATTTGGGCATGACTGCTGGACAAGATATGGTGCAATTGTTTAGAAGTGATCACATTTTCTGACTAATTATGAAATACAAACTTCAAAAATAATAGAAACACTTATTACTTCTGGTGCCAAAAAAAGGACATATGATGATCACAGAATAAATCAGACAGTGAGTAACACTAGCTAGCTTGTCCATAATCTTTAATGCGAAATGAATAGTAGTAATTAATAAAGTAAAATGTTTAAGCTTCATAGGTTCTTTGTACACATATTGAATACCTAAAATCAAGGAACTGAAGGACCTTAGCTATTTTCTGGCACTCACTTCATTTAGAATATCAGAAAATAATGCAAAAATAGACAATGCGTAATTTTCAAAAATGTTTTGAAACTAGCATATTGACTCATATTTGCGCCCAGAATGCAAATTGAAATTATTGGGACATATGTAATGTTATATATTATATGTAGTATGTAATGTAGTATATACGATACTGTATTGACTATATTGATATTACTTTAACATATTAAGTGCATTAATATACTAATCACCTTATTGTGAATACCTTTAATACATACTTACAACACAAAATTTTGATGGACATGGTGTGCGTCTCATTTTCTGCTTTGATAAATGATCTCATTCCAATGACAAGAAGATTTCCAAAGCATGTAACGCAAGCTATGACCCACACAAATACTCTCAGAACATTGTTAGCTAGGAGATCTTCAAAAGATGAAATCCCATCTGTTAACGGTGTGCATATTCGCACATGGAGGGCATAGGAGCAGTAGAGAAACTTTTTGAAGTAGCTGAAAGGAAAGAAATGACCATGTAATACTGCTGGTTAAATACAAGTCACAGCTACATACCAGTTATACAATTATGTGCAAGGAACTGCAAAAGAAGAAATTTTAAGAAAATAATTATTAGTGCATATAAGGAATATGATGTGAGAGGTATTTAATCGAGGGAGGATTTACTAAGCAGGTGCTTACTAGCAGCTCACATCCTTTTGGTCGCTGGTAGCGATGCTTAGCCCTGGTGGTATTGGTTGCAATCGCCTCTGGTTTCCTTTATCTCACTGCAGTATGCAGTCAGGGCATTGCCCTTTGTTCATATATAACTTGAGAGGAATGATCAGAGCTGATACATGTTTTGTTTTTGCAGACCTTTTAAGGACTTTGCTACTCTCAATTTGTTGTCGGTGGGCAGGTGGTTGCTCTTCATGCAAAGGTGCTTCAGAAGCAGATCTTTTACTGTTCCTTGGCAGAAGAATTTTGTCTGTGTTAACAGATTGAGGAATGTCTGTGGAATGAGTTAAATTTGGTAATGAACATTTAAGGATCTCAGCATATCAGATCCTAAACATTCCAGTTCCTTGACCATTACTCATATAAATATTTCTCTGTTTCAGTGGCAGCACTTTCATAAAGAAGTCTTGTGGGATGGGGCATAAAGGCTCTAACAGAGTAAAGCCTGCAAGAACATGGTTGTTTTGAACTGTATCCTTACAGCCCGCTGACTTCTGGAAGGTTTAAAAATATGTTCTAGTGTTTTCTGAATACTGGAAATAAGAATGTTTAAAGTTAAGCCTGACTATAAATGCTTCTTTTTATATTGCAGAACTACTGCATAGTAATCCAGTGTTAAAGAAACAAAAATATCAAAAATCAAATCCAGTTCTTGTATTGGCAATTCAAAAACTTTCCATTTTATTTGTGAAATGGTACTGATGAATAACAAAAAAGCATATCAAATATAAAAACATGAAGGATAGATCTGCGAATAAAATTCTAATATGATAGAATTGTGACTTGCATAGACAATGATATATGAAGATTTCTCATCAAGAAGGACATTTTAAATATTTAAAGAGGCAAGAGGCATTTCAGTATATACATGAAAGTGTGATGCTCCTAAAGCCCTTAGCCTCAAATCAGCGATTGCAGTTCAGAGGCACCCAGTGTTTCTGGCATCCAGGTGTGACATACTGTGAAGGGAAAAAATGTTTTATGATAGCAAGATAAAATAGCTGTATAGCACACATATATACATACATGTATAGCTGTATATCTTATCTACTGACAGGTATGGCTTTTACTCATGTATAAAATATAATTATTTTTCTGTTTCCTAACTCAGTTCCCAATTTTGATGCACTTGAATGACATATTCTACTTCTGCCTCCTAAGCTTAAGGTTACAGGAGCTCCCAAGTAAGCAACCAGTTTCGTTTATTCCATTTCATCCAGACAAAGAAGTGTTAGGGGCAGAAAAAGAAATGATGTGATACAATCTAGAAATGAGGGAACTAAATGAGAAGCCTGTTTCCATTCTCTGTTTAAAATATTAAAACATGTAATCCATTTTTCCAGAAATTGGGCTCCTTGTTGAAGTAACATGGAAAAGCAACCTGGGATGGTTTTGGACATTTTTGCATGAAAAAAAAAAATCATTATTCCTTCTTTTATTTTGCATACATACATGTGGGAGAGGTTCCTCATATGCTGGAACATTCTTGCATTTATATTTGGAATCTCAATCATTTCCAGGCCTCTGTAAAACATGTAAATGTTATGATCTGTAAATTAATTATATGCAATAGGGTTTTCTGTAGTTATCAAATTTTGAATTACACAAACAAGCATTTTCTTAAGCCAAAGGTCTTAAGGAAACAATTTGATTGCAAAATCCTGACCATATTCAGTAAGAATGATCCCACTACTGTTCATCACATAGAGTTTTTTACTGGAAGATTGTGTCATAGGGATATGCCTTTAGCCTGAGCTCCCTTTGTAGTTAGGCTATTCAACAACCGATGCAATATCCATTAAGGAAAGCGCAAGCAGTGACTTGCAGATACAGGTTTTTGTTTCTTTCCTTGGGTGCTAAGCTCAGATGCTCACAGCAGTGCAATTTAAAGCCTTGTTATTATAAACCTTGGCCAAAGGGCCTTCTGACCAACAAAGGAGTCAGAGACCTGGAAACACTAATAAGCCCAGAACAGGCAGAGATAAAAGACAGCTTCTGCTGTAAGAATTAGAAGAAGAGAGGAAGAAATAACACAAGAAGACAAAATGTATAATTCTCTCAGCTTTTCCTTGGGGAAGGGAGAAATCCCCTCCATTATTCAGGATAACGTTGCCCTGCAAGTTTTTGATTAGAAATCCAAAGTAGCGGGAGGTAGCTGTAGGCCAGCTGAGGATCAACAAGGACCCCGAAGATCTTTTGGGTTTGGATTACTAGAAGCAGCAGCTGTGGACAGTGCAGACAGACCTCCCCTTGGAAGGACAGGCAACTATATGGACAAGCTGGTAGCTCAGGAAAGCTGGATATTTTGTCACATTTTTGGAGTGCTGGCACACCTGGTTTGCACAAACCACAGATACTAGCTGCCCAGCAGCGGAAGCTGCAGCAGGGATTCAGCAACGATGTGTACAACTGGAAGGTTAAATCACTGAAGAGTGTCTGTTTGCAGATGAGGACCTGGTCCTTCTCCTATTAGCCACCCAAAACACTAAGATGGTTTTATTTAATTTTATTTTTTAATTGAGTAGGTTCAGGTGTCTGGGTTGGGTTTTGTTTCACCTGACATCAGATCTCCACACTGTGAGTGGTTGGACTGGAGCTAAGTCTCCTTCAGAGCCAGTGGAGAGAAGCGGCTCCTAGGACACAGCTGGCTGAGAGTTGGTTTGGTTCTTGTTCTGGCCCCAGGCTCATTGGCATTTTTTTTTCACAAGATTTTAAACTTGAAAACCTCTTTTTTTTTTTTTTTTTGGATTATACACTGTCTATACCATGAAATAAAATGCCTGTCATCCTGTCAACAAGGCTTCTGGAAAAATGAATGGTTATGGAGATCACTTTGTTCTGGTTAATTCTAGCCCAGTTAGATTTTGGGGGGACTGACATTGTGTCTGTCTTACATTCTTTGTTCCTGTACTGCATGTTCTGAGTTGAAAACACAGATCAGACAATCATTTTGACAGGCAGGCAGGTGGTACTATTACATTGGCAGTAACATATCTATCACAGTTAATGTGCTCTCAAATTGAAATAACTACACTTTTCCCAGCTCGTCAGGGCTTATATAGCAGCAGAGCATGTCTCCATCCATATTTCAAAACAATGTCCTGTCTTATGATTACTGTCTTGTCCCTGTGGTGGCTTATGGACTGGAATACTGATAGTAAGTTATAGTTGCTGCATTTAATTCTGTGAATAATAGTGGAACCAAGGGCTGTAATGCTCTTCATAAAGAAACTCAAAGGAAGTTATTCTGGCACGGCTGCCACATGATAGACTTGGTTATCCACAAAAAACATTTCACGTGCCCTGGAGACACCCATTTGAGATGCGCATGTAGAGAAGGCTGATGTGACACAAGACCTACAAGAGTCCTTTGGCTTTCTGGAGTAGCAGGTGACAACCGGGAGGGGTAGATATCCAAGGGCATCTCCAATGACACCAGAGTCCTACATGTTATTAGCTGAATAAGCCAGTGGTGAATACAGTCAGTGGGATCTGGAAAATGGTTCATCTCAATCTAGACCAGATTTTGGGTTGATTTGCTCTTCAGACTAATACTTCATCTAGCATTATTTGGCATGTCCTGCGGTATCTGAGACATCCATGTGGGCAGACACAGGGTCCATAAAAGACCAAAGACTTCCAGAAGTGGCAGCTGGCAGCCATGACAAATACAGCAGGGATCTCAAATAGCAATGGTTTCCTGAACTCTCTTAAATTTTACTCTTACTGTAATGACTTTAGACGCATTACTTACCTGTCACCCTTGGACATTTAACAAATAAGAGTCTACAAAGAGGAACTGAATATTATCCTGTGCATTGACTTTGGCACAGTGTTTTTGACTGTGTGGCACAGGAGAAAATTACCAAACAATAGGCTGCAGGAAAGCTATTCAGATTCATCGTTCGGATCAATTCAGGGAGTTTTCTTTCTGCTTAACAAAAAAGAGCGTGAATTGAAGCTCAACTATTTAAAAATAACACATTGTTCTTCTTTTGGACAGCTTTTTAAGAAAAAGCCATACGGCACAGAATGACAGTTTAAAAAAGATGTTATAGTCTTGCTTTTCAACCCTGAATCTAATAAAATTAGAAGATGTACTTTTAGGTGAGAGTGAATCTTTGTGAATTAAAGAAGAAAAAACAAAAATTCTGAGTTCAAATTTTGTGTAAAATACTTAATTTAAAAAAATATGTGGCTGAATCATCAGCCCAGTGAGGTGAATATTTTATGAACCTCCACAAAGAAGATTTTATAGAGGTTCTAAAATACTTCTTGCCATTTATTTATGTCTTTACCTGCCCAAGCAGCCTAACTGTGCTTGTTGTGTAATTTGTTCTTTATTTGTATGTTTTGTTTGCTCCTAGACTCCTCGTTTGTGAATAGCAGTAAAACTGAGCAAACTGTATGGCTGTAAATCATGTGTTTTGGCCTGCTGCCTTGGGGTGTTAAGTACTCTTGTAGGAACAGAAAATAAAAGTACTTTCAGCATCTTATAGAGTGACAATAAGAGCTTTGAAATTGATGAATATTTCTCCTGGAAAAAAAGGATATTATTTAGCGTACTATGCCAGTAAAATATTTCAGTTTTTACTTACAATGACTGAAGCTGCTGAAGACTTTCAAAATGATCCTCAGAGAGGTGAGAAAGTGGATTGAAAGACAGATTGCTGAAAGAAACAGAAACTGTTTCTAACTTTATTTCAGAATAAAAAAGACAAACTAGATTATTAGATTTTAAAATTCAGTTGGGATTTCTCATTTATAACTTACAGCTTTTGTAAATACTTCAGGTCTTTAAAAATATAACGTGGTAATTCTGTAATCGTGTTAATGGATAGATCCCTTCAAGAAACAGAGAGAACAAGAGCAATCAGATTCATCCCCAGTATTCCACCATCCATTTCAATATACAAACTTTAAAAACTCGAAGACACAGATTTTCTCCTTTTCATAGGTGAGGAGGCACGCTACCTTACTTAAAATTCTAATAGCAGCAAAATCATCTTTTATCATTTCTTCAGTTCATCTAATATTTCCTTGCTCTAATTTTATCCATAAGTCACTTTGAAGCCAGTCGGTACAGGCACTGATGTTTGGCGATTGCTAAACATGGATCATTTTAGCTCTGATTCATCATACCTCATTCAGCTGAGGTATCTAATTTGGGAACCTGGCTGCCTGAGGGTCTCTGTATAATTTATGAACTTAATCATTACTGAGAGGTGAGATGAATCAAGGCCTAATTACATAGATGTGAAGCTTTCACATTTAATATAGGTAGAGCATGGAAAAACAAAGCAAAATAAATAAAAATCCCACGGTAAATTCAACACTGAAAGCTGGTTTTGGTGAATGAGCTGTTTGTTTCCTGGTGCTTCCACCAGGCCAGAAGATCAGTGTCATTAACAACCAATGCTAGTTACTACTCTCCCCCAGCAGTCTGTAGCAGCCCATTTCAATCACTCACGTCCCTCCAGTCACTGAGGGCTCCCCTTCCAGCTTTCCCCTCTCTTTTTGGCTTCTGCTTCTTCTGCAGCCATTCTCTGTCCCTGCCTAAACACGTCATACCAGGTAACGAGGTAACCAAACCCCAGATGCAGCGTGATGCTGCTGCATGCAGGTGAGCCTGATGCATCCATGCTCATCCCTGGGGGAAGTGGCAGCCTCACATCTAAAAGTAGCTTAAAATCTTAAAACTGGTGGGAGGAGGCTGGTTCACCTCCAAAGTGCAGCTGTGGTGTCCCATTTATTTCTCTATAGACCGTACAGGGAATAGAGATACCCTCAGTGTGATCCAAAGCGACTTAAAAATGCTGTGTTGGCTCCGGAGGACCCAGGTGGACCCTGGACGCTCATGTGCCAGGAGCCTGATGGTCACTTGGATACAGGGACATCTCGTTTTTTAGCCCATACATTATGAACTACATCTGCTGCAAAACCCAGAAAGCCTCAGGAATCAGAGGTGTAAGTTTCCCCCTCTCCGTGATGCTGCCCAAGGCACTACCCGCAGCTCCCTCTTGCCGGCCTCTTCCAGGCCTCCAGCCTTTGGTTCTGTATGGCCTCCCGGCCCACCTTTAGCGGGAAAGGGGCAATACACTCACAAATGACGGGCATGCAACAGCTCACACTCTATCTTTTAAAAACAGACTTTAGAAAGCTCACAATTCCCCCAGATCTTTTAATGAGGAAAAGGTATTTGCAGGCACAAAGCGAAGTTGATTTCCACGAAGAACCCTGTAAAGGAAAATATGCATTAGCTTATGTACTTAATGATTTTATTTAATATGCAGTGCTAATTTCATGTTTCTCTGTCACTACCTGGCTTTATATTTTTCTAGTTATATTAGAAGTTCCTTAGGACCCTGGCTAATTTTTACAAGCTGTAACAAGGTGTGTTATTGTAGTCACTGCAAAAGAAACCTACACAAGGCTAAGGAGTTAGTTAAGTAAAACTGTCCTTAGCATTAATTAAAAGCAAGCAATTAACTAAGTAAGAGAGTAATATGAAATTTTATTTGATTGAAGGCTCTGGGATTTGCTGTCCAGGCAGAAAAGTTACATATTCAAGTTTAGATTTTTTTGTTTTTGTTTTTGCTCTCACTGGGTTTCATACAATCCTGCTGCAGGGAATCATCTTTCCTCCCTGGTAAGACACCACACCAAGCATAACAACAAAGAACACTTCATATTTCTTAACCTGTAATTTTTTTTTTCATGATCTGCCTTCAGATCCCCCTTCAGATTCTGTTTTTCCTTTCCTGTGTATTACATGAGCTATAGCTGAATATAATAAAGTTGGAATGTGCATTATTACTGTATACAAAAAGATTTAATTTTAGCAGCAACAATATTTTTTGCTTATTCCCTGCATGTGGACATTCCAGTCTGAAGAAGGAATGGAATCAACAAGAAAAAAACATCTACAGGTTGAGATACAGGCATACTGTATTATGTCTGCTTTGTGATCAGACCGCAAGTCCCAGGACTTTGTGGAGTTTAAAAAGCACCCTGGTACTCATGATCTGGTCACAAGGCAGAAATCATATAGCATATAGCTTATTTCTTATTCTCTTTGTTGAAACAAGTGGTATTGTGACAATTGCCAAAATAGTCCATTTGACTATGCTTACAATAATTCAATTAATTGTACAGAATACCTCCTTGACAAAAGCACGGCTGTCCTGATCAGGCGTTATAAATTGAGACAAATACTGTGTTGAGAACTGTGAGTCACACATATTCAAAAGGTTTTTATTGCTTTATTTTTGTATGTCTTTTACTTACAATACAGTGAGCGCATCACATTCCAGGAAGGTGGTATTAGTTAAGGCCTTAATACGATTGCCTTCGAAATCCCTAAATAACAATAAGGAAACTGTTACTCATGAGTAGTGGAATAATTTTGCAGGAGAGAGTTCAAGCTCTGGGGTAGTCTCCCTTTTTTTTTTTTTTTGGCCTTCCTTTATTTATTTCTTCCAAAATTAGCCCCAATTTATTACCTAGTTCTGAATATGAATGTAAATAGCAACCAAAGCAAATTATAGCCCTTTCTTTGTTGTGATTTCATCTCTATTTATGGCCCAGCTCACCAACCATTTCAGCAATAATAAGCTAATACATTGGCATTTCTCATATGTAGTCTCTGTACCAGAATAAATAGAGACCACTAGGTGGAGATTTTACATTTAATTGCAATATATGTCTATATATCCTAAGTTATACTTAGGATAAGCATGTATTCACAATAACTTATTTCATTTTCACTGGGAAACTGAAGTGAAAGACAGAATTTTGCTAAACTCATGAGAGTCATGAGAACAAGAAGCAGCTCTAAAAGTTTATGTTGGCAGAGGACTGTGGTATTTTTCAGATAGACATTTGAGACACCATGAGGTTCAACATTGGCAAAGGCTCTGCTCTTTTTAGAACGTCACACCTGGCTTGGTCCAACAGAATAAACACATTATGAATTTTTATCTTCACAGAAAATAATATAATAATTTATCAAAGGAAACTTTTGCATGATTTACTTACATCCAGTTAATACGAGGCATTTGACTACAGATCTTCTTGGGAAGAGTCTCAAGTGAATTGTTTATCATTGATCTTCATAAATTAAAATATGGTTAGAAAACAAGATGTTTTATCATACTTCATAACAAAATGTGTAAGTGTAAGAAAGATATGCAAATATAAACTTTTGAGAAGAATCCAAGATTAGATTAGTGACATTGCTTTAAAATTTAATGCAAATTTAGATTTTACAGGAACTACAGAAAAAAAAAAAAAGATTAAGTTGCCAGTAACAAAACATGTCCAGTGTCAGAAAAATATTTGCTGGTGTTTAATAATGTATTTTATTTATAAGCAATGGATACATTGAATGATGGGGAAATATGCTGAACTGACCAACTTCAAAAAACCACGTGTCCATTAAAAAAATTAAATCCTCAGTACTGGTACTGTAGGTTTTCCACACGTGCTCTGACTTTCCTCAGACTCGTTCCCATGGGAGCTGGTAAGGGCAGGGAGGTGGTTTGGTTCTGCAGGTTGCTAGTGCCAGCTGTGGTGGCAGCAGCTGCCTACCAGGAGCTCAGCTGAGACAGTTGAGTCACTGGCTCATTAAAGACACACAGTCTTTCATCTTCTCTGCCCTGAGCCAAGGGATCAGTAGCAAAAACTTCATTTTCCACTAGCAAAACCAAGTGATTTATTTCCCTGGATACTACTGAAAACAGCTGCTATGTTTTCTAAGAAATTGAGATTATACTTCTCAGGTGTTGATTTACTTGATGAGGGCGATGGAAGGAGCTTATAGGACATCATGTCTCCTTCCTGCATACTGTAAGCTCTGTCTAAAATGGAATTTCTGTTATAGTCATCACAGTGGTATCTGCATGGTGAATTGTCTAACTACCCCGATACTCTCAGTTTTCTAAAAGGAGAGCCTAGGTTTCTCCAGGTTGTATCCAAGAATTTTCAGTTTAGATCTTGAGTTTCCTATAGGTGTTCAGAGAAAAGAGATATGATCCTAAACAGTTTTACAGCTTCAGGAACGTACTTTAGTTTTAACTGAAACATAGTAAAGATGGTCCTAGCATGAAAAATGCTTATGAGAAATCCAAATCCAAATCTGAATCCAGAATAAGTAAATATTTCGAGTTGGTAAGCATGATTTCTTCATGAAGGATATGCTTGAAATCTTAGGTAAAGGAAGGAAGTTGGAGGGAAAAAACAAAGATAGAAATGAAAGCTACTTGGTTATTGAACAATATCAATATAAAAATGTGCAAGAGCAATACTTACAAAAAAACCAAAGACTTTAAGCCAGTAAATAACTGCTGTGAAATTTTCACTATTGGGTTAAAATCCAGAATTCTGGAAAGAAAAAATAGTTCTTTTTTTTTTTTTCTTTCTACATCAACAGTCCTTGTAAGGAAAAAAAAAGAAAGCTGAAATGAGCAAACCACAAAGAAGCTTCTTTTCTGCAATTCCAGAATAACTAGACCTAGAAAACAGACCCAGAATAACTAGACCTCTGGAAATTGAAATGTAGTCTTTGTAAGAGCAATAAGGAGTTGCAAGGGGTAGCCATTCACAATATTTTTGTGCAGATCGTCATGTCCAAACATAGTTTTACTGCCTTGTTACTTTCTTTTTAGACCAATGCCAGATATTGGCATACATTGCCAGTAATGAATAATAATTTTACAAACAAGGAGAAAATGGGTACTCACAGCCATTTCAATTTGTGTAGATCTCTGAATACCCCAGGTTTCAAACTAGTGATACAGTTATGACTGAGATACCTGTTGACAAAGGAGTACAACACTGAAACTAAAATAATGCTATCTAAAACCTGGTAGACTGATTATAAAATGAGGAAGCTGAAAACTTTCAGACATGATGAGAGCAACCAGAAAGATAAACAACTGTGACAAGCAACATTGGATTTTAAAATGCTAACTGAAAGTGTTTTAAGGTTGCTGTCTCATAAAAGGCTGGCTGCTACTGCAAGGGCAATAGCATTTGACTTAATGCTTTTTAATATTTTATATGTGGAATGATGCTGGGTAAAGCATTAAAAATGTGCTTTTATGAATAGCTTTGTGCTGCACAGGGGAAGGTATGTTTTGCTATGATGCAATGGACAACTTTTGGCTAGGTCTTATACATATCCTTTTTCAGACCAAGTCAGACATAGTAAAAAAACACTGCATTAATATACGCTGATCTATCAAAATGTCAACACTTGTAGTTTGTGATTCAAAACTTGATAAGGAACCTGTAAGACTAACCCGATTTTCAAAGACACTGAGCTTTTATCATCTGTTGGAAGTGGTGGGGTACCTGGAATTTGAGAAAAACTGCCTAATAATGCTGTAAACACTAACATCTGAAAAATTTTGCCGATGTGCTTTGTGAACATCAACAAATGAATTACTGTCAGGTACACATACTAAATTAAGTTTATAAAGGGTGGCTGATGATACAGAAAGAAGTTAAGTGCTTTGTCTCTGCTCCAGAGTTCAATTAGAGTAACAGTAGGAGTTAAAATGGAGGGACTTCCCACTTCTAGTATCTTTCTCAAGCTACTGCAGTATGCTGAATTGTGTTTGAATGAGACTGAAGGGAGGGAGTTTAGATGCAATTTCCCATATCGTGGAAGGAATGTTTGCTCTGTGATACCCAAGAAGCAATGTGTGGTATAAAAAAGCAAAATTAGGGAAATACTGTACGCACAATTTCTGAAGTTTGTATAGTCCAAAGAATGCTTTCCTTGATATTGTCTGGATGCAATTGTGTTGTAGAAATCTGGTATAGAAAAGGTAAGAAAGCCAGGATAATCATGATTTATTAACTTCTTAGAATTGCAGATGTTTCATAATCCCCCAGTTATCCCTTTCTGCCATTTTAAGCTTACTACTAAATTAATGCCTGATGTAACGCCACTGAAGTCAGATTTAATATTTTCTACCAGAGTAGAACTTTCTAATGACTTCAATGAGGTTATTCGGTACATGTCTCTCTCCAGGCTGTGTCATTCCCATTTCTTGATTATGCTTTTGCAATAGAATATCATAGGGTATAAAAAACAAAGGTACAAAATAGAAAGCATTGGAGGCTGGGGAGAAAAGCCAATACTGTTCCAGGGTACAGATATATTGTTTTGAATTTTATGAAATATGAACAATAGTTAGCCATCTTTCTTGACACCCTTGTGTTAATGTACATTGCACCTGATGATGCACCTCTGCTGAAAATTAGTGGCATATATGTTTTGTTTATATAAAATTGGTTCTAGCACTCTGCCACTCTTCAAATTGTACAGTCTTTTCCCATGGAAAGGCAGTTCTTGAAGGCTGCTAACCTCTTCTGGATGGATGGCAGTTTGAGCTGTCATTAGGAACTGCCTAATAAAAGGCATACACCATCCAATCCAAAACAAAAGGTAAGCTCAAGTACTGTGTGTTTATGGGTTTTATGAGAGTTTATCTTATATCTGTCATATGAATTGTTACCGCCAGAACCGTCTCTGTTTTCTCATGTAGACCGCATACATTTTAGCTTTGTATGTATGCCTTAATCCCGTAAGAATTTATCTGAGGGAGATGCCAGGTACAGGGCTGACTGTTTGTTTATTTGTTTGTTTAATTTATTTTTTTTATTTACTTTTTATTAACAACAGACATATTTAAAAAAGGACACAAATCATTCTATCTCACAATGGAATATATCCAAATGTCTCCCTTCTTCATTACTCAGTTGAGGGCAGACAGTTCCTACAGGAACTTGGAGAAAGTTGTATTGAAAGCTCTCCAAATCAAATTCCAATAAAAAGGCCACCTTACTATATAAAAAACATGGAAGACACCATCCAGCTTGAAAAAATGTACCAGTGATCTATAAGAGGATTGACTACACGGTAAACTTGCCACGTGTGCAGCTAATCACATAATTTGTGTTTGGTTTCCATGGTATCTTGGCATCAAAAAAGATGAAAAAGGGAAAAATTTAAAAGATGTGTTACTTAACCTTTTAGAACAGTAAGGTGCAGTTTCATCACCAAATGGCAGTAGTGCTTATTAGGCAGGCCTATTTTCTGCTTACTTATTTTTCTGTGCCAGGGAGCAAGACCAGATCTCTGTGTATTGCATATGAAATGGCCTGCATCTGTGCTCATCTGGCTGGACTGGAAGACCAACATGATCATCAAAACATCCATTTCAAAAGCAAATGCTGTGCTATACTGTTAAGAAGTGATAGCACTGGTGACTGTGTATTGATTTTATGCATTTCATTTAGTCCTGGACTCATGTAGTGCTTTAATAAACTGTCAAGATACTTACATTTTCTTCACCTCTGTATACTTGCTGAAAACTTCATCTGGAAGAGAATGGATCTGGTTGTGTGCGAGTGACCTAAAAGTAATCAGCAACTGATGTTTAAACACAATGTCAGAGCCTAAAAAGGTCTTTGGGTGCATTGCATTGCATTGCATTACACTGGGTGCATCACTTTGGGTGCATCGCTCTGCTTGTGAAGCCTGGTAGCCTTAGCTTCTTTGTCATGGGTCCTTATTGTTTAAATCCCCAGCTGAAGCTTGAGTGCCCTCTCAGGATTAGCTGGGAGAGGACAGTTCTCACTTTGGTCTCTTTGGAAAGTAAATGTACTTGACCACTTGAACAAGCTAGCTGAAAGCCAGCAAACATCTTTACTCAGTTTTAGGCTGGCCTCTTCTAAATATTTCCCTTTGCTGATCCAGATAGATCTTTGAGAATTTCCCATACTAACAAGTATTCAGCCTTATATACATTTTTACAACCTGTAAAACTGGAGCTGCCAAGCCTAAATAGGGAGCTGTGAGTCATCATTAAGAAGCAATTCCTACTTTGGTAACTTCAGCAATATTTGGTGAGTGCCCATTACCCCAGTGTTGGCTGCACAACCAGTGATCTTTAGTGAGTGCCCTGGGGCCAATAGACTTTAAGCAATAGGAATGACGAAGCCAAGCAACATTCAACTCACCTAATTGTAACATCTACGGTGCAAAATCCACATCTCAGCTAACACCCAAACTCTTCAAGGGAGAGAAGTAAACACAGTCTGTGTGCAGTTCATATGACCTGTATTAGATGACTGGTTTACACTGTTGACATATATTTTGTCAAATGAATTCCACCCTGAAGTGGACCTTGTAGCAAAACACTCACAGCATTCACTACATACTAGTAAATCACCTAGTAAGTACCTGTAGTGGGCTGACCTTTTCTGCAGTCTCTGAATGGAGAGGGCCCACACTTGGTAGTACAGTGCTATACAAAGTATGTTTAGGCATATCTTTGTTTCTGATACAGCTTTATGTTGGAGAGCAAAAGGGACTCTACTTACAGGAGGGTTACATTACTTGAAACAAGTGGAACGGACTTTAGATTCACTGCAGCACATTCTAGTTCTGTTTCCATGCAGCTGCAACCTTCTGGGTATTGGTGAAGACCTGGGAAAAGGAATTCTTCAGGGAATGTCTTATGTATATATATGTCTTATATCCACCAAGTACTTCTGATCAGGTGGATTGTCACTCTAAGACCCCTTTTTGGAAAAGGGTTTGGACATTTAGATGTCCAGCCCACACCCTTCCTCGAATTACCTTCATAAGGTTCAGGAAGGCTATAAAAAATGATTCTGCACTTCCTGGGTCTGCAGTACTTCACACATAGTGAAATCAAACATAGGTAAAACATAAATCAAGTTTAAAATCCTATTCTCCATAAGTACAGTATTAGCTACAGTAAGGGTAACTGAAAGACAACATGTACTTGGCATATATATAAATATATAGATATACATACAAATGAGAACATCTGAGAAACTGCTGATGCAATGGTTTCCACTGGAGAATGCAGGTTAGTTAAAGTCACTACACTTCACTGAGAAACTGGATGCTTTTATTTTAGTGTGGACAAGAGGGAACACAACAAATAAACTTGCTTCTTTCTTGCCACGATGCTGTCCTTGCCTGCTGCGATTAAAGGCTTTTTGGCTACCCCTTCTTGGCAGTCCATCTGAAGAGCTGTCTCAGAACTGTACTACTTTGACTAAGTTGGGGCTTTTGGGCTTATGACTCCTCATCAGTAGGCAAAACAAATATTTTAGAAGGGTTTAATGTAAACCACTTCAAGATTTTAAAATCTTAAAAACAAAACAAAACAAAACTGTTTCACAAAGAAACCTTTCTTTTTTCTTTTGTTCCAGAGTGAGATGAAAACAAATATTGAATTTCCAAAAATTTAGTTACTATTTTCCTGCAAGTCTGCAAAGCTGCAACCTGGCACTAACAAATATGCTCCACACAGCTTCACTCTGCTCTGCTCTGGTGTGCATGCAAAAAGCTCTGGGAAGCTAAAGGAGTTCCCTGAACTCATCTAAAATTCCAGATATCTCTATAATTATAGTGAATATATGTATGCAGTGAAAAGTCTTAGAAATGTAAAATAGTTTAAGGATACTAATAAGAGTGTTATAATGCACTTAGAATTAAGTCAGAAAGGCAATGAAATAGAAAAAGCAGCAATTACTTACAACATTCTTCTGATAAATCCAGATAATTAGGCTTTCCATGAACCATATCAAAGATACTCGCCCATCCACTGTTATCTCCTATAAAAAGTGTTAATATTTGTCAGCTATACTTTAAATTCTATATCAACTTTTAATGAAAACCAGAACATTAATGCCAGGGAACATGTAGTTTGGCTGTGGGGTATATCTGTTTTCTGATATGGGATGTAAGCAAAAGTAAATCTTCAAAATGATTGCTTTTATTGTATTTTCTGTTGATAATGAGTAGCATTTATAAGCCCAAATTAAGAAATCTCATGTAAATTGCATATCAGAAGTGCACCAGACTATGAGCGTGGCAGAGAGAGAGAAATCTAAAGATGATGCAAAATATTATTAGAAGATGTGTTGACAAAAATAACTGAATGCTAAAATAAAATGAACAATAGAGTGGAGAAACTCTTACTGCAGTACATGTTATTGCATGGAGACTTACAAATTATTTAAAGAGAAAATCTACCTGATAACGGGAGTGTTTTAGAACAAGACTGAAAGACAGAAAGTGACTCAGTAAAAAACAGAAAGTTTACACTGATTTCAGTAAATGGATATGCATGGTGACCTCAGATTTCAGACAAACCGTGGGAAATAATGAGAACAGGTCATGGCTGGAATAGCTAAATGAATGGGTAATTTTACAAGTTATATTATATTTGAGAGAAAATAAGTTAACGTCTATATAGCATAGAGTTTTTTAATACGTTGGCAGAAGATAGGAATCTCTATTATATATGGAGAATATCAGTCTTTGAAGCAATCAGTGTTAGCACACCAGGGTGCATTTTGGAGCTGGTAATGGCACTAGAAATATGCCATGTGGAAAGTCACAAATACAAGTGACCACATTCAGAGATGGTAGCTGAGGGTTGATGGTAAAGAAGAAGGAAAGAGGCACAGGTTTGAAATATCTAGAAAGAAGAAAAAGAAGTGAAAGAGACGTAAGAACTACACTAGGAAGCAGGTGGGGAGGGAGGATACAAAGCAGGAGATGACAGTAGAGTTGACACTTTAGCTTCTGGCCCAACATGCTTTAGCGTCACAGAAGTCAAATGCGATGTAGAGACAGCCATGCTCCAAAGCAGGGATCATTTGTTAGCCAAAAGAGATCAGTCTCATTGACCTGACTTCCTCGTGGCTCTTTCGGATTGAGAGTAGGCAAGGAGATCAGTAAGAGGAGATCAAGTTCACGTGCTCATGCTCAAATACTAGCATATGTGTATATCTAAAACTCTTAAATCAGTTGAAATCATCACATAACAAGAATTCCTCACTTCTGCTAGTAGAAAGCCTTACTGAGCATAAGAACCTCTATTTATCTGTGGGCACTCACCTTGAAGGATTCCCCACACAGATATGCAGTGATTACCCAGTCCATAGCAGAGGACTGTGCAGGAATTTCATCACTGGAGTCTGCCCGGGGCATGCCTTTAGACACCCTGTCAGCAGATATGGTGTCAGCATGCTGACCAGCATCCTGACCAGCATGGTGTAATTCCCTCATTCATTGAAGCAATGAAAATATTCAATCACATTGAAAACCCCAGACTTGTCAGGCTTGCAGATCATCTGAAGGCTATGAGTGATTCCATGTGTATTAGCTGAAGGAACACATCCCAGAACTAGATTTCATTTCTGCATACTTATAGATGTTGCTGTACTCACCACAGTTCTCTTCATCTGCACCATTGTCACAGTCATTTATGCCATCACAGTGAAATGCCCGCGGGAGGCACATTGTATGATTTCCACATGGAAAATAACCCTTCTGGCAGACCACACCAACTGAAATGCCTTCCATCAGCCAGGACTCTGAGAAAATATAGGAAGACATTTCCTCTGTAGCAGAGTCTGTTAAAAATTAGAAGGGTCTGATGAAGCTACAACCACTGCATGCAACAGAGTAATTTCATTTTTCACTTTAAAGTACACTGCATGTCATTTTAATTTGCTATAGTGTCATCTAGAAATGGATTTCCACAGCTGAAATCTAGGATAGACATCTAAAAGTGTCTGTCTGCAGACACTTTCTTTTCTGTTATCTGCAGAACACATNAAAAAAAAAAAAAATCCACCTATCCATATCCTTTCCTGGTAGACTGATTCTTTGATGGTGTGAACATTATGTAGCAGAACATGGGAGCTGGTGGACAGGGCAGTGGTATTTTGGTGCTCCTGGCCTGGGGACATGGAAGTCTCATGTGGAGAGAGAATTTCCAGCTGGAGCATGTGGAAAGCCACTTCCCAGGCTGAAGGCAGCTAGGCAACAGAGAAGTGTCCACTTACACATCAGAGAGAAGCAACTTGTAAGACTTATTGCACACAATTGCAGTAAAATCTTTGAGCAATTTACAAGTCAAATTTTAGTATGAATCTGCAAAACGTGGCCTCAGATTTATCACTTTACTTCTGGGATTTTTTTACAATAATGCAATTAGATTTATAGTCTTGTAAATCACCCATTTAGACAAGATGTTAAGAGCAAGGTAATAGTTTTTATTTCCTGTATCAGCACACATAACAAATGACTGGATTTCTGCAGAACATGTGCAGGAAATCTGCTCTATTATTCCATTACAGCTATGGAGCATTTGCAAAAACACTTCTTCCTTTTCACAAAGTTTTCGGGAGATATTATGAATACCTAATAAAAGAAAACCTTTTAATTTTATGAAAAACTAATGAAAGAATGTTAAAACAGAAAAAAAAAGCAGAATAAACAAAACGTAGCAAGGCGCTTTGCATCATGCAGCAGTTCTTTGCTTTTATTCATCAGCAAATTCTTTGAAAACTGTAGTTCAAATTTGACGAAGCAAATTGGATTATAATCTCAGTTGAACTGATGGAAATGTCTGTGGACCCACCTTGCAAAGGCAGCCATGCTGAATTTAGACACACGAGTCCCCTATGGGACTTTATACAAGACCGAAATGAAATATAAGGGATAAAAATGCAGGCAGAAATGACAAAAACAAAGTGAGGTAATCCAATTCCTATGAGGCCAATGGACAATTAGGGGCTAAATAGTATCAGCACATATAGAAAGAGTAGAAGTACAGTGATCTTTAACAAGGGAATATGTTTTAGTCTTATCTAAATAACACTCTCCTAATACTACTACTTTTTTTTGTACGATACAAAGAATTGAGGTTAAGACACAAGACGACAGGAGATGAAATACATAGTTGAATCCAAACTCAGACTTGATATCCAATTTTTCTTCTTTTTGGAAAAAAAATCACGTTAAGATGTGCCTTGCTTTTTAAAGTGAGATGCCACTAACATTCTCTTGCTACATTGTTTAAAAGATGAAGGAAGAGTTGTAGACCACTGCTTCTGAAGGCTCTTGTTGGGCTCCAATATGTCAATAAAAATAGGTAGCTTAGACTGGTAAAACTGTACATCTTTGTATATCAGTATTTTGACTAACGTTGCAATTAAACTCTGATAGTTTGCTGTTTTCATCAAAGTCCTTATGCCACTGCCACTATTTTTTTTTAACCCCCTTTTTTTTTTTGTGTGTTAGATATTGCACAAAAGTTGTATGGAGCAGTTTGCTAAGACTCATGATTTACTACCCCACTGACAGCACTTTGGCTGATGAATAACTACAGATAAAAGTAGAAGCTTCGTTTTCAAAGCAATAATACCATAAAAGCATTCTTTGTTCACCATGTGATAAAATTCAATCTCCAAAGTTCTGCCTGTGATGGAGTTGCTCCTTCCCTAGTTACTAGCAGATTTTCTCCTGTTTCTCACCATAAATTTTTGAGTGGCACAAACTGACCAAACAATATTGCATATTGCTGAGGATCAGCTGGGTTCATGCAACATGTGCACAGTCCTCGAGCGTGCTGCGGTTATTCAACACACTTTAATGGAACAAGTCTATAAATTGATTGCAAACTTAAGAGCACAAGCAAAGCACGTTGGCTCAGTAGCTGTGGTTGTAAGAACAGTTTTGTTTAAATCAGAAAAAAATAAAACGTTCTCTGCAAATGTCTCTTGCAGTAAGACAGACCCAGAGATTTCAGCACGGGCTAAAATTGTTTTTGTTTTTGGAAGCTCCTTGTTGAAACAGTACTGCTTGGAGCTGTTATAACACACATAATTAAGGCATATTTCAGGTGACAACAGCTTTTTTTGATCCTGTTGTCACTGCTCCCAGGTCACTGTGAGAGCAGACAGACCAGCTCACTTTACTTAGCTTCAAAATCACTGAAATCAAATCATTGATTAGGGGCTCAGCTGGAGCTCAGCTATGGTTAAGTTCAGCATCAGGAAGGAAGAGATAATAAACAACAATGAATCATAAAAACAAAAATGAAACAAAAATGAATCATAAGCACATAGGATTAATTAAAAAAATTGGAAATGGAAACAGAAACTCTTACATTTCTGGATCCTGTTTCAATGCAGACACACAATAAAACATACACAAAAACATGTACAGATCTGAGTTTTCATAACTATTCTTTTCCACTCCTGTTTTCTCTTGCTGGGAAAAGAAACACTTGGTTTTGTATCAAATGTTCCCTGGAAGAAAAGAACTCCATTGATTCAAACCACAGGTTAAAGAGATAGCTGATGAACTGCAAGAACTTGTGTCATAAAATTTTTAAAATTATGTGGATTGTCCATGTTAAACATCTGTGTAACAGCCTCAGTGGTAAGCAGGATAAAAACAACAGTGCAAATTACATATCATCTCTTTGTGAAATTTAAAAGATCTACAAAAATTGGCACTACTCATCTGATTTTTACATGAATCTAAAACACACTTGCTTTAGGATTCCTGTATTTACTACAGTGACAGCTTCTTCATCACCAGTGCCCCACAGGGAAACAGCATCCCTGACCTCTCGCTTTGAAGTGAATGGCACCTTTACCAGGTTATTCTTTTCCCTGGTTGAAAAGTGAGTCACACTATAATTTATGCTCAGTAGTTGTATGACACTTAAAAACGATTGATTGTCACATTTATAATAGCTGGGTTTTGTTTGTTTGTTTGTTTGATTGATTGCTTTTTTATTGCTAGAACTGAACATCTCAGCTGATCACTGGCAAGCATCGGCACTGTTATTAAGGTCTGGACTGTAAATCCCTTCCTGACACTGAGCAGCAGTTACTCATTGAAAAAGTACCATAGTGAACAGCAGTTCATTAAAAAAAAAAAAAGAAATGTTATCCTTAAATTTGTCAAGCATAGAATCACTAGGCAATGATATATAAAGTAAGAGACCACTGCTAGAGATGCCTGTTCTCTCAATCACACCAGAAGGTCCTCCTGGGCTTCCTATGTATTCAGACTGATGAGATGTATTCACGTGTTCATATTTTAATCACTGATGTTTCAGACACAGTTTGGATAATTAGCATTAATTACGAAGGCAGGATTCTGATATGAATAGCCCTCTTTCCACCCAGCAGCATGCCAGTTTTGTTTCTCCAACATGCCCAGGATGCTACACAATTACTTTCCACAGGTCTTGGCTGAGGTTTCCTTTTGGCTGGAACACCTGGTGTCCCAGTGGCTGTTGGAGAGAGATTTTGGGGAATAAAAACCCAAAATAAATAAATAAATAAATAAATAAATAAATAAATAAAAGGAACTGTTTATCGCCAGCCGTTAGAGGGCAGTAAAATACCACCTTCTAAAGCAGCATTGATTTATTCACACTAAGGGCACTTTCAGAAGGTTAACCAGCCATTCAAATATAAACAGTATTTGTAATCTAGTGATATTTCTCACTGTTTTAGATTGGACTCATATATCTGGCCTTGGAATTTTAGAGTACATAACTAAACAGCCTCTATTCAATACCCATTTTCCAATATAGATGTTTTTCCTTCGAGACATGCTGCAGACTTGGGTTTCCCAGACATAACTGCATCCTATGACATTCCCAAAGTTGCTGTACTTACTATATATACATTTTTGGCCACATTTCAGAGAAAAGGGCAAGACTGAAAATGAGCAGGAGCGGATCAGTCGTTCACTTCTTATTTCCGTACCTCTTGAAACACAGTTATGTGAGGAAAAAACACGTACAGAGAGGAACGCGCTCTCTGATACACATCCCCTTCCCTGCGACACTTGCTTGTACCTGCGGCTACGCAAGGCTGCTGAGCTGAGCCCTGCTGAGGCTGGAGGCTGCCCTGCCTCGGCGTGCCCTGTCACCGTGGACTCGGTCCCTCCCTAGTCTGAACCACTCCGACGCAAATTTGGTTCGGTCCTTCTTGTCTATTATTGATGGGGAGCAGATGAGAAATAATGAACTTTTAGTAATGAAGCCACTTGCTTGTCTGCTTTTTTATTTATGGAAAAAACAATTTGAAAGAATCAAAAGGAAGATATTAATATTTTTTTCTAATAGTCCCAAATAAATAAAGATACATTTCATGGCATGTAAATAGGGAAAGTAGTTAAGAGGGGGCTTTGGTAACAAACTACTTCCAACTTTTGTTTCATGTAATCAAACTTGTGACAGTGAAAACAATATTTTAGTCTGTGTAATGAAAAGGTGACTCACTAGACATTTTTTATTAACCAAGTCAACTTAAAGTAAATGTTGGAAACATAATAAAAACAAGTTTACGTTAAAATAAAAATTTTACATGAGTACAATTTCCTTCAGTGTTAAAAAAAGAGCAATTTTAAAACAGATTTTTTAAATAGAGTATATAATATAATTCAATACATTCAAATCTTGCATATTCCACTCCTTTATAACAGGCAGAACAAATAATATATCCTCTAATACTGTTTTCCATTTCTAACTGGCTGGCAGTTTTCTTTATTTTTTTCTAATTTCTTGTCTTCCCAGTAATATATTTACCATTTCAGTTTCTTACTTTGATCACACTCTACATTATTAGCAAAAAAAAAAGAAAAAAAAGAAAATTCTATGTCATTACAGAACTTTTCACAAGCTTAAAAATTGCCATTCATGAGCTAATTACAGTGAAAACCATTTATTCACTTTTCTCTGATGCTTCAGGAATTATTAAGCACAAGAAAAGTATTCATTATTAAAAATGAAATTGTGTAGGAACTGAAAAGTCTTAATTTTGGAAAATTTGTTTAAAAGAAAGACCATAGCTTCCACTTGCATATGATTATTAAACCGGTGTTTCTATGAAAAAGAAGTTTTCTCATATGAACAATATTTTAGGCAATCATTTCTGAGATTCAACATGCTTACTCAAATGTATAGTTCTATTTTTAATGTGTTTATACTGAAAAGATTTTCTTTGCTAAATTAACACAAATTTTGCTTCAATTAGGAAGTACTTACAAAAATTCAGTTTAACCCAAGTTAAATGTTTATTTTTTTCACCTAGCATGTAGAAAATGTGTTATGATACAGGTGTGAAGCATTGCTGATCACAGCAATGTTTCATTACATTAGGTATTTTTTCAAAAAGCATCACTTTATCATTTAGTCTTGCATTCGATAAATTTCATGAAAATTTAAAGTAACCTGTTTGGGCAATTCAATCATTTTACAAAATCAAATTTCCTCACCTGCTTTAAACTTCTTTTCCTAAAAATGTTTAAAAAATTATGCAAATGAAAATTCCTTACCAATTCCTTACTTTAAATGAAATACCTCACTGTAAATGGAAATCCCTGACTGTGTCCCAAAAGGCACTCAGGCTTATAAAGAATTAAGCAAGTAGCGGTCTTACCTTTGATTCCTAGCAGAAGAACAACATGGAGCAGGAACAGCATTGCCGGCAGCCTGAAGCCAGCCAGGGGAAGGGACAGGAGAGGGCACGACTGTGGCCATGGAGCAGTGCTCGTGCTCTGGACCCCTCGGAGCTGCCCTCCTGCAGAGCCCCAGCTGGGATGCGTGGCACCGAGCATGCTCCCAGCCCCTGCTCCCTCTCACCCACCAGGTTGTCAGCACTTGCTTAAACCATCACAGCCGTTTTGTCTGGCTTTTGGATTGCCACCGCTTGTGTCTAAGAAAGAGCGCAAGGGATTTTAATTTTACTGGATTCACATGTCATTTCTGACAGGGTAATTTTTGGATATCCTAGGTGTTTCTTTTAATATGAAGTTACCGTTACAAGGGAGATGAAAATCTCTAAACAGTGTGCTGTTGTTATATCACAACTGGGATTACAGAGCAAAGATGTCATTCTGATTTTTTAATTAAAATGCCAACTAAATACTAACATCCAACTGCTTAAACATGCCATTAAACATTGCGCAGAGCTGGACCGCTGAACTCAGTTGCTTAGTTGTCTCCAAGAGTGATTTCTGAAATGACAGTTTCTCAAAGAAAGGTCATTACCCCTGTACCCTAATTATTATTATGGGAAGTTAATATTTTTCTGCCCCACGTTATGCCAGCCTTTATGTGTCCCTCAATGAAAACTTTTTTCTTACCAAAAGAAGATACCAGACATGTGGAAGATCTTCTCCTACGCCACCATCTGCATTTAAAATTATATAAGGCGGACACTGCTCTAACATTAATACATCACTTCATGTAAGGTTACACTGCATTTAACCAATATGTGTGACGAGCAGCACTATGTTCTTCCATGCTCTATTTTGATTTAAATGGGGAAAATTAATGCAAAAAGACTGCAATGCATTGCATAACCTGAAATTATTGATAACTTTTGTCTAAGATACTTCAGAATACGTGGGCTAACAGAAGGAATGCAAAAATCTTCAGAAATAGGGACTGCAAAACGCAATGGGTAGGGGTGGTCTACTTCCTACAATACAAAAAGGCCTGTCATGAATTACCCGATGTTAAAAGGCCAAACTGCCATTCACACCTATGCAAGGCAATGAACAATTAAAGTGAGGAGAGATACTCATGCAAGAAACTATTTTACTTCAGCCATCACTATTATCTCAGAGGCATTTATCATCCCAGCCCACAGTGCTCTTCATATTGAATATGGGAGGCAAATGAAGGTGGGGAGTGGGACGTGCCATATTTCCACCTGTATTTCGTAGTGCTGTGTAGCACTGCAGAGTTTCTGCAGCTTCTGAAACGGCAGATGGAAATATGGACATTTGCCAGCAATGCAACATGGAAGGTGATTGAAGTCAACGTTGGTAGAAAGGTCTAAAGGCTCTTGGCCACCACAGTAAATTTATGTGTGCCTTGCTTGACCCAGTTTGGCTCTGTTTCAGTTATGTACGTGCTATCCACCCAGACACTGCTTATCCTAAAAGAAGAGATAGATAGCATTTAGATTCAGCACATGGAAATGAAAAGTATAACAGAGAATAGTAGTCATGCAGGATTATGTGGGGATCACATGAAACAGTGAATTAACACTGGTAAATGTCCTTGCTGGTTCTTGGCATCCCATTCCTAGCATGTACTCAGCAAGTTCTCTGCAGGGGACTGAGGTGTAACCAGCTGCAGGTCACGAGCTGCAAAGGAGAAGAGCCGCCCTGCTTCTCTCTCTGCTTTGGGACTGTGATAAATTCACATACAGGGGCTTTCCTGGGGCCTTCAGTATGAGGGATGTGTCACAACAGTAATGGAGAGAACTCTCTGCCTGTGCTACGGGTGGGACCAATGACATCACTAGGACTCTTATGTTTTTGCTCACCTGCCAACACATCAGTGATAAAAATGGCAAATACCTATTACCAGAAGATTAGGGATGATTTTGCTGTCCTGATGTAGAAGTCTGGGTTACAGCTCAGTGTAGAAGACCCTGAATACAGTTGATTTAGGCCATGTACTTACTGAGCAGCATTTTTGAGCACTGCATCGTACTAGGTAAATAATGCATTCTGGCCAAATGCTGATTTCTGCACAGAAATAAGTATCTGTGTACAGAGGACTTTGTAAAAACCTCAGACCTTTCAGGTGTCATTTTGTGTGCCCAGATTCTCATGCCTACCAATGTTTCTCTTAATGCTACGTAATCTCCCTTTTCCCTTCTCAAAGCCACAAGTAAGCAAGGAAAAAAAGCTACCAAGGGCTGAAGAGACCTCTACATTCTAAGAGCTGGTGTTCAGAAGGGGATGTGAAATAACAACATAGGACCATGTCCAGGAACACAGGGACATGACTTTAAGGTCAGTAGTTCTTAAAATAAATCCTGGATATCTTGGAAAAGTGTGGGCTGAAGTCACAAAAAGTTGATGTGCAGAGGAAGCCTTACCCCGCTCTCTCGATGATGGTCTCTTGAGATTGCAGGGAGTGCTGCTGGGAGGCTCAGCAGCTAGGACCTCAGTCCTGTCTACTGCTGGCACAGAGGAACGGGTAAGATGGTTGAAGCTATATAATGTCCTGAATTGGAAAAGGCAGGTGCAAAAAATGAGCCAAATGGAGGAGAACAGGAATCCAGAGAAAAGAGCGTCCATCACTCACCGTGTCAACAAAGACCTTGCCAGCATTCCAGGCACAGAGAGAGCACGGCAAACCAGAGCACACCTGCAAGAGAGGATGAGCAAAGGCAGGGTAGAGTAAAGACTGGAGTAAAGGCAATGTGTTGCTCAGGCAGGAGTGGGTTAATAAACACCAGGCAGGGAACTGTTTCTAGACAATGAGCTGTGATGTGCTCCTGGAGGTAAAAGTGTGGGAGAGTGCTCAAGAGATGTTGAGGAAAAGCTTTGGAAGGAAGGAGATTTCCTATGAATGCTAGACATTTCATATTGAATCCCTGAAGGAAATTAGTGATTCCTCTTGAGGAAATGAACCTCCAAGATGAGAGTTTAAAAGAATGAAAATAGCGAATTATGACTTTAAGCCAGTCTCCTAACATTTTGGCAACCACCTAGTGATGTTTGAATGTTGCTGGGCTGGGGCCACTGCCATTTCTCATCAGGTTGTGGAGAACAGCTATATGTTTCTAATGATACTCTGTTTGATGGCTAATTAAAACTGGCATCAGGACAGTGGCTGAACAGACACAGGGAGAATTTGTTTCTATTCCTGTTTCAATCTTTTAAAAATAGATAACATCTGTTTCCTTTGTTCTCTACTGACAAGCCATAGGGAACCCCAAACAGGACAAGAATCCCTGACACAGGCAGCACTGTAGATCCTTACAGCCATGGCTGTAATAGTGGTGTGGACAAGACAAGACAAGACATTGACTTGTGCAGGGTTTCTGGGTTACCAGAGCCAGTTAATTGTGGTCTATTTTTTCTCATTTAACTCTGTTTTCTTAGTCTATTTTCTCATATAATTTGTTTGTTGCGTTCTTATGATGTAACCAGAGTTGGTTAGAGTTTTTAAAGAGAAAGCATCAAAAAGGTTGATTTGCAGCTGGTGATTTTTCCCTCCCCTCCAATTTGTATCAGCTACATATTAATTCAACTTAACTTCTGTCAGGATGTCTTTCTTGGTTCCAAGATAAAATTTGTTGTTGATATTGAAAAAGAAACCAATGCAAACTAAAAATCCTTTTTGGCTTCGATCTTGCTGTGACTTCCAAATCTTCCCTTGTGCCTGTATCCTATGATTCCATTGAAGAACAGACAGACTTAGGCAACGTCAGATGGCTATAAAGCATGACAGCACCTTTAAAGTGCAGAGCCTTGGAATGGCCTAGCAGTGTTTTCAGGTTTCAGCATGACCACCTATCTGAGGGGAGAACTGAACTCTTCTGATTTCTCCCACTCTGTCTCTTCTTGTTGGAAAATACCAATATTGGTCATATTTCCTTCAGTTTTTCTGGCCCTCTTCAAGTTATTGAGTTGCCATCTGGTTACTCAGCTGTTCTCATTGGATGAACCAAATAAATGGATTTTAGCACCAGTTATTCGATACTCTTTTCTGCAGTTCACTTCAAGGAAGTCTTGACATCTATAATTTATTTGACATTTTTCTTCTGGCTCATCTCACCAGCTTTTTTTCCCCCTCAACACTTTCAATATGCCAGCAGACTTGCAGGCAATACCTCATGATTATTTTCCCAGGGAACTGTAACCTTTTGGAAGAAAACATATTTTAGCTATGGTGAAAATCCTACCTGGCAACATTCATATTGTGGAGCTTTCTGAGTTGATGAATGCACTATCACGTCAGCACTCCTTGCATAAGAGACTGCAGGGTGCTGTCATCGGGTACTTTTCTTGCTCACTTAGTGCAAGATTGGCCCAAGGCAGGCTACGAGATGATGATTGTCGTGGTTTATCATTTTAATAACTCTTTCAATTTGCAGGAAGAGTCACTGTTTTGATGCCTCATGGTAGGCTGAGTAATGTCCCCTTAAACCTATGATTGTTTGCTTTGTTCAGTTATAGTTGTATTTATCCAATATAAGTTGTTTACAACCCAAAATACAGCATTGCTTTAAGTAAATGGGAAAGTAGAACAAAACAGCAATGAAAATGATGCATATTATGAGTGATTTCTGAGGAAGAAAATTGTAATTCTCATTTGTTGTTTTTTCTGGAGATTCATGTAGGGAACGCTTTTTTCTGAGATGCCAAGAATATGCTCAAATAACTGTTCACCAGCAACAGCAGATTACCAAGTCATTGTTTCCATAAAAGCCAATGCAAAGTTCTAGATAAAGCCTTTGTAATATCAGGCAAGGGAAAACGTGAACCCCCTGACTCCCCCGAATGCAGAAGTGGCTAAGTTCATTGATTGTGCCCATGGTGCTGTGCTGGTGGAGGCCCCAGTCAATGAGACAATGGTAGGCTCCAACGCTTCATTCTGCACACTTGGACCTGCTAGATGATGTGCAGAGTGGCATGCTCTCAATACAAAGGGAATTCTGTAGAGTTTATAGACATTGCTGGTAGCAAGACCACTGCTTACAGTGGTATAGCAAATGGAACAGAACTATTTTTCAACAGGCTATTAATTTGATCTACAGTTCAGTGCTATGTTACCCCCAGCCTTTTTCTTATAACTGACTGAAAAAATGCACTGGCACTTGCCACTTCTGTATCTAAGAAAGCATATTTCAAAGAGGATGCAAAGTTTTTTCATGGCTTTCAACCGTTATCTCACTGACTATAACAGCTAGGTCTGTACACAACTTATCCAGTAAAAAGTCCAATTTTTTTCACAAGTATTGTGAACTTAGGATTCTCAGCAGGCCTGGTATGCCCGCTCATAATCAGCTGGACTGGAGTATATATGTGTTTACTTCCAGGGGAACAGTAAGCATCTCATGAAAGACTGACTCCATGACTTTTTGCAGTTCTGTAGTCTGCTATGGGGAAGTGGTTTGATAGATCATCAGCTGCATCTGATTCACAGCAGTGAAGCTTCCTGCTGTACCAGAGCATTGCTGTATAAAGATGTGAGAAGGGTATTAGGGCTTTCATTCTTTCGTATCTTCTGCCACTGGTGATAGGAGAAGATCTGGGCCAGGTGCCATCTACACTGTCCCACCCAACCACACAGACAAGTGCCATGGTGATTGCCATCATCTGCCTTTTCTCTCTTTCTCTTGTGGATGGTGATGATGGTGGCATGTTTGAAAACTTGCTTTTCTTCTCTGTGTTACCACTGCAGTGTCTTCTTGTCGAATGGGATAACAAATCTATGGGGACTATGGTATGCACTATGCAGGGGACAGTGGAGCAACCCTGCCAAGTGTGAGATTGTGGTCAGGCTCCTGCCACCACCTGTGCCACCATCATGTCTTTGGCTGCAGCAAGCTCCTTTTAAACTTCTGATTGATATCAAGCAAATTTTGGACACTGGTTTGTTAAAAGGATGAATTATCTGTCATTAATGCACCTGTATGCCTGTGAATGTATAAAATCATGATGCTCTCCCTGTTGAGAAAGAGAGAATGAGTCCTGCATGGTCTTTGTGATACTCCAGACCTGAATTTTCAATATCAAATAGAGATCTTTGCAGCAATGTTTGTGACAGCCATATGCATAAAAATTCACGAGAACTGTGGAAAGATAGAGCTTGAGAAATTAGAGTTGTCACCTAGCCTGAAAGGAGGAATAAAAGCAGTGTTCGTGCTTTCCATTATGAATGATTCACAAGGCTGTTGTCAGCCCTTTCCTCGCTCCCATCAGTAAACGTTTCACAGCTTCTGCCCAGCAGGAGAAGTACAGCCGGCTACGGATGCTACCCACAAAGGTAGCGGAAACTGTGCTGCTAGGGATGGTGGTGAAGGGCTGAAGACCCCTTCCCACCACTGGTGGGGTTGGCTGTGAGAGACCCCTGGCCAGCAAGGTCCAGGCTGGCAACGCTGCCCATTTCAGCTAACTCACACAGATGAGCGTGATGGGCACTGGGACCTCCTGCTGGTGACAGACCTGTAGACAACCCCCTTGAGCTTTTCAGTGAAGTGGATACCTGGAGGCATCAGTCAATATTCACAAGCTTGCTGAAGCAGTCAGCATCCCTGCATCTCACTGAAAGAAGGCTTTTGTCATGCTGTATTTTTAGCGTGACAGTACTAGCTGTGTGTGGGGAAACATCTTGATGAGAAATGCAACTGCGTGGAGATGGCATGTTTGTAAGACTTGTTAGTTGCCTGGTTCATGATAGAAGGTCAAAATTTTCTTGTTTTGCCATTCTGGTGCTTTCATAACTCTGTGCGGTACATGTCAGCTAATTTATAAAAGCCATTCTTGTCCTGCTATTTTATTTCTGAGTATTGCCTGCATGTGTCATTACTTTGGACCATCTCTTCTTTCTGAGGTGCTTCTTAGGGATAATCAACTATCCAAACTATCCATCTGCTTTCTCATCCATTAAAATAACCAGTGATTCACCTCTGTCTCAGGCTTTGTTAAAAACTAAGTGTTTTCGTAATCTTTAATGTGATTCACTAATCCACACAGAATTGCAATCTTCCTGTTCTCCTTTATGGCTTTTCCTTCAGATCGTAGATAGGAGATGTCAGTGGCTCTCCAGTGTCCCCGTGCTTCACTGCAGGATGAGCTGGACCAGAAGCACAGCTGGATCCCAGGATGGGGTTGTCCTCAGAGATCCTGCAGACTTGCTTTATCTTATGCTCAGTCAGGACAGAGCCTGACCTGCCTGGAAGCTCAGTAGCTCTGGGGTGGCAACTCCTAACCCAGGCTGCAAGAACAGGGATTTCTGTGAAGCACTGTGTTGTGAGAAAAAGTCCAGACAAGTCTTGAAAGAATTAGTAAAATCTGTCTTTAGAATACATTTCTGAATGTGCTACTATTTCAATGCCAATTTTCTGTGCAGTTTTTCCTATTTATTTTGCAATCTAGACCTTTGTCATCCTGTTCTCCAGCAATTTCTTCATTTTTGTAGCCCCCAAAGAGCCTGTATCTTCCTTAGTAAAAAGTAAGGCATGAGAAAACTTGTCTGCAGATGTCTTTGGACCCCTGTTCATGTCTCTTCTCACTCTGCTAGCGTAGGAGACTCACTGATTCACCTTCTGGGGTATCAATTTTTATGCCTTTGGCTATTAGCTCATCATATATCTAGTGGACCAACCTAACTTACTCATCTTAATGTCTATATTTTATCCCCCTGCCAACTCACTTTACCTAGAATTTGGAAGTCTTGGGAAGTTTTTTTAAGATAGTGATACAAATTATTTAGACTTGAGTTACTTAGTTCTTGACTTGACTTCTGTTGAGTGCATCTAGGAACTCCAGGGATAATTGGGATCTCAGGGAATCTGAGGTTTCATTTGTATAAAGACAGGGCTCCATTAAAAAATGGCAGTGGTTTTGTGTGGGTTCTTATCAAAGGAAAATGATTCTAAATGGGTAGTCCTGGAGTTAGATGATTTCTTTTCCTTTTTGTAAGAGGAATGAAATTTGCTCAAGTATATTACTAAATGCTGTAAATTCGTCTTGAATTTACACATCTACCAAAATGGTGCACTGTTATATTTTCCTTTAGCATATTGGTATATATAGTAATCCTGAGATGTTGGAGAATTGCAAGGGAGGTCTGCTAATTTTTTCCTCAGCTTTCTCATGGCATTATATGCTGCCTGTTGTTTCACAGGCTCTAGTATGTACATTGTTCAAATCCAAAATTATTGAGCTAAGATACCAGCTTCACTACATTTCAGCCAAAAGCTGAATTCCGAGAAAAAGCCCTGGTGTAGCCCATCCGTTTGGTTGTTTCCAGAATGATCATGCAGTGAAGCTCAGAGACAATTTGTTACCGGCAGGGAACACCCAAGACCTGTACTGCAAAAGCATCACACATGAAATGCGGCTGCACCAACGCCTGCACACAATGTGCTGTCAGGGGAACATGCATCATTCCCTCAGCTTTGATTTATATGTGGCTGTGTCGTGTTCTTAGTGCTGGGGAGCATGTTTGTGCTGCATGCTCGTGCTCACAGGGCCTGAAGCACTCGGTCAGGCCAGGCTGTGGCTGGGTTCAGATTTAGGGATGGAGCAGTCGGAGAGCCCCTCCCTGTGCACACTGTTCCTGCCCCTCTGTCTGCCTCTGCTCCTGGACCCCCAGCAGTGTTTGCAGTGAACCAATCCAAGCCACAGCTCCAGGTGAAAAATAGCCTGGCAAAAAAAGGAGCAGGCAAGCTCCCTGTTGCAAGTGGCCACACAGCCCACAAATTGCTTTACCTGTGCAATAGGACGGGCATCATCAGGGTGAGGTTAAGTGACTGGGAGTGTAGGGACAGCCTAGTGTTACTTAAGCTGGCGCTGCCAGCAAGAAACAGCAGCTGCCTGGCTCACCTGCGGCAAAACATGGATGCTGGCAGGGTAAGCCTGTGCTGTACCAACACTTAGGTAGCCTCCTGGTCCTGCCCAAGGTGTTGCCCTGTGTCTGGCCATGTGGTATGTGAGAGACCTGGGCTGAGGCTGCTGGTGATAGAGGCATTTATGTTCAAAGCTGTACTGTTAGCTTGGTTTGTCTAGAGACATTAAGGCAGGAAGCAAAGCTGTCAATTAATTAGGATTATTCACAGGTCCCCAGTAGATGCTTTGTTCTTTAGTTAATTGCTCTGTTACCAGTCTGTTCTAGGAAGGTGAGAGTTCTCCTTAAGGCCAAGCTGACCTGATGGTGAGCTGCCACCGGAGAAGATGGCCTGGCCCCTCTTCTCCAGCTTCACAGTCACATCCCTGTTGTCATGCCAGCTCTGGTGCAGGAAGGCCACTCTCTGCAAGGGTGTTTTTCTGCTGGTTAATTTCCTGTGTGAACTCAGTGCTCGTCTGCCAAGTGCCAGGGAAGAGAGGGAGGTGGTGGCAACCTGCAGCCAGGAACAGGCAGGGGCAGGTGGGTCAGCCTGTTCCTTGCCAGAAATCACCATAAGATCTTCCTCTGGTCCAGAGATCAAGGATTGTCAAACAAGAAGATGAACAAGACCTGTAGCACACTTTTTTTTTTTTTTTTTTTTTAGCCAGTCTTTGTTGGCTGTGAGTAAAAAAAGTCTTTATTTTCTGTATACCAAGATACAGAATGTGACAACCTGCAAAGCAGCAGAGGAATGCTGGCAAAGTTGGGAATGGCCCATTTGCTGAGTGAATTTTGGGATTTCCCAGGTGTTCCAGGGTGAAAAAAGACTGTCCCCAGCCATGATACTGTCTTTACTCTATTGCAAAAATAATGAGTATGGAAGAGAGATGGCTTTTATGGGAGGCTGTCTGGTCAGCAATGGGAAGGAAAACAGATTGGGAGGCAGTGGCACATCCAGAGACTGTTATACTTCTGTTATATTTCCAGAGCTGCATATATAGATATATGTGTATATATAACTGGAGATATATATATTTATATTTAATATTACATGGTATATAAACAAATAAAGCTACAGCCTGCTGTATCAATCCCATACTGAGTGTCATATCATCCTTCACTTGTGTCAGAGCTGATTAGTTACTGTCTTGTAAAAGTGTTCTTGTAAAAGCGTTCTTGTAAAAGTCACTGCAAATGCCTCCTGTGCTCACTTAAGGATGATGTTGCTGGAAACCAACCAAGCTTGCATTGTATCTTCCTGTATGTTACATAGCACAGAAAATTTGCTATGCTGTGCTGAGCCAGAGAGTGCCTGTGAGTGGGTTTCCAGGCCTGCCATAGATGGTGCTGCAGCTCCAGTTTGGGAATTTGCTTGTCCACTTTCTTTGCTTGGCAGAGCCTGTAAGGTAGCATCCAGTGAATGCTTCAATATACACAAGCATAGGTTTACTGACAACCAGAGACCTTTCAGGTCAGAAGCCCTGTTACGTGCTATTACACGTAATACACGTCCTATTACAAAATGAGACTTCTAGATGATGTAGAAATAGTCATGATGTGCTGGTGTTACGATAGATTTGTTTGAACACTGATCTGTGACTATTAAGGGAGGAACATGCCTTCTCTAGTTATGTAGCTCTGAGCAGTTGCTTGTTAGGGTTTATTCTATACTCAGTGCATTATATTGTGCAAATGGCATGCAAGAAGCCAGAAAAAAAAACAACAACACATAGAGTCAGAGAACAGGGCAGGCGAACCCAGAGCTACAGTACTTACAGTAAATTAAAAGACACTTTAAATAACTGGGCCAAGGTTAGGTGGAGTGAATTCTAATTGTAATGTGAAGGAAAATGTTGTTCACTGCACATGGAAAAAGGAACTTCCATTCTCTGTCTGAATTGATACAATGAAAGCTGCTTATTTATTTATTTATTTATTTATTATCAATTGCAGTGTTCAGTTTAAAATTATATGAATCACAGTAAATCTCCTCCAAGTATCGTATAAGCTATTTGGTTAGCTGCTGAGATGGTATGTAATAAAAATTAAAAATAGAGATATTATTAAAAAAAATGAATAAATCTGCATGTGTTACTGCTAACATTTGTTGAAATAAGAAGGGACATGAAAAAACGTAATAGATTTTTTGAGTTAGAGAGGAAAGTGAAATACACTTGAAATGACACTTGAGGGAACATTTTTATGGAATATGGTATTAAGCCAAAACATTTTTGACATTAACTTGAAGATAAGAAATATTCAAAGAATTATTGAAGGATTTCACACAATGGAACCATATGCTTAGATTTAAAATGTAGTTGTTTACAAATGTATCACATTAAATGTTTTAAAAATATATTCATCTGAAAAAAGCCAAAGTTGCTGAGAAACTGTGCATAACTCAGAAAGCCCCCAGGCACTACAAAATGGAAATAAAACATCGACAAAAATATTTTACACTGTCTCTATGGTAATAAGAATAGTTTTATTTTTAACAAGTACAAAGAAACTCCCAGGAACTTACTTTTCATTTGGAAACATAAACTAATGAGCAGGATCTTTTTTTACTAGAGTTTACCAGTGCCTTCAGAGTTTACGATCCATGTTGTGACTTGACTAAATCAATGTAAGCTGGGTTGACTTAGTCTTTCCTGGATTTTAATAAAAAGACTGGAGGCTTGTTCAAGCGTATAGATGCTTGAAGAAGCCAAATTAAAGACATAGCACTGCAAGAACTAAATTGAGTTTACAATTAAAATTTAATCAATAGGTTAAATTGATTACTGAATTAACACAATAGGTAATCAACACAAACTTTGTGGTAGACTCAAGTGGGGATCATATTATTTTGCTTTAGGAGATTTCAACTTCTTCAGCTTACACACCTACTCAGAGCTCTAGATGACATATTGCATTGATATACCCGCTGAAGGATGTTGGTATCTGTTGGATATAAAAACTTTACAGAATCTAAGTATCAATACTGGTCTTAGACATTTGTCAAGGAAATTTCTCTGGCTCTTTTCAAGGAAACTCAGTTTTATGAAGCACATAACGTATAAGTCTTGTCCTTCTGGAGTGAGATACAGACACCTATGCTTACTGTTTTTACAGGTTTTGTGAAAATGATGACTCCCCTCGGTGACAATTCCAAGCTCCTAATACATTGAGCTCACTAATTCACACTCAAAGTCAAAGTGATTAACATCCACCTTCCAAAAAGACATGTAGAGAACAGAACTTTTCAACTCCTGGGCCTTCTATTGTGTGAGCACCTTTTTTTCAGGCATTTTTTTTCTCATCCATTGAGTCATCTCTGTTTATCAAGCTTCTGATATCCTGTGGAGAGAGAGCTGTAAACTATCCCACATTGAACTGAGCAAGGCTTTCCCTTTTAAAACCCAGCTAAAGGAGGAGGAGGAGCAGTGACCTCCTTTTATGTGATGGCCAATTTGGCACATGGGAAGGAAGAGGCCTCCATTCAGTTTGCTCCTCACCTTTTGGGGATTGACATCTATTGCTCTCACAAAAGTGCTGAATTGCAAGGCTATTGATATTAGCAGGCTAGGTGGAGAGCTGTTTCCAGCTATGACCTTACTAGCAAATCAAACAGCTCCCCACCATGTTCTTGAACACCAAGTCCAAGTAATGCAGAGTCACCCACATCTATGCTAGTTGTGATGGTGTGCTTTCCCTGTCACTTCTCGCCTTCCGTCTGCCCGTTGCCTTGCTCAAACACTGGCTGTGGCACTCGAGGCTTTGCTCACGCAGATAGCTACCTCAGTATCAGCTCAAACTGGGTGCTGGAGAAACTGACCGACAGGCGTCTTGCTCAGCAGCTAAGAGCCAGTAGAGCATGCACCAAAAAACAATATGACTATTAGTTCATCATCTTACCTCCTAAATAGTGAGCAGGCCACTATGAGGCTTTTGAGCTTTTCTGCACAGTGGCTAGTTGCACGACAGGATCTCCCCTTGAGTCGGGACGCCTCTCAAGGTCACGCCTGCTGCAGAGATCCCTTACTCCTCGTGAGAGATTCCGTGCTACAACAGATCCTTGGTAAGTCATTAACAGCTTGCTAGATTTTGTAAGCTTCACTAAGATTATATCTTAGATTGATTGTACACATATAATCCTTAGACAAGAACCATTGACGAAGTCTGGGACCAGGAGTGGATTAAGACACAGCTAGGCTCCTTACCTCTTCAGTTCAAGGAGTTTAGGAAGCAAGGGGATCCACTCTGAAACTCATGACTCAACAGGAGGGTCTCCCAATGCATCTGACTTACCCTGTCCTCTGTGTGGTAAACAATCAAGCATACCTTGCCATCTCAAATCTTGCTAAGTTGCTGTCGTATTTACCATAAAGCTTTGTTAGATCACTACTTCATATCAATAAATATATTGCTACTTCTCTCTCAGGAGTGAAGTATATAATTTCATCCTTGACACTAGTAAACCTCTACTCTGTAAACCCTGTTTTAACAGGGTGATGATGTCCAAACTGTGTGCTTGGAACGATCCCTGGACTGTTAGGTGCTCAAATACCTTAGCTGTGTCTGAGAATCAGGGGACTCCTAGCTGGAGGCCAAAAATGCCAGGTAACAGTATAGACCACTGCATCCTTCCACACTGTTTAATTTACTTTGCAAAGGGTTGCCTTCGTGACTGCTACAAAGATATACTTCTCTGCATGGAGAAATTCAAAGTCTAACGAGTGATGAAGTGCAGGCAAAGGAGAAGTAGCAGGGACATATATCTGATACTTGGGGCATTTGGTGTTGTTGTCATCCTTGTTCTCAGAACATTGTGTTACAACGGGCATTGGATAAAGTACATAATATCAGTCTCAGGAGCCCAAAATTAGTTTCCTTGCTCTCAAATGAGCACTCAAATCACCTGTAGTTGAAGAATCGTGTTCCTTCTATCCCCAAACTAGTGAAACCTTCATTTGTAAGTATTAACTTCAGCAATCTAACACAAATGGAGAATGTTCCACCTGGCCAAGCCAATTCCTCAAGCATTAAGATGAAAAGAGAAGATTCTAGAGGAGATGTGACTGAGCGTACAGTCCTTGCAGAGGAGGAGTGAACTGTCCATGTGAGATATGGAAGGAGATTGGGAGGTGAGAAGGTATATATTGCACTTGCAAGGTTGGCAATAACTTGCGGGATAAAGTAGATTCATTGCGCATTCTTTCTGCCAACTTAGCACACCATTCTTATAACATTATTTTAATTTTTCCTTTCAGTTTCCTTAGTAACAACTGCCTCATAATGAATAGAAAGAGTAGTTCTTTGTTCTGACATTAGTTACATTGAGACTTTGTGTCTGGCTTGGAAACAGAAAAATTCGTAGGTGAGATCTTTTGGGTCTTTTGAAGGCCTCAGAAACAAGACTGTCAAAGTGGGCAGTTATCCAGAATATCCTGTGCAGAGTCTTTGGTTTGACTTTTAGAAACCCAGATAAGCTCAACCCCCCTACTCTGTATATTTAAATAGTCCCCTGGTTCTTCTCATTTTTCCTTTCCAGTATAGGAAATGTGTCCAGCAGGTAATTTGTATCTGTTCTGTTTTGACAGAAACGGGATGTGAATGCTCAGTGAAGAGGTTATCAGAAGAGTTTGTTTAGGTGGTTTGCAAGAAAAGATCTGGCAATTCCCTGGCTCCCAGCAAGTCTTTAACTGTTTCCAAAGTCGTTGTTCTATTTGGGCCTCAGCAAAGCAGTATTTCAAAACCATGTTATCTAAAATCCTCTGCTTCTCATTCCTCCCAGGAAAACACTTCCCCTCTCATGTATCAGGCTGCTTTCCTAACTGCACAAGCCTTTGACAAGTGTTTACATAGCAACCATTAAACCTGTTCTTGTGTTCTAAAACTAGATTTGATAAGAGCTAAAAATCATTTTAAGAATCCAAATTTAAATGTCTGAATTTTCCTCTCACTTCCCTTAGAAAGATGTACTCTTTGCCACAGTGAATGGCTGATGCATAGAGACAGGTATATAATTTGTCCGACTTAACATTGACAAATACTAAAATTTCTTCAGACATGTCAGATTGTAAGCCTAAGTTTCCTTTCTCTTTTTATGTGTGCTCATGTCAAACAAATCTTGCATCGTCTCCTTTCATTAAAATCTAAAATGTTTCATGATTTCTTCCTCCTCCATTCTGATTTACTTTAGTAATTTAACTACTAAAAGTCTGGTGGCACTTCAGAACGCAGTCCCTGTTGTCTTGGGAATGTTACACCATGCTCATTAATGTTAGCAAGGCTTCCACTTCCATTTTATATCTAAAATTAGTTACCATCTACAGAGAAATCCCTAGTTGCACATCCCAGCATGGATTAGACGGTAAAAAGATAATCTCGTGTGCTTTAAACTAAGAACCTGAATAGTCAGAGGAAGGTTGCCGAAGTGGTGCAGAACAAGTATTTTTCTCTTTTGGAAAAGACTCAAAGGTAAGGCCCAGTTCAGTTACATAGGGCACCTTTATGGGTGCTTTCTCATGGTGTAGTTGGACACCACCTACATGCAGCCCTTTTCAACATAGTGTGTACTTAGTACTTTTTATAGTGAAAAGATGGTAATTTAGATAGATAGATATAAATATATAGAGAGATTACTCCTGGCAAACAATGCTTGCAATAAAAGGGAAATCCTGAAGTGTGTTTCTTTGACAGCAAAATCTGGAGCTGAAGAAGCTCTCTGCTTTTCCAGTCAAGTTCTCTATTTTAGTTTTAGCCCCATCCTTGCTCCTTGGATGTTAATCCGCTTTCTGCTGGCAGAGAAAAAGAAAGCACACTGTTTAAAAAAAAAAATAATTGCCAGGCCATCATTTTTTTGTGTTCAGACATTTACTTGTCTTGGCCTGTGGTGGTATATCTGTCACCTGAAAGCCTTTTCCAGACAATAGGCAACAATGCAAAAGGACTTTTTCCTGTTTCAGGGTTGCTCCAGCAACTAGTTTTGGCTATCTGATCTCCACTTGCCTCTGGTCTCCTGAGATTTGGTTTGATGAAGAGGTTCAGAGCCACTCCATTCAAGAGCTAGCTGGCCCATAGGAAAGAAGATACAGTACTTTAATAACACATGGAAACACATAAATAAATACTGAAAACATACTGAGCTTCTTGGAGAACATACCACCTTCTGAAAGTAGTCAGGGACCAAAAATAATTTCCCATGAAGGGTTGGGAACCATGCAGAGGAAACAGGGAACCGTCTACTTTAAAACCTCTGCTGCAGTTATTAGATGCTCAACAATTAATATTTGTTTCTTGCCAGCCTATCCATGTATCAGATCTTATTATACCCTGCATGCTGTCTAGAATGAGCTGAGGCTTATGTGGGAGCAGAAGGCGAGAGGCCACCAGAGTAATGTCTTGGATGCTCTCCAGAGGTCCTGGAGGCACTGTGCTTACCTCTAACCTCCACCCTGAGTTCTTCTGTCAGCCTCTCCCAGCACTGCCGGTACTCTGACTGAGTCTCAGGCTGTATTTCCAGAGCTACTGGAAATTTCCGCTACTTGAATGTGTCTACTATACTAGGAAAATCAATGCATATGTTTGTTTGTTTTTGAATTATTATGGACATGGAAGACTCCATAACCAAACTTGAGGGACCAGGAAACATGAATAGATGCAAATACAATCCTAAAGAAGAAGTTTTATTTAACTTTTCTCCCCTAACATACAGTAAAGATTACTGGAAAAGAAAATTTTGAAACCTGCTATAAAAATGGTGAAAAAGCCTGTTAGAGGAATCTAACTGCCCTAAAGTAAACAGGAGGTGCTTAAAGACAAAAAGCAGGTTAATGGTTGAGACTGTGGCATTGTCAGAACCAGTGTGGTTAGGAAGATTTTGTACCTTTCCCATAAAAACATATTCTAAACTACTATCCCTTATTCTTTTTCTTTTTTTCTTTCTTTCTTTTTTTTTTTTTTTTTTCTCTCAGTTTACTCATATTCTTGGGATGACTCTCAGTTCAGTTCAGTTCAGTTCAGTTCAGTTCAGTTCAGTTCACTACAGTTCACCTTCAAATCCCAAAGCTTCATCGTTCAATGAATATTCCCATAAAAGAGAGTGAGGAAAAATGATGAATACTATGATTTATCAGAGACATCAAAATGTGGTACATTTTGTAGATATAATGTCAGCGTAGACATTTTGTCACGTTATCCACACTGTCTGCAATATGATGTCTATGTTTCAAGATCCCCAAAAGAAAAATTGACTCATTTCCTGGCATAAAGTCATCTAACATCCAAAATGGTGTTCTGGAGCAATATGACACATTCATAAAATATGTGACAGGCAGTGAAATTCTTTTATGAAATGTACTTAAGTTTAAATGCAAAAGAGGAGGCCACCACACGGTCAATGATATCTGTTGTCATTTTGCACATCACTCACTGCACAAGGCACTGTGTCTATAAAGCCCCATCCATCCAGTGAAATGTGAACGTAAACTTTGACTCGTAATTTGTTGCAATGAAGGGTTTTACTGGCAACTGATAAACTGAACTAAATACTAACTTTAGTTACTAAACTAACTTTAAATACTATATTTAAAATTAGCTGGCAAATGAGAAAAGAGAATTTCTAGGATGCACTTTTTCGGGAAAAAATAAATGCTAGAGAATAAATTGTCACTGTTAGCCAGCACTCTGTTTTACTAGTATCTAAAGCAATGGCTAAGTGTTACTGCTCTGTGGGCTGCACTTCCAGTGCAGATAAATCCTTCCCCCACCAAAGCTGTCTGCGTCGGCTCCCTCCTGGCTGTGCTGATTTTCTTTGTGTGGTTGAGCTCTAACTTCAATATTAAAGATGATCAATTTTTAACAAACAACTTTCAGAGATATGGTAATAAAGCACCTGGCAGCTGAGGAGGCACCAATCTCTCACAGCAGAGATGATTGACTGCAGATGGTAAGGAAAAAGAAAGAGAGAGGAGAGAAGTGTCGGCAACCACTGTGAAACAGTAACATGTAGGATCAACTAGGACCTCATTTTACTAATGCCAGAGGCATCATGAAAATGTTACTTTTTGGAAATTCAGGTCAGACATATTAAAAATACAAATTAAAAATCCTACCCTTATTTAAATTGAGCAGTTGGAATTATGTTAGTTGAATTTAATGGTGAATGATTAGAAACACATTCACCTTTAAAAAGAGCAAAAGCACACCATGTTGAATATGTAAACTAGGTCAGCTCTCACTGAAGTTCTGTATTGCTGAGAAAAGAACGCCAAAGGGAATGAGATTTAGCACTAGATCCATCTGGTAGATCATAACACAAAGCTAGTGTTTTAATTACCATTGCTTTATCAATCACAGAAATCACAGAAATGTACAGTGAAAGGGACCTAAAATGAACATTTTATGTGTTCTGATAATCAAGCAAGATTGCACCTCTTCTGAAAGAAAAGATATTTGGCTAAGCCAAAATTATCCAGGGCTTGGGATTTTATTACCTTTTTTGCAGACTGTTAAAGCCTTTTAGCACTTTCTTCTTTGCTAGTATTAAAAATAGTAAGGTTTTTCTCATATCTGCCTGATACCTCAATTTCTAAAAATTAAGCTCATAATTTTTTTCTTCTAGCTTTGGTAGACATGGAGAACAGACACATATACTATTTTTTTACTGCAACCTGTACAAAAACTCCTTTAATCCATTCTTTACTAGGCTACTTGATCCCACTTCTTTGGAATTTTTCTTATATTTTCCTTATATTTTTTATTTTCTTTTATTTTTTATTTTTTACATAGAATCTTTTCCTTATATATTTTTTATCTCATAGTTTCTAATCTTTGGACTACTGAGTATATTTTGGAATTTCTCCAAATGACCCATATTTTCCCCAAGTTTTACCTGAACCGACCAGTGCTTTCCGACAATATACTTGTTAAGGCATTCTGGAAACCCAGAACTTCATCTACCTTTTCTTTCTTTTCTTTTCTTTTCTTTTCTTTTCTTTTCTTTTCTTTTCTTTTCTTTTCTTTTCTTTTCTTTT
>VXAA01000964.1:0-125374 GCA_013399115.1 Anseranas semipalmata | reverse complement strand
CCTTTCCTTTCCTTTCCTTTCCTTTCCTTTCCTTTCCTTTCCTTTCCTTTCCTTTCCTTTCCTTTCCTTTCCTTTCCTTTCCTTTCCAACAGCACACTGTTAAGACTTTGTGATCTGCTAAAACAACTACTTTTTTTTTTTTCCTGCAGTGTTCATTTCATACTTTGTCAGTTATTCTTTATTTAGCATTTCTATGTTTGATATTTTTCATCCTCATTGTAGGAATTCTTGATTTCAGACCACTTCTCCAATTCATTCAGATATGTGTGCACTATTCTTTCAATGAGTTAAAATATTAATGAATGAATACCATGGATGATGATACTGATTACAGTGTTTTACACAGTGTTCTATATAAGACCACCTTGCACCCAAATATTACCTCCACAACATGCCAGCAATAAAACGAACTGTGTTAACCACAGAAATCTGCAAAAGCTTATAGCACCACCTTGCCACATTGAGAGCTTAATCCAGTATTTAGCCATCATAAAGATCCAAACAATCAAAACTCTCAAAATAGTCATGCTTATGATTCTCCAGATAAGCATATAACCGAACTGCCTGAGCTGCCTGTTGACCAGTCCTGCCTGCTGGCAGTGAGTTCCACAACGAGAAAGGATTTACCCACATGGATGGGATGTTGAGGGCAACAGATCAAATTCTGCAAGCACCAAATGGAAAAAACAGACGTAGAAATATCAGCTTATACATGATGCACATTTATATATGATGCACATTTATACAAATCAGTATTTAAAAGATCTGCTTTGAGGCTGTGCTTGCTTTTAAAACAAATTACAAAAAGTCTTGTTTTGTTTAATGTGATTTACAACATTGTTTATGATGTGTAATTGCACCTGAATCAGCACTACTAAGTTCATAACACAGCCGTTGTGCTGTCCACAGAATTTAAGGATCATGACTTAGCAAAGTTACCTTCCACATATACTCCACAACATCAGGATTATCATTTGCCACCTGCTACCATGGGCTATCAGCTATAAAGGTGTTGGATCCCTGGCAGCTAAGCATCATAGTACACTGATCCTCACACCACAGAATCCCAAATCCTGTGGGAGTTACAGGGGTGCACTGTGCTGATCATGGCAAGACTGAAATATATCTGAATGAGATCCAGGACAGCCAGCGCTGCACTGAGCTACACAAAAACGTGTATACATCAGGGAACCACTTTGACTTAATCAGTGGGCAATGTTGAGGACATGGGAGCTGAGAACCACCTCCAAGCACCTTTGCCTGTGACTGATCAAACAATGCAAAACTGTGGTGAGACACCCAAACTAGCTCTGAATGGTCACCTTTGTATTACCTAGGAACTCAGGGCATCACCAGGTTGAAGGGTTGGGGCAGAGGCTCATAATCTCTATGGAATGTATTGTAAGGGTTTGTTCTGGAACAGATTTAGTTTGGTCCCCTGGATTAATCATTCCCACCACACATGTGCTTCAAAGTGGTCAGAAGGACCAGTCCCTGTCTCAGAGACCCTTGTGTGTCCTTCAGGGATGGATGCATAGTGTGAAGAGATTTGTGTCCAACAAAAGGAATTGACTTACTTTGCACCAGAACTACTCTGCAAAGTGAACCAGGACACTAGAAGCAGGGACAACTCAGGGATTCCCTTCAACACTGCAATATGGCTCTGATCCGAAACTTGACGCAGCCAGGGCTTTACATTGGTACTCAAGTTAGACCAGACACATCACACAAGTTATGCCAGCTTGCTGAGCTAATGGAGCATTGTTTTAGTATGATTTGATGTATGCTGGCAGGCTATTTGAAATTCCGTTTCATTGTGTCTCTGGCAGTGCACAGTGTGGTTTGGATGTATTTTATTATTGGATGTGGTCTGGATGGTGAAGGGTCTGGAGGGGAAGATGTGTGAGGAGCGGCTGAGGTCACTTGGTTTGTTCAGCCCAGAGAAGAGGAGACTGAGGGGAGGCCTCATGGCGGCCTGCAGCTTCCTCACGAGGGGAGCGGAGGGGCAGGCGCTGATCTCTGCTCTCTGGTGACAGCGACAGGACCCGAGGGAACGGCATGGAGCTGTGACAGGGGAGGGTCAGGTTGGGTGTTAGGAAAAGGTTCTTCACCGAGAGGGTGGTCGGGCACTGGAACAGGCTCCCCAGGGCAGTGGTCATGGCACCGAGCCTGGTAGAGTTCAAGAAGCGTTTGGACAACGCTCTCAGATATATGGTCTGATTTTTGGGTGGTCCTGTGCAGATTCAGGAACTAGACTTGATGATCCTTGTGGGTCTCTTCCAACTCAGGATATTTTATGATTCTATTTGAAGGTGACCAAGGAGAAGGCTTTGGCACTTTTCCTAAGGGAATGCAGCACTGTCTAAGGAATACCCTGGGGCCAGGTGTCTCCATCTGCTCTGAGTCCACAGCCCTGAACTTTCCCATTGACTTTTGAGGCTCACTCTTGCCAAACACAACCAGAATAGGAAGGACACCCACAACTGGAACAGTACCATCATGTTCAACCTATTCCCTCACTTTATTAGAATAACATGTGCTCATCTTCCTTTTGGGAAAACTGGATGCCTGGAAGTGAAATAATTTTGTATTCTTAATTTATCAATGACCTGTACATTTCAACGTATCCCACACCAAGAGATAAAATAGAAATGGATGTTGATACAATTCTACTGTTCTAGTCATTACCTGCTAGAATTAGCAAAATTGGAGACAGCACAGATCTGGTCTCTGTTATACTGGCATATTCCAAGAGAAAACAAACTCAGAGGCAATATCAGTGATGAATGGTTGGTCCATTAGTCGACAACATTTTCATTATCTGTTAAACTGATTACTCTCAATTAACTAAATCTAATTCATCTTACACATTTACTTTCAGATAAACACAAAACATAACTTTTTTTTTTTTTTTTTTAATCAGTATCTCTTGGTACAGAATTACTGTACTGCCATAACCTAGTCAGAATATTTTCCAACTTTTTTTCTGGAAAAAATTATTCTGAATTGCAAATGTAGGGTATGAAACTTTGGTAAAAAAAAAAAAAAAAAAGTCTGTTTTCTCATGTATAGTAGAGACATCTTCAGCTTCAGCATAGATATTTTCCAAAGACACTGACAGCCTCAGTAATGCTCCAGGCAGAGGAAGACCACGAGGGTCTTTGCAGCACACTCTGTCCAGTGTTGTCAGTGACCTTGTTCTGAGACCTTCTTTGGATGCCTGAGGAAGAGAGAGATATGACCCCAAAAGTTGCTATTTCTCTCAAGTCTGTCCATTAGGAAAGTTTAAACAACTAGTTTAGCTGTAGATATTGACAAAGCAGATGTATGTGGTGAAGCCCATTCACAGTGTTGTATCAGAAGAACACATTCCTTTTAATACTTTCACCCTGTGGGTCCAGGTTTTCGATATTCATCATTCCTTTTCAGTAGCAAAAGAATCTGATACAAGGACAAATATCTCAATTATCTTTGAGTATACTGAATCATAGGGAGGCCAATTATTTTTTACTTTCCTGAGATTTTACTTCTTTTCCAACGCAGATAGTTGTCTATATAAAACCACGTGAAACAATTTCCTTTTTCTTCTTTTTTTTTTTTTCGAGACAGCCTTGAAAATTGCACACAAATATCCCTGTTAATTAAATTAGTTTGCAAACCTTAACATAGTTTGATAGAAAATGCCAGAACATAGTTTATCGTTTAACCTTATTTTCCTTTTGAATGCACTCTGACCATATGGTCTTCTTTACATCAGAACCATGACTCTGTGAGTGGGCAGGGGATAGAGTGTGCATCAGTGAGTGGCTGGGCAACATGTGGCTCTTCCTTACTCCTCAGCATGTCTCTGCATGTATTATGTCTTCCACACTATTCAGATTGTTCTGGTGAGAGATGACTGGTCTTGCTATTTTATTCCTCTAGCATAGGTATTGAATTTTTTAAATATAGTACCCTTGTAGAATATTTTAATATTTTTCCATGCACAAAATTGCATGAGAAAATGTAGTAGTGATTTTTTTATTTTGGACTGAAGAAAACAAATCAAGTAAGAAATGCCTCCATGCAAGAGAACAGATTCCATTTCCTTACTGTCTAAGCTGAACAGTCCCAACAAAGGGGATGGTTTCTGTAGTGCCAACAACCTCTCCAGATGAGACTAATTTTCAGGGCCCACCTGTTACACCTCTGACGATTTTTCCCACAGCCGATGAAATCCCCATATGGAAGCCAGGATGCTACATCTGCAGATTTGTTCTGCCTTTGAGTATCATCATGTTCCAATGGCAGGACTGGGGAGGCCAGAGGCAGGCTCCATTGCCACCTTACCTCTCCCCAGCCTCCTCCTCCGCACCCAGCCCTGCGAGGTGATTTCATCTGAGGGCCACAGGAATGAAGGGGAAGAACTGCTCCCCTCTGCCCTATTCTCAAGCAATACAGATTCCTGAGGGGAAGGGACAGAAGAGCTAAGGAAAATTAGATAGCCTTGAGAATTGGGAGTGATTTTGAAGGCTGGTTGAACCGAACAGGGCTAAGATCCCTCTAGCATAGCCCTTACAGTTTGGGTCAAGATAGAAATCTGTGACACAGATGTGAGAGGATGTTACTACTTTGATGTCATTCACAGCTGACAACTTAGAAATGTAAGTTCTCCACCCTAGGTGCTTATTTTTCTAAAGATTAAGAAATTGATAATTAAGGATTCTCAAACATTTTATGTTCAATGATTTACTATTAGGTACTTTTAGCTTTCCCAGTTCTTATTGTTTAGGCTGAAATTTGGCATGTTTACTTTGTGAAGGTACTTTTATTGTGGCTGAGCCAGAATTGTTCTGCACCTAATGATAATGATCTAATCATCTCATCATGAAAAATAAATGTGTGGTTGCCATTGCAGAACTCTAATATTACTGTGCTAAACTGAAGGAATGAGATTTGGCATCTGTGTTATTTTGGGTTAGTATTATTTCCGGTTGTTAAAGTTGTGAATGTTCAAAAACATGTTTTTCTGTTTGCACAGACTTCTCAAGCATTGTTTCTCTTCATGTAATCTCTTGTCAGCATTGTATCTTCTTTATTTTAAATTTCATTTTGGATTGACAAGGATAGAGAAGGTAAGAAGCAGAGTGGCTGGCTACCCTCAAGTAGATCTCCTAGGGTGTCTCTGGGGCCTGCACATGGCCCTTCTCAACAATACTCCATCCTCTGCAGCCGGGAGAGGACACAACTAGGGGAAGGGAGCGTGGCCAGGACTGCCCAAAGGTTTAGATGGTGCCTGCTGAGGTGGACCCAAAATTTCAGACTGGCAAACGACCAGTCCAGGAGGGTGGAGGGATGGCTTCTGGGAAGGAGGAGGAATTATATTTTTATTTTCTCTTTTGTCTTTCTTGGAAAAATGTGCTCTAGAACTTTTTAAAAATACATCTTACTTCTCTGTACGTGTGTGCACTGCTTGCACAAAGAACTTAGATAGGGTCTTTTGATGTTGCTATAACATAATTGTTTAGAGTGAGATATATGTGCAGTATTAGCATACATTACCGCTATTAGTTCAGTATCCTAGACAAGGAAATTTTCTTTTATTTTTCAGCTCCTTGATATTTTTCACAAGACAATTTACTACCTCTGTTATAAATTCTCTTCAGTTAATCTTGTTAGCACTTTTAATTCTTCCCATCTAAAGAAATAATTCACATCCTTCTTCATCCAGTCACGAGAAAATAAAACACACAATAAAGCCCCTATAGCTAGGGAGTTTCATCACTGTAGCTTACTTTAAAGCCTGCCTTTCTTACATGACTTATTCATTTCAATGTTTACTACAGCAGGGCATCTTTTAGTACATGGAGCAAAAATAAATCTTTTTTTTTTTTTTTTCTGTCACTGATTTAGAAAGCTAGGAGCTTTAGTTATGGATGGGAATGTTGTGCCCACCCAGGGGAACAATATCATTTTCTATACTATGACAGTATTTCATCTTATTATTTTGAGTAACTGTCTTTAGTGCTTTTTTGTGAAAAGCTTTGAGATCTCAGAAAAAAAGTGTTATATAAGAACTCAACCCTAGAATATGCTGAAAATACTCTGGCCTTGATCCAGTAAAGCACTTAAACAGGTATTTAACTTAAATACATAGGAATACCCTGGGGAATAAACATGTGCTTAAAGCTAAGTACATACTTCTGTCCTTTGTTGGATCAAAACCAAACCACTTAAATCTTTGCAAGAGTGAGCCCTCAGACTTTTTATTTTTATAGAGTATTTGTTTACCAAGTTTCATAAATCTGAGTAGATCATTCAGCTGAAATACAGTGCTAAAGAATGCTTTCAAGTCTGTATAGCCTGACCCTGCACTATTTGACATCAGTACTAGACTTTATTTTAGTGGGAGTAAGACCAAATCTTAATGGTTTGATGGATTGATGAGCAAATGCTGCTCATCTATCAGGCAAATAATACCTGTACTGAATGGTAAATGATCACAGTCTGTGTCATAAAGTTGTACTCAAACAGCAATATCTATTGATTTTCTAAAGCATCCAGAAACGTTCTGTGCATTTGACAAAGAAAAGCAGAGGGAAACATTTTCCCCGAGGCATTTCCCATCTGCGTGTAGGGCAATCCAACAGGGGAGCACCACCTGTAAGCAAGGGTGGTGAGAAGGGAAGAGGAAGATGAGCTAGGAGCATACCCACTCCTTAAGAGCAGAGTATGAGCTCTGCAGAAGCACTTACAACAAACAGCCTGTACAGTCTGCCTAGCTGCAGAAAGAATGAGTTAACTACTTGCTGCTTTGGGGGGGGCGGGGGAAATGTAAGCTCCTTTCCTGTTACTTTCAAAGATGAGAAGGTAGAAAATATCATAAAAGGTAATAGTTATTAGAGGCAAAAAAAAAAAAAAAAAAAGAGAGAGAGCAGGGAAGACTTAAGGGACACAGCAGAGTCAGACTGCAGATTTCTGTTTTTGAAAAGCAAAAATAAGAAAAACAAGTCCTCACTGATAGGCTTTCCTACTGGGTCTTGACAGGAGTTCAATAAAAAGCCTGTATTTACCCCACACAGAATGCCAGAGCTGTGTGTGCTGACTTGGTAAATCATATCAGCACTGCTATAATGAAGTTCTAGGGTGTATTTTTAGCATTAACTGCTGCAGGTATCAGGATATGCTGGGAGAACCTATCAATGAACTTCTCTATCATATCAATATCACTACTTAGCCAACAGTAATACTCCAGCATATTGTATATTATTCATAAACTCCTAATCCACCTTTTGCAAATAATGTGGTTTTTTGTTTGTTTGTTTGTTTTTATTATCCTTTTTTCTAGCAGGCTGTATGTGTGGAAAACTACCGGTCTTTTCTCCTTCTCCTAGTAACAATTGTTTCCGCCTTGCAAGGTAAAAGCTGCAGAACTACTGGCAAGATCAGAAATCACAAAACTCCAACTACTAAGAAGAAGCTGAATCACAAAAAGAGTAGAAAAAGGGAAGGCAGTGCCTGAGATATGTGTATTTAAATAAAAAAGTAAGTTAAAAAAAAGGTAAGTGTACATTGAATATTAAGAAAAAACTCGTTTTCATCGAGGTCTGTTAAAGGAGAAATCTTCAGCATGCAGAAAATGTCTCACAGGAGCCATACTTTTAGCAGACCCTAAAAATGTTTACCTGAAACAAATGTATTGTGACTAGTAAACTGGATTCATCTACTGCTTCTTTCCATTTCCTGTTTTATAATTGCAATAATGCCATAAAAGTTTATCCCTAAAAGGTATTTAAAAAGCACTTGAAACCTTTTGTATATCTTAAAAATAAAACCTGTCTAGTCAAGTTGATCATTTTGTCTTTCTGAGTCAGGACTCTTACAACCTACCAAAGTCCCATGTTTTCATTCAGCACATGGTGTGTGTTTCTTTGGCTTCATCCTGCCTTCTTCTCTACTGAATCTAGTGCTTATAGCCACTGTCTACAGAAAATCGCACCTGCCCCAGATTAATTGAGAAAGGAAGTTTACACTCGTAGATGCCCATTTAAACACCACCAAATTGCATCTGTGTTCTCTCATATTTTTACTTGTGATCTTGTCTCAGAGGATCTCTCTACCACACCAGAAAGCTTATGGCAGGATATTCTACACTCTATCTGCCTTCCTTTTAAGAAACATGCAAACACATCATCAGAGAAAAAGCAAGTGGAACAAAACTGTACCAATATTTCATGATCCTCCTGATCTTCCACCATGTAAGCGTCTCTCCTCTGGACTGACAGCCCTTTCTCCCTGAAGTCTCTGTGCAAGATGTGCCCGCTGTAGCAGGGTTATCTGCAGTCTGTGAGCACAACCTCTTCACATCTCTGCTGTTTTCTGCAGCTTCCTAAATCTCATTCAGTTAAACATAATGGTTCAGGGATTCTTCCCATATCCACTGTTATGCAATATCATTACTGCCATCTAACCAAGACGCAGCAATAACATTGAGAGGTGCATTCAGCCTGTGGAGATGCCGAATATGTTGTGTTACGTTTGGTCCTGAAAAATTAACCAGCACTGCATTCATAAGTCCTATTTGCTGTATCAACTCTACACACAAACCTACTTCTAAATGAAAAAAAAATAGATGATGTTTAACACGGGTCTTCAGTTCATCTTAATTTTGAACATCCAGAGAAATCACTCTATAAAAGATAGATCACAAGATCTTTGATCAGCATATAGTTGCAGGCTCCACTGAAACTACTAATATTCTCAACATAGCGCAGTATTCAAAATAACCAGAGGTCAATCATGACAAGATTTTTTTTTTTTTTTTTTGACTTGTAACACCTTCACATAGCATGTAGCTCTACAACAAGCTTGTGGCTATGCATAGTTTAAATTGCAGTTGTTTCCAGCATTCAAAATGGTGACAATTTAACATTCTACTGAAACAAAAACGGGAATATATTTCTTGAATAGACACACATCAAAGACCCTTTTTTGCTTAATAGGGACAATGGTGCAGTGACTGTTGCAGTCAAGGTAGTGCATGTTGGTAACAACCCCTACCTCTGCTGGGTCAAGTCCTAAAACTCTGGAAGATGTAATGATTTTATTACAAAATCCACAATGTTTTGATATATTTCCTTAAATTTTCTCAGCTACTATCTTCTCAGTAAACAACTCCATTGTTTACTGTTTACATTTTCAATGTATTCTGACTCTTGCTTTACTACAAAATCACCCAGTATCCCTTGTTGCAGACATGTCCTCTTTGTAGTTCAGACAAAACTATTAGCAATTAAAAGGGCTTTGGATCTCTTAGGCCTGAAATTTAAGTCCATGTGAAAAGTCCTGTGAAGATAAGCTTTCTCAGGAGACAGAAAAGAGAATAAAACTGTAAATTTCTAAACTAATTCATGTTAAGTAAATCCTTAGCGGCATCTTTTTGTATATAAGAAACTATTTTTTTTCTCTCTTCTTAGTTATTTTCAGTTTGTTTCTACAGTTGAGTGATTATTTTTTTTTTTACTATGACTATGAGAAAACTCTAGAGAAACTTCCTTTCCTGGCTATGTATGAGAGAAATTATTTTATTCTGGTTGTGCTGTTTCTGTTTCCCACAGCTTTGAACACAAGAACATGCTGCATTTCATATCAATTAGATTTTCTGCAAATTTACATGATAATGAGTGATCAATATTCTGTTTTTGCCAACAGAGTACATCAATAAACAGATGCCAGAAGCATGGCAAGCATGATAAGCTCCAGCAGTGGTGAATACCAGTATGATTAATTGCATAAATGATCCCATATTGCCACTGTTATTTCATTATTTTGCAAAGCACTCTCTGTTTGCTATGGACCAGATCCTGATGACAATTACATCAATAGCAAATCTTTTGCCAAATTCAGGGAACTTTACATCCTCTCTTTAACAGGACTGATACGAATTATTGCAGATTAATTGAATAAGCCACACCAGATCTTCTTTAAAACTTCCACCATCTTGGTTCTGCCCTATTTTCACCACTTTCTTGCTTGTTTGACACCCCTTCTTCACTCACTCACTGTGAGACTCACTGTTAGAGACTCACAGGTATCAAATTCACATGCCAATAAGTCTGTGAAGAAGGTAAACCGTTCTTCCTCTCTATATGACCATAAAGCCTTTCCTACCTGTACAATAGTCAGTTTCAGCCTAAACTAGGAGACATGGTTCCTGAAGAGTTACTGCAATTTTCGGATGGAGGAGGACCACAGTGGATGCTGAATGTGGTGAGACAACATGTCCTGCTGGGGTTTGGCAGCACTTATTGCCAAGGGTTGACTCTTTTTGGTTTGGGTTTATCCTTTGCAAATCTAAAATGCAATTGGGAGCTAGATGGTCTTCTGCTAACATTATCAAGATAAACTAAGAGTTATTAATAGGCCTTCCTTTTAGGTGCAAGGCAATGGCCACTGTGATTTGAAAAAGTTTACCAAGAAGCAGCAGAAGGCATTGTGAAGAATGCTATGGATTTGCTTGCTGCACCACAGTTAATGGCTAATGCAGCTTTGACCATATAGAGCACTTTGTGGCTCCTTTCTATGACAAAAACAAACTGTGCTGATACGATGGGCAAGTTCCTCTGAAAACAGAAAGGGCAGAAGTATGGAAAAGCTTCCAGAAACCCAAGCTGCTTTGCTTCAGCTCACCGGACACCATGTATGTCAGAGGATAACACTGACATCAGGTATCAGAGCTGCTTTGGAGCCTCCTTTGCCTATACAGCATGGACATTTGGAGGGCACCAAGAGAAGAGCTCTGTTACACACACCCCTCCCAAAGAGATGAGAGTTTTTCATAGATTCCCGGGCTGCAGCTGTGGTGGCTGACAGCACAAATTTGTGAAGGGAGAACTGAGTGTGCAGGGAATGCACTGAGGTGTTATTGAATATTCATTGTGGTGGTACTGAAGATTTTTTCCTTTCCTAGTTTCAACTTGTTTTCATATTTAAGTGTCTCTGCCTGGCTTTCCTTTAAATGGTGTTTATTTTGTTTGTGTGGGTTTTTTTTTTTTTTTTGAACTATAATTATAGCCAGTGATGATCAGTCTGAAATACAGTAATTAGTGCAGAGGAATGAGACTTTTTGTTCATGGTAAGGAAAGAATAAACTTGTGGTCTTCAGATAAAATCTCAGTTTAAAACAATTGACTAATGGCTAAATGTGAGCTCAGGCTCAGCATAAGGTGGGAAGCCTTTGAAATTGCAGTTGGTTCAGTCAGAGAGCCCTGGAGAGCCATAAAACATGTCAAAATGAACAGATGTGATTTTAATGTTAAATTCCTGTAGTAAATAGACTAAGTAAAACTAAATAAACTTCATTGTATTCAAAGTGGTGAAAGAGCTGAGACTTGGCTCTTACAGCAGATGTGCACCTCTATCAAGTTTCAGTGTCCCCTCTCTGACCTCACTGAGCCCTGGAGGCTTGTTGCGTGGATGGGCCATGCTAGGACCCACCTATGGTGAACCTCCTTGAGCAGCTCCTCACCTACTGGCTGTAAGCAGCAAATGCTGTACCTTTAATCTGGGATTTGCTGATCCTTTCTGATGTAAGGTCTCTGCCATCCCTGCAGTACATATGAGGACACACCACCTTGAAGCCAAAGTTTGCATCTATTCACTGTGTCTTCTCTCCATAAGGGCCAAAGGAAAGGAATGGTTGCAACACAAAGCATGTTAGCTAAACAAGGCTTATCACTTGTAATGTCTCTGAATCTTCTCTTCTGTTATTTTCATTTGTATCTGCTTTCATTGGCAACAGATATAGAACATCCAGAAAACAGTCTGCAATTTGGTAACCAGGAATCTCAGTAGCTGTTACATGGAAAAAAAAATCAAAAGAAAAAAAAAAACACCAAACCTCTCAAAAGAAAAAACAACAACAACACAAAATCAAAAGCATTAGCATCATGCTGTGTCTTATTCTTGGTCTGCTATTCAGAGAAATGGAACTGTCTACTCCTAACAATCTTTCTTGTAAAGATTGGCATGCCTGTCACAGTGCCTTGTCCTGAAAAGGATGGGGTGGTGGTAAGTACTGATCCTACACCCAGACTTGTGGGGAACACAGAGTTCCTGCAGTTTTGTTACACAATATATCTACAATGTGCAAGTGCGAGTACAAAGTGAAAAAAAAGAAGGCATAATAGAATGAGACTGTTTATGAGTAGATCATATACTCCAGGGGAAAATGACTTTGACTTGTTCAGCAGAAGAATCTGGACTTTTCAGCTCGATATCTTCCAAGAGTAAATCTTGGCTGTTTACCATCAACCTCAGATTGTTGTGGAAGTAATACCATGACTATGTTGAAAAATTCTAGAGATTTATAACAGTATAACCATTCTTTTTACTTAAAATAAGGATACATTCTCTCTTTATGTGTGAGAAATCAAACATATCCTCCCCCTACAGTATTAATACTCTTTTATGAACTAAATGCATTTTCTGCAATTTTATAATCCAAACTGCTAGGTAGTTTAAGAACAAATGTTAATGAAAGCTGAACCCTTTAAGAAATTTAGCGTCTGTATCAAACTGTATTCCTACCCCAAATGAGCCAAGTAATGAAATCACACAGGCGCAACAAACTTCCCATATGGTTACACTTATTGAGAAATGGTACATATTCCAAATACAATCTGGAGAAGAGGAGGCTCAGGGGCGACCTTATTGCTCTCTACAGGTACCTCAAAGGAGGCTGTAGTGAGGTGGGGATTGGTCTCTTCTCCCACGTGTCAGGTGATAGGATGAGGGGGAATGGGCTAAAGTTGCGCCAGGGGAGGTTTAGGTTGGATATTAGGAAAAACTTCTTTAATGAAAGGGTTGTTAGACATTGGAACAGGCTGCCCAGGGAAGTGGTCGAGTCACCATCCCTGGATGTATTTAAAAGATGTTTAGATGTAGAGCTTAGCGACATGGTCTAGTGGAGGGCTTGTTAGTGTTAGGTCATAGGTTGGACTGGGTGATCTTGAAGGTCTTTTCCAACCTAAAGGATTCTGTGATTCTGTGATTCTGTGAATTATTTACAGAAAAAAGACTGCATCCCCCTGAATCCCCCATTCATTATTTTCAAGTGTTGTGCCCCATAGGTGATGTGTCATTGTAGTTGTGCCTCTGATGTCCCACCTTGTCCACACTGCAGCTGACTCTCATCCTATTCTAATGGATACACCTAAATATATGTGTGTAGACCTCTTTAGTAGCGTTCCTTCCATTGCCACAATGCTTCCCACGGCATGGCCACTATGTTCAATATTTGCTTGCTGGCCCTGACAAAAGAAGCAGAAGGTCCAGGTACCTCTGTTAATGCTAGCTTTGCACATCAGTTTATGACATGCTACAGCTTACCCACATTCAAATTAGAAGAAATAATCGGAAAAAGATAGAGGAAAAGAGCAAGTCTGTACCTTATTAAGTCTTTTTTGAGGTTTTCTGTGGTTCTCAGATTTGTATTCCTAACAAATTATCCTCAATATTCCAGCAAAGATACCGCTGCAGGGGATTTGCCCTTTGCAGATTTCCATCATACGGGGCATGTCAAAATTTTTGTATTTGATTTTCTGTCACAAGGACCGAAGTCAAAATACAGAAGTATTTAATGGGCTAAAAGTATAATTGTTTTCAAATGTGAAACATAGAAGGCAGATAATTTTTAGCATATTCTGTTTTAGAAAATATCTTTGCATCCTCCAGACACAGTGTGTTGCCCTTTGGGAACCATAGATTGGGAATGCATGGGCCTTGTTCTCCTCCTGCCACACATCTTCCCTGCTGAGCTGCCGTCTTGCCTGCAGCCTCTCTGCCGTTCATCCTGTGCAGGGAGTGATGGCGCCAAGGCCAGTGTGATGGGGGCCGGTCACGTCATGGGCCCATAGCAGAAAATTGAATCAAGGCAGAAACAGAATTATGACCACGGGATTTTGAAGTACCTAAGGTGGAGAACAAGATTTACATTGACAACACATCATTTGGATTTTCCTGATAGAAATACCTACTGAATGCATATTCTTTCTAATAGAAAATTTCAGTGAGGTCCCACTTTCCTACAAGAAAGACTTTAATGTACAATTTTTACTAGCTTCTTTGTATTATTTAGCATTACAGCTAATCAGCTATACAAAAAGGAATAAAAATATAGGGTTTGAATGCCAAAGTATATTTATTTGGATGTTATGATTAGTTTCTTTCTTCTTTTTATTTGCAAATATTGTGAGATGTTTTATGTTTATCTGAATGTTTCAGGAATGACGGGTGTGTGTGTGTGTGGAGGATGCTATTTAGTAGTTATAGTTAATAGAAATATTTAATAGAAAAATGTTTGCTATTTATATTAATTACTGTGCAAATCTAAGTATTCTGGTGATCCAGACAGAGCTGAGGCAATATCTTTACATTTAATCAACCAGTAAATCTGCAAATACTGAACAGAGTATGTAACAGAGAGATTTCACTGACAGATGCCACTGTAAGACCTGCTATCTTAATAACAATACAGAATAAAAAATAAGTTAGCAGAAATCATAGTCAGTTCCCAAGTGAACAATATAAGGGCTATTTTCTCAATGTTTGTCATTAGCAAGCTCTGGTTACCCCATCTCTACTTGTTTTATGACATTTTGAGAGCCAAGATTTCAAAAATAGCCATTATACAATGCAGTCTTCCATTAACATCAGCAGAAGCTTTATTGGTCCTGAATTGTCTGAGATTGAAGGAAAAATCAACATAAAGTGCATGAATATCGTCTCTGGTAAAGTCTGGAGTAATCCCTTAAATTCTTATAACTTTTGATGAACTTTAAGAAACCCTTCTTCTTCAGTGAGATGGCTATATAGTGAATTTACATTGCAGGTGGGATAGCTAAATAAATACAGTCACAATTGGTCTCTGCTTGGTTATACAGTAAAAGAACACTATTTTAATCATCTTAAGACTTATTAAAAATAAATAGCCCACTACAGTTTAGCCAAAGCTATCTTTCATTGGGCTGGAGTCCTAGCTGATATAAATGGTCAGAGGGCCACTGAACTCCAGACAGAAATGGATTCAAATTTAAGGCATGCAAAATTGGATGCTGGGTTTTTGGTTCAAGCCCAAATCTAAATTAAATGAAAATGCTTATCATTAAAACACCAATTTAAAGCCTTTTAAACATTCCTTTTAAAGCCTTTTAACAAGTGCTGTGACCCTCAAAAGCACTTCATTTTAAATATACATTTAAGATCTATTGCTATCGAACTGGCACATTTTGCAACCTGTTATGTACTTTTCAAACATTAAATCATTTTAGCATTACTATCACTTCAGTAATGTGAATCCATTGCACTAATGTTCTGGCCACTCTCTGTTGAGTGCCTTAGGTGCAAAGAAAATGAATCTCTCCCAAGTCGTATGGAGCCCCACATGATGGGGCACTGGCAGTGAGCGCAGCCAAGTAAGCATGGGTAGATGAGGCAGTTCCTCTGGATGACACGGTAGTAATGGGGGTAGGACGGAACTGCTGGTTGAGAAGGGAAGTAAATGTTTGGGTTGCTAGAAGCAGCTCTCAGCTGCCCTCCTTAGCTGAAGTTGCCCTGCAAATTTTGCATCAGTGAAACATCAGTTTTAAACCATCATCTATGCTTCATTCTCATTGTTGCTCTTTGCTGTGCTATTTTATATAATATCTATTGTCCTTACTGTGTGTTGTTCTATAAAGAGCCTTCTACAGATTTATGGTAATGCGGATAACAAAGAAGCAAGCTGCTGGAGAAATGTAAAAGAAATCTTTTTCTGGCTATTCTCCAAACAAGCTAAGTATTACTCTCCAAATAAATGGACAGTAGCACACTTAGATGCTATCTCATACATGACAGCACACCTTGCTGCTCCTGCTTTGTGTTCATGGCAAAGATATCAATAAGATCAAGAGGCACTGTGAAGTGTCATGGTCCTTTTGTTTGGGAATGACTGCCATAAGATATTAAGGTCATTTTCATGGGCTAAATGTGAGAAATAATGGTAGAATTCACCTAAATGTACACATCTGCATTTAAGCTGTTCATTCCTGGCTCCCTTCACAATCGGTGAAAAGAAACAGGCACATCCAGAGCACAGTTCTTCTTGTCCTTAAGGGCGCATCTAACGTAAAGCAGATAAATCATGGAAAAAAGTGCTTGTTTTCCACTGCTGGCTGTACAGGATAGTGACTTAGATACACATGTCAGTACTGTAGACAACTGAAATTACACACACAACACAGCTGTCCAGGAAAAGAACTAACTTCTGTTAGTTTACCAGCAGTTTCCAGATGTATTTGTAGTCATTTTCCAACTTGTGACTCATCCTCAACCGTTTTTCCCAAAAATACCGTAAAAGAGATTTTTTGAAGTGCTGAGATGGCGCAATATTTTTTTCTGGAAATAGCAAGTTATAGTTCTTTTGAGACAAAATATCTTGCAACGACTTCTGGAAGACACTGATTAAATTTGGCTTCTTTGTTGTTTTTGGTTATATTGCTGCTCCTACTGAATAGCAGTGAATGAGCGAGCCAAGCTGGGTTTTCCATCTGTGTCTTGCACATGTGGTCATATGAGGCTAATGCTGACTGGCTGAGGAACATGGGGCTTCCAGGTGCCCAGGCCAGCTGGATTCCTAGTTTGCCCAAGTTCTGGCAAGATGACCAGCAGTTTTGAAGCTGTAAGGTCTCTAGCCTTGGGGTGGTCCATAGGACAGGATTGTCCTGGAAAGAGAGGACTGCTGGTGACAAAGAAGTCTGACACTTGGGCACAAGCAGATGTAGTTTTTCTTTTTTTTCTAAACAATTATTTTCTGAAGGGTGTTCGTTATCTCACAGACTTGTACTCTGAAATCAGCCAAGAGGACACAAAGTTATGTCAAGGATGGGGAAAATATGGCTGGCAGTGAAGTGCACTGCTTGTTTGTCAGACTGGGTCTGCAAAAGGCAAAAGTTTCACAAGGAATTTGCAGTTTGGTAAAAACAGAAGAAATAGATTGTGGGAAGGATGAATATTAAGCCACCAATATTGTAGTGATGCTTTGGCTGGTAAAGAAAACTCAGATTTAACACCTGTCTGCAAGTCAGATCAAATTAATGGATGCTGCAAAAACATAGAAACACAGAAAAATTACAAACTGAAGTGGCAACACACTTGAGCAGGATGTGTTTTGTATTTTTGCTTTTTCAAATTAAGTATGCACTTCACACATTCCCTTATGCTGAGAGGCAGCATGTGTTGAAGGAATGCCTTCCAGAGCACTGGAAGATGATGTATTGTCAAAAAAGAAATAGCAAACTATTTATAAAATCCTCAGCTTTTTTGAAATGTTGGTGAAACAGCAAATTTGCAAGGACTTCCAGAAATGGCATGGTTTTTAGTGCACAATCACCAGTGGAGTGGCAATACTTCAGAAATTGCATATGATGCTCCTGTTATGGTTCTTTAGACTTTTGGTATAACAGTAAATGGAAAAGCTGTCTGCTTCTCAGCTGTGATTAGGGGACTGTCATGCAGGGAATTTTTTATCAAAAATGCAGTAAATCTCTGAACTCCTTACTTCAGGTTGCTGAGGAAAACAGCAGGTCATATCAGTTCAAAGAGAGAACAGACAATTTCATGGAAGGAAATCCAGAGGATTCCTAACTACATAGAAACCACATCAGCCTAACCTAAGGAGGTGCTTGGAGATGAAAACAGTTGGAAGCTGGGAGCATATTAGGAAGAAATATTGTATATGCTTGTCTTGTTTTCATTATATGCTCAGGTTTTTGCTAAAAAACCTTTCTGAGTACTTGGCTGTTTGCAACGTCTTCCCAGTATTTCTCATCTCATTCATACAGCATTTGGTGTTCTAACAGCAGGGGATTCTGCCACCTTTGACAAAGTTAGTGATAATTTCACAACTATTAACAAATTCACAACAGAACAAAAAGGGATCTATCTGATATGTGATCAGAATCAAGAATTGACACGTGCCCACAACACTGGGATTTCATGGCTGCTGCCAGAATCCTGCAGCACACGGCACTTGGGGAAGTGCTGCTAATTACTTCTAAACAAAGGGATATTGCTTAGATGGTGGATCAAAGTAATGGCAATCAAACAAAAATCTATGCAGTTCTTTAGTTTTTACCTTTGAGTCTGAAAAATATTAATATTATTCACAGAAAAAAAAAATAAAATGAGGGCAATCACACTCTTGAGTGATAAGATGACATAACTGCAAACAAGACAGAGTCACGATGTAAATAGCAAGACCTCTCTTATTGATGAAAACTTCAGATGATACAGTCTAAAGGTGTGATCTGTTAAAGGAAGTGATGAGTATCTTCCATGCACTTTTAAGAATAACTTCAGATGTTGAAAGACTTAGAGCCAAAATGATATTTAAATCTGTCAGAAAATTGAATGTAATTTTTACCTCAAAATGGCAAAAATGTCCTGGCAAATAGAGATAATAACAGTATATTGTCAGGAAAGGACAGCAGCCATTTCATAAACTCAATGCCCTGGTTTTGTGTGTAGTGTATGTCTGCTGCATCTGTGAATTCACTCACTGTATTTCAAAAAAAAAAAAAAAGAAAAGATGAATTCCTCTCCCTGGCTGGCACATCAGGCAGCTGAATATGCTTCAGTTTTATAGAGACTTTACAGCTTTACAGGAAGAGGTTGGTGGTCTTGGGGCATGTAAAACATCCAACTTTGACAATGCATGACAAACAGAATATATAATTTTGCAAGCATTTAGTCAACTTCCAGCTTTCTTGGGATGTTGAAACCTACATGAAACTATAATGAAAAAATTATTTTACCTCTTTTGCAGACTTCAAACTGAAGTTATAAATAGGCAAACATCAAGGTGTTATGTTCAAAAGTGAAACTAACTACTATTTAAAAACTAATTTCAGTATGATACGCTTAAATATAGTTTTAGCATACAAACTGCTGTAGACTAATGTATCAAATGAAATAAGGTGTCCTCCAACCCTGCCTTTGATTACAGAGGCTTTTTGAATTTATGTTACTTCAGTATCAAATTGATGACAAATTGTAATGCACAGTAAATATTTGTAAAAACACATAGTTTCTGGCTTCTGGATTTTGTTACAGGATCCAGCAAACCCGAGGACCCAGGGGCTTTCTCCTGTCGCTGCTGGCTGACTGTACCTGCTGCAGCTCCGCATCCTGGATCTGGTCAGCTAGAGAGACATACGGAACAGCAGCCTTGTTTATGTGTCACCAGATCCTTTTACCTTTTTCCCCTCCATTTTCTCATGTGTATTCCTCTGTTGTCCACTTTGATCCCTTCCTTTCCCCACATTTGGTCCATGGCCCAATCATAATTTTCACAAATTCTCACAATCTGAGTAGAAAAGATAAGTTTTAAACACTCCCCAAATTCTTTTCCCCCTGCATCCATAGCCTTTATTCAGATAATCTAAAAAATTTAAATAAACATTTATGCTAACTTCTTCCAAGCCTGTTTTGACAAACTGAAGACCTCAACATGAGAAACATAACTCCGTATGTCACGGACTGTGAATGTGCCAGGGAGATCTACCAGTGTCCTGGGTAGGCTGAATGCCTTGGATGCGATGTCTCTTCGAGGTGTAATTGCCGCTCTGGACTCCAGGCGGTGGAATAGGTCTCAAGGTGCAAAGAAATCACAAGATCACAGAATGGTTGAGTTTGGAAGGGCCCTCTGGGGGCCATCTGGTCCAACCCCTCTGCCAAGCAGGGTCACCTGGAGCACGTTGCATAGGGCCATGTCCACGCAGCTTTTGAAGATGCCCAAGGAGGAGACTCCACAGCCTCTCAGGGAAACCTACTCTAGTTGGTCACCTGCAGAGTAAAGTGCTTCCTGACAAAAGGCCAAAGCTTGGACTCCACCCACCATCCTGATGTGTGGGGTCAGGGAGGTGAAACCTGCAAAACTGCCCGTTTCTGAGTATGAAAACCTTTTTTTTTTTTTCTTTTTCCCTGCAAAAGCCAATAGTTCCTCCTGTTTTCTCAATTACTATTTCCAGTCTGCTTTTATTATGTAATTGGAACAACTTTTTGCATCACATTTTGACTTCTAGATTTTCAATTGGGCTTGCAGCTGAATCATGCAGAACATGAGAAATAGTAAATCTGCTATTATTCTTTGCTTCCTAATGCACACACTTTCCGGAGCTGCTGTAATCTGACATTACTATAATATTGATTTATTGTGCAAAAAGAGGAGGAAAGGAAGACAACTATGGAAACCTCAAGCTCTATTAAAGAAAGCCTCTGTATGTGTTGAATGAACAACTATAAAACAGAAGAAGTTAAACTGTTTTTCCACAGTTGTATATTCATACCTTTCAAGACTAACCAGGTATAGGATGTGCATTCTTCACTCATATTGTATAAAGTTTCTGTGATGCTGGATCATTTGAGGCACTCAGGAAGTGACAACAATTTTTAAAAATTGCAGTACAAATATCAGTAAATCAGTCCAGGTGCTGTAAAGACACTGGTGAATCAGGAACTTTAAGCTGTGGATTCTCCTCTGGACTAGTGAAACAACCCTTCTGTGCATTCATGTTCCCATGCTTAAGAAGTATTGATGAAATGTCAGGGGGTCTGCAGACCTTCAAATAATTGTAAAGCATATGTAAATCATTAAACAACCATTGAGTTCCTCCAAATGCTCCAAGCTCTGCAGTGAGCACACAAGACTGTGCCCCAGTCTTGAGTACTTTTACAGCATGTCCTGCCATGGGACATTGACCAAGGCCGCAACTCATTGTAGGGAGGGAGGCCAGGGAGCTACTTTGACATCTAGAACTTTCTGGTAGCTGGAGAAGGCACCGCAAGGAGTCCTCTGTCCCTTCCTGATCTTCATTAATTACTGACTTTGTGCCAGTAACATAGCTACAGCCAGTAATGCCTTTGCAAGCAGACTCTGGAACACCAGCATGCAGGTCTGCAGCAGTTTTCTCTCAGAGGCGTTTTCAGGGAAGCCACAGATGCCTGGAAGGAGCACCACACCACCAACAGGGACAAAGCAAACAGTGAACTGCAGGTAGCAGGTAGGGCTGTAATTCCTACAAATAGTTACTGGAGCGATTGCCACTGAAATATGGATGAGCAGTGGTATGTGAACAGATTAATCCTCAAGTGATGACAATAAGAAACAAGCAATGAAGGCTTAAAAAATAATTGCAATAAGGTGTAAAGTATAGGCTACACAAATGTGGCAATAAAGATTAAATAAGTAAAAAGTGAGAAAAAGATAATTATTATTTTGGATTTTTCTAGTCAGCTAACCGGTGTCCAAAATGGAGGTATAGTAGACTGCCAGATAGCTGAGAAAGCAGAAACTTGCAATTCTGTTATGAGATGACATAAATTTATGACAGGTGGGAGCATAATGAAAATTACAGTCATTTCCCCCCACACACTCATGAGGAATAGCTTCAGCTGAAAAAGCAGAGAGCAACATCAGTCAAAGATAATTTACTCTTTACTACTACAAATACCACTTTCCTGACTGCAGGACTGTTCACAGAAGCAGGAGGACTAGCAAACAGCAACCAAACGGAATAAAAATCCATATCAATAAGATGATTAGCTTCATCACATCATGAGATGATATGACATTCTTCCAGAAAAGGAAGAAGATATGAATAATCTTTTTTCCAAGCAAAGAATTTGAGATCTCTCAACTATATTTTCCAGCCTCTCTCTGTGGGGACTATTAATCTCTTTGATGTCACTCTTCCCATTACAGCTCCTTTCAAGCTTCAGAAATATTTAATGCCTGAATACCACAGAATCTTTCCAGGAATTTTTTTTTTTTTAATTAAATAAATGTGCTTTGACTGAGTTCATTTTCTGTAGGTATACTTACATCAAAATTTAATAGCAAAAATCTTTTTGAGTCACTTGACTTGAAAATCAGCTCAAAATATCCAGAAAAAACACCTTTTCAAATTATAAGAGTTTGCCCATGAAGTTTGGTCCAAAACATCCTACTTACTCAATAAAGCAACAGAAAAAACTGCATTGTTTACCATACAGTGCACAGACCCATTATATCTTCACAAGGATCCAGTCTCCTTACACCTTGTAAAAGCATTGGGTTAGCAGAAAGTCCTACATTCACATCCAGCCAGAGGAGAGGTTACCTCCACCACCAGTGTCCCATACAAACACCTATGACCCATGCAGGCAGCAAGCAGTATACCTCCTTGTTGCACGCCATGCATCTGTGGTCCAGGAATTACTTACATGGTATTTGGCAGGCAGCCTTGATATAATTAAAACAGCATGGTCCACCAGGCAGCCCAAGGCATGCTGCTGCCTGAGTCACCTCCCTTCCCTGGAAGGTGGGATCTGGCTGCTATGGGGATCTACTGGCTACCTGCAGTACCAAGTGCAGAGAACTCACTCTTAGAGAAGGTGGTGACTTGTACACAGGGGCAAACAGGGACTGGGGGAAAGGGAGGCTGAGTAGGGAGGCTGTGTATGGATTAGGTTGGTGGCACCAAGAAGGCTGTCCACCAGCAAGACTTGCGAGGTGCAGATCTGGTTCTTATTGCTGCCCAGATTCAGCCACCACAAGTACCTATTCTCCACAAAGTCCCCAAGAATCTAAATCATAGTGGGAAAAGGGGGTCTGAGTTAACCCACTTCAAATACAAGTCTACATACTAACAGGCACTCAAAGCCATATTGGGCAACCTTACTCCACGAGGAAGTGATTTCACTAGGACTGATTCTCCTTTCATATGAAATAGTGCAAATCCACACTAAAGATGGAAATATCCATTTGTAGACATTACTGTAAGAGTGATGAACATCAGGCTAAACATGATCAAGACTTATCCCAGTGGGAGAACACACTGTAGAGATTATTGGCACCAAATAAGAAGGTGGCTGAGGAAGCTGTAATTGGATATGAGAAAATACCAGTTCCCAGTGGTTTCTACTGAACTTAAACCTAGGCTAGATCCCCCTGTCATGGCCAGTCTTTGCCTGGGTGACTATCTAGCACAAATTGAGTCAGAAATGCTATTCACACTTATTTCCTCCAGCTGGACCTGTGGTTTGATTAACTCCCACTTCACTCTCATAATCTGCAACAAATTTGTAACAGTTCCGAAAGATTATGGCCAATTTCCCAGCTGGCAATTTCAATAATAAACAGGAGTAGCTATTTTATTTACCTCAGACAGGCTTAGACTTCCCATACATGCTTAAATCTTACTTTGACAGCTGTTTCTACACAAACCTGATTTGAAGGAATGGAAGTGACAGGTGGCAGTAGCAATAACTTCTACTTCTATGAGGTTTCCCACGGCTCTAGTTTTGATTGTCTGTGCTTCTCACTTTCTATCCATCATCACTCATATATCACAGAGATCTGACTGTTCAGATAAGTAAACAACCATTCCCTTCTTAGTCTAGTTCATGTGTAGACATCTCTAATTTCTGGGATAGCTCATATAAGTCATTTTATGGACAAGGACATTGGGTTCTTAGTGAGTTTTACATATGCTGTTGGTCCAAACACTTGATGTTTAGTCTTCCTCAGGGACAACTCCCAAAAGTAAGATCTTCAGCAGAGGATATTCTGTAATAAATGTTCCGAGAAAAAAACTTTTCTCCCTTCCTCTCCAGGTCTCACATCCTGATTACAGAGTGTACCATGGGCAAAACTATTTCATCTGTAATGGCTGCTGTAGTTGGAAACAGGCTGTAAGGCATTTAAATAACATGCTGCAACAATTCAGTCCAGCATTAAAAAGCATGTTATAATATGACCTGCTCACAAATAGACAGGAAAACGTACCAAAATTTAGTGGATAGCTATTTGAACCTATTGATTTTAAAACTCATCTTTTCAGCAAAGAATACAAAGTTCCTCAGCCGTACACTTCATGTACTCTGTTTCTCATATTTATCTATAATAAGATCTTGACAAGGTGTTTGGAGACTCCAATCTAATGTATTAAAAATGTTGGTTCCTCTTCAATGGAAAAATTTCATAACTAGAAATATTTACAGCAGTCAGTGACCCCTATTATGTTCAGAAGAATTCCATATTTTGCTCCAACATCTGCCTCCAGAAATAACAATCATCTTGCAACCCATGCAGCCTACCACATGTGGTGGGAATAAGTGGTACACATTTAGATGGGACTCGCAGCTTGTTAACTAGGTTCCCCCTGTAGTCTATCAATTCTGTCCATAAATCTGTAACACTGATTTTTCTAGGATGGGATTAATTGTTTTCTGGAGATGCTAATCTCACTCTCTCTCCTCCCTCCCCTCTTTATTGAGTAGAGGTAGCCCTAATGACTAGCTTAAAACCCTCTTTTTAATAGTAAAGGCCAGACAAAGTATGTAAGTATAAGTTTTCACTTCACTTTTCTCCCCCATCCTGCAGAAAACCTGTAATTTCCATAACCTGGGAGCATCCTTTGACTCTACTAGCTTTTACTGCCAATCATAGAATCATAGAATCATAGAATGGCCTGGGTTGAAAAGGACCTTAAAGAGCATCTAGTTTCAACCCCCCTGCTCTGGGCAGGGTTGCCAACCACTAGAGCAGGCTGCCCAGTGCCACATCCAGCCTGGCCTTGAATGCCTCCAGGGATGGGGCATCCACAACCTCTCTGGGCAACCCGTTCCAGTGCCTCACCACCCTCTGAGTGAAAAACTTCCTCCTAATATCCAACCTAAATCTCCCCTGTCTTAGTCTGAAACCATTCCCCCTTGTCCTATCACTATCAACACGTGTAAACTGGCGTTCCCCCTCCTGTTTATATGCTCCCTTCAAGTACTGGAAGGCTGCAATGAGGTCTCCCCGGAGCCTTCTCTTCTCCAAGCTAAACAAGCCCAGTTCCCTCAACCTTTCCTCATAGGAGAGGTGCTCCAGCCCTCTGATCATCTTAGTGGCCCTCCTCTGGACCCGTTCCAAGAGCTCCACATCCTTCTTGTGCTGGGGGCCCCAGGCCTGCACGCAGTATTCCAGGTGGGGTCTCACCAGAGCAGAGTAGAGGGGGACAATCACCTCCCTCTCCCTGCTGGCCACCCCTTTTTTAATGCAGCCCAGGACATAGTTGGCCTTCCGGGCCACAAGCACGCACTGCTGGCTCATGTCCAGCTTCTCATCCAGCAGGACCCCCAAGTACTTCTCCACAGGGCTGCTCCGAGTTCTTCGAGAATCTTAGACAAAGATGGTAGCTCACCGATATTTCTGGTTTTTCCTAAACCAGTTGGTCTGGGATTCACCTGTAGCCTAAGCCACCTAAATTCGTGTGTCTCTACAGTGGGTTTACATGTGACCAAGGAGCCCATACTACAGTCAGAGTGAGGGGAGATCTGGTTGGTGCTGTTGGTGGAGTCCAGACAGCCAGGGATGGTTTCCGCAGAAGCACACTCTAAGGATGGTGACAACACACCATAGCAAGTGGTCAGAACTTTTTACTATCGTTTTCACCCTATAAATCGATTTTAGTTTAGAAAGAACAACAAACAAACAAACAAACAAAAAACAACCTGAGAAAAATATCTAGAACATAGCTGGAATCTGGAAGGGACTTTAATACCAAAAGGCTGTGAAGATCTGACATTATTTTAAAAGAGGTTCAAAAGAATCATGCCCTATTGTAATAGATATAATAAATTTAATTCACATCCCTTTTAACTCACTTCTGTAGTGCAGAAAGTAGATAAACCTCAATGAAACTAGTGACATATTTGCTAGGGAGAAAGAGTAGATATCTGGGTTACAGGTCCCAGTGGTAGAATGTTTGCCAGGCTGGATGTACCCATAAATACCAGTCCGTCAGTGGAGAGCTGCTGGAAGTGGCTGCCATGGCACATAATGTAATATCAAACCAACAGACTTTCGGGCCTTAATACTGGCCAGGCAGGCACCGATCTCTGCTGACACCAACAGTCTCAGCCCCACTGGAAAGCTGTCTCAGCTCGGTCTTCTCTTCTGCCCAAGATGTGACTGCTCTGTACAGACATGAAGGTGTGATTTGTTTTGCTTGCACCCTGCAGGGCTCACTGTGTACTGGAGGAGGGAAACATTTGCAGCAGAACTGGAAAAACCCACTCTGAGAGGATGCAAATTCATCTATTTGTCTCTGCCAGTGAGCTAACATAGCAGTGACAAGGTAATTGTCTATTGATGATCAAACACACAACCAAAGTGAGAGTAAAATCTGTAGAGAATATTATTTCTCTGGTGGCTGAGACACAAAAGCTCTGGATTTGAGACTTCCAGATTAAAACTGAATATTTTTTAGGAGCGACTGCAACTGCTGCTGAAAAAACACCATCTCACCATCTTATGTCAGAGAGATGCAGTCAGTCTGGCATAATTGACACCTCTTGGCAGTCACTGATGGCATGGGTAAAGAGACCTTTGCTCTATTACACAGTGGGTTTGGACTGAGAAATTCTAGCTACTTGCAATCGTGACTTTCTGACAATACTATTTTTATACTGCATTTTGCAGGTAACTGGGTTGTAAGAGCTCAGTACTGAACACACTGAATTGAAGAAGACTCAGTTCAATAAAGTGTCAGTGGAAGGCATCTCCAAAAGCCAACCCAGGCCACAGGTAGCATAACTAACCTCCCAAGATGCCTCCTCCTGTGTCCCTGTCCTCCCCTGATGCCAAACATAGCCCTGATGCCTCAGTGAAATTCTTAAAATAAGTGGCATAAATACACAGTGCAATGCTCTGGCTAGGGAAGGGTACAAGAGGCTTGTGCAACAAGTAATTTCAGTAATAAGTTGCTCGGCCTTTTTATCTGTTTGTCTTCTGAATTTTAAAATATGTAAAAAAAAAGAGTGTAAAATCTCTTTTGTCTGGCTTCAAAAGAGCTTCCCAGCTCCGGCAAGGTCACCATTTTATAACCAACTCAACACCAAGCTCTAGTCCTCATCCATCCTCCTCCCTGAACCTTGTCATCTCTATTCAATGCCTACACCTGGTTTCCTCAAAGCTTCATGTACAAACCAGCTTCTCCTTCCTACTCAGTCCATTCCTGAGTCAGGTGAAGGTCAGTTTGTGTTTATTAAACTTTACACGTGATTTTAAACATTCTCCTGCGTAGGCATGAAAATAGCTTTACTTAAATAAAGCTCAGCAGCAATTTTGCGTTGGCAACATTGAAAGGGAAAAAAATATGGTGTAAGTAGATAAATATTGCCTTACACATCACTATTGTAGTTGCGGAGTTCTGAAGAACAACAGGTTTAAAACTGGCTATAGCCAACCACTTTCATTTCAGCAACGTTTATTGGTTTGCAAGAAATATCCTAAATTACTACATTATTGCAAAAATCAGGGATTCATTGTCGCAGCACTAACACTACAAAAATAGCTTCCAGTGGTTTTATGGATATAGTTTGAACCTGGAATCAAAGTTTTATATTATTCATCTTAGTCGATAACAATTCCTTTCACTTGTATGGAGTGAGATGAACCAAGTCAAATTTCCTATCTCAAAGAAAATGCATTTAGGAAAGGTACTTATTGTCAAATTCTACCCATCGTCCTGTATGAAAAGCTTCTTTGTAGAACAAGTGCTATGAGCTGCTCATGAAATTTTCTTCTCTTTGGAAATGCACATAGTTAGGCAGCAGGACATCCTCATTGTGTCTTGAGCTTTTATCTTCAAGAGATCTTTTCAATTTTCTGGTCCTAAAGGCTTTGCTGACAACAGCTGACAAATGCAGACTCAGGCACCATCACCGTACAGAATCTTACTAGAACTAATCAGAAATCAGGAATTGTCTTCCACAAAGAATTCCAGTTTTCTTCTTGATAGGTTTTAGCTGATTTTCTTCCACATCAGGACACAAAGCTGAAATCTCTATGTTTCCACAGAAAGAAAATTCAAAAATATTTTCATTTGGACATAGCATTTGTTTTTGTAACACTAAAACCTTTCCCTCTGAGAAAGTTGGATCAAAATAGTATCATCTTGCACTTATATAATATTAAACACTATGTACTTAATATATAATGTAAGCATAGATTTATATAATATATACAGATAAATACACTTATGTAATATTAAGCACAATGTACTTAATACATAAATATATAAATATATAATATACACACATAAATTAACACTAATGACAAAAATTGATATTACATTTTGAAGCAAAACATGGCAGTCAAATTACTATATTTCAACTTTCTCAATTTTTTTCCTCTTTTTACATTAAGATGCTTCTGTAGAAATGCTTTCACTGTATGAAAACTACATTTTTCTGATGAATATTTTTTCACCAGTAGTTTTTAAGTAGCTGTGCTGATTTGATTGGCAATAGGAGAGTAGATTGTACTGGAGAGAAGCCCACAAATCACTGTTTGCCACATGTAGGTCCTCTTAACGCAGGTAATCTGCAAGCAGATGTCTTGAGGATGTTTGCTGACAATCTTCCACTTGTTTTTGTGCTTTCCTAAAGGCTCCATTTTACCTGGGACTTTTGAGCTCTCTCTGTTCTAGTGCTACCAAAAGCAGATCTGGCAGTACAGGAAGGGTATTCAGCAGCAAGGTTTTCTCTGCATTTAAATGAGATTGTGGGAATATTTAGTACTGAAAATTCAGTGCTTATTTTTGCAACAGTATCTTGACTGCATCTAATGTTCAGAGCCTCATGCACAAGCTTCTCAAATGTTGGAAAAAAATGAAGCCTAGTTTCAACTTAGTAGAATAAGAATATCGCTAAAGGTACAATGAATGGTTTCTAAAAAATAATTACTTCATTGCATTTTTTAATTTCCATCTCCCCCTTTGCAGACAGGTGTGTGCAGAGACCAGGAATGGGCACAGCTGCGGTAGAGCAGAGCCTGGGCTGTCAGGGAGCCCAGTGCATGGCTCGTGATACAGAAGTGCACGTCACACTGAGCAGGGCTGGTGGAAAGTAAGGAAGTGGACTGACTCAGCACCTGGGCTACCGCAAAAACTTTAGTTTTTTCCACTGACAGTCATGCCTGAACCCGTGCCCTAAAATTAAAAGGTTGCGTGGGTTGCCACCAAACACCTATCCCTAGCAATGACTTCTTCTGCCACCTTTTTCTGTGAGCCAACGTTGCCTGGGGAGCTCAGAAATGTCGTTCAGACAATGAATTTCAGTAGTCCCCTTGACATGGCAGGTGGACAAGGGATTTGGAGAGAGCTTTCCAAGAGGAGGTCAAACTCTAGCAGTTTGCAGTTCTGGCACTTCATAAGAAAGAAGAAAAATTATTGGCAACATGATTACTGAGGCAGTCCAGAGAAATGGGCAGCCCTGATGGTGATAAACACTGCATGTCTGTAAAACTGGGGGAAATAAAGGAGCTTGGAAATGAGCAACGTCTGAAGGAAAGTACAAGTAAGGCAAAAATGAATACAAGTTCTGAGTAATCTTGTCAGCTTGCCCTGTTGGAGCAGGAGGTTGGACCTGCTGAGGTGCTTTCCAGCCTGAATTTTCCTATGAGCCCATGACCCCAGGTGTGGGAAATTACAGGACTAGGCAGTGCTGGCTGATGATACGGGCACTGTAACCTGGTACTTGAGATCTTCTACTCCTGAGGCCATGTCACAATATCCTATTCTAGACCTTTATCCTGGCATCTGCCAGTCACTCATAAATGGCAAATTTATGAAAAAAAATATGATGAAAAGGACTCCTGCGTGATTTTGGTGAGGTGCTCCAAAAGGGGCAGTCTCCCTTCTCACACAGCAGGAGTTTACACAAGGGGGTTTGTGCAAGCAAAGTTTTACTGCAGGGAGAAGGGGAAGCTCAATAAGGGATCAGGCTGAGAGCCCTTGCAAGCAACTGTTGGGAAGACCACCATCCCTTAGGATGCACGGAGTAGTTTTGCTCCCAGCTCTCCTCCTGCAGCAAGCAGAGCTGGTTGGGGTGCAAGCTTCTCCCCACCTCTGCTTTAGCTCTGCTCACAGGTCATTATCCTGTCTCCAGAAGGGTTTCTCAGGGAGGCCTCATGCCCTCAGCAAACACAGCTACCCTGGCTGATGGGACAGGTCTCCCCAGGCTTCCTGGGGACAAAGAGGCTTTGTCACACATTGCAGCCACTGGCTCTGCAGCTCCATTCCCACCACTGACCTTTGCTGATCTTTGCCAGAGATTTCCTGACCTTTTCCCTAACGTTTCAGTGTGGTGCCAAGGAAAGGTTTCCTTTTGGCTAGTGATTACTTCTTTATTTTTGATCATGTTGATCCAAGTATAAAAATCTCATTATAATGCTACAGAAGATGTAGAAAACAGTATTTTAAAATTGGTAGGTGAATATAACTTAACTGAATCAAAAATGAAGTAAAAAATGGACATTTTGCCATTAAAATTTGAAATGTGAGTTTGACTTTTAAAATGTCATTGAAATGTATGTTGGCAAGGGAGTAAAAAAAATTAGGTAAAAAAAATTTTTTTAAAGGAAAACTAGAAAATAACAATATACATATATAAACATATTCATGCATACATATACATAACATGTATGTGTGTAGATATATAAATGCAAATCAGCCAACATAAAAGGCTAAACACAACTCTCCTCAGGAATGTGATGAGTGAAACCAAACTTTGTAGCAAAGCAAATACAAAGCAAAAAATACAAGCAAATTATTGCTTTTCACTAATAACTAAAGGATGACACCACAAGTTTCCTGAGACATCCTTAAATTGGATTTTGGTGCCCAAGTCCTACACATTGACTCAGCAGTGATCAATCTTCCATGATCCTGAAATCAATAGTTACTCCTATGAATAGAATGAGAGGTCCCATGACAGCTGGAGTTAGGCTGCAGGCATGCTCGTTGCTGATGAAAAACTGAGGAGAAGAGAGAGAAAGAAGATCATGATTAATATCTGTCGTCTGCATCTCACTCTAGTAATTAATTCCTTGTAGTCAAACAGTTTGTACTATTATTCCTATTTTCTTACTTGTCATAATAGTGTCAGTCAAAGCATTACTATGGCAACATCGATCTCTCAGCATTATAATATATGGTCATAAATTGAGAGCACAATGCTCCTCCATGACAAGACGACATTTCAGTAGAATCATAGAATCATAAAATCATAGTATTGACTGTAGAACCAATTTAGAATTGAATCTGAAAATAAACACAGGGTTGAAAATGGAAAATGTAATTAGAACATGCCCTAAGTTAGGAATCAAAGTCACACATTGTCATAAACAGATCTTGCTTTCATCATTTAGTTATAAACTCCAACCATCTGTTCCTTAGTGGGAATGGGAATGCCTTGTTGTCAACAAGGGACTTATTCATGGGAGCCGATGGGCTGAAGCAGGGCCTGAGGAGAGGAGGAGGGTTTCCCCTTGGGTTATGCATTATTAAGAATAGCTTGGAGAGGAGATGTGTATGTAATGCATGGAGAAGGGAAGAGCACACTTGTGATATCACAAACTGAGCATACCTCTTTTTTCACCTTCGAGGGCGAGGATGTGCAAACCAGAAAGCTCCCTTTGCAACCGAGAAGACAATTTTCAGATTTGAAAATGAGTAAGGAGGAGGGGGAGAGGAACATCTTAGGTTTGGGGGAATAACTGGGGAAAACCCAGGCAGCAGACTGGATTTATGAACGTAAATAGGACGATGCGAACGTGCCTCCTGTATTGAGGTATCCTGCACGCTGGGCTGAGGATCCGGCAGGAAAACCTTCCTATCATCACTCATGCGCTGGCGTGAAGAGAGCCTGCAGAGTGCAGGAAGATAAGCCTCAGCTGCTCGGTAAATGCATGATGTACCTCAGTGACTGCATTATGCAAATCAATTGATATTTGATGGTTTTGCAATTTAATCGTAAAAGCTTATGGAGTGGAACGCTATTAACAGCATAAAAGGCGTTTGTTGGTGTGTGTTTCTGTGCCGAACATAGAAAGTAGATTCAGCAGCTGTCCTCATTTTCCCCTCATTGATTTTTTCTCCAGTGGCAAATTCAATCTGCTCTGCGGCACCACGGTTGCCATATGCTCCCTGGCCTGTTGCTTCACGCCAGTATGCCCTCTGAGATGGCAGTAGGGCCCCCAGGAGCAGCCAGGCGCTCGGGATGCCTTGTGCCCATCAGCCCTGCTGCTGAGCCTGTGCCAAGGGAAGGGCACGCGTGGTGGGCACGCTTGCTCACCTTGAAGGCGGCTGAGCGATGCAAACTGGCAGTTTGCGAAGAAGAAATGGCGGCAGCCACTCAAAATGAGTATGAATAACAAGCTGTGTTTTCAATTGCCTGGCTCGCTTTCTCAACCACCTCTCCCATTAGATTTATTTGAAATTCTTGATATCAGACTCACTGTTTCTGAAGCCAGCCCATTCCATTAGCTGGAATTATGCTCCTTCTCATCAAGCTGAACTATGATTTTTATTCTCTCCTCAGATTTCTGTTTCCATAGCCTCCTCCTGACCTTCCATCCTGCCTTTGCAATCATACTCCCAAACTATCCCTCTAAACACAAAATCAGCTTATGCATTTAGTTAGAGACCATGCCTAGATTGTTTTCAAACGGGCCCCTACCCTTACTGAATGGCAACCGTGCATCTTCTTTTTTCCTCTTTCAATTCATGTGACTTAAGAAGTGCTTTCCATTTATTGTAATATAAAGAAAATGTAAGGTAATTGCAGGGTATAATTTAGCTTGCCTTTTGGCAGTTTTTCACGCTATCTCAATGATTTCTGACCTCTAAGGCTGAAGAGGATTTGAGTTAGTTTATGGCTACTTTGCTCTGCAGAAGCCTGGAGTGCTCTTATAATCAGTTCTGATGTCTTCAGTGCTGGAGGAAATGGCCTCCAGGTGACAATAACCATTTGAACCACTTTTGGTAGAGCTATGTGAGCATGATTGTTAACACCATCTAGCATCTTGCACTGTTTAATGACTTTGTAAATCAAAGAAGAGTACTATCAGACTGGTACCCTGTAAAAATAGATGGGAAGCAATACTTTATCTGAACACAGTGCCCAGGTCTAAAAATCGAGGCAAAAATAAAAAAAAATTAAAACTCTAACTACCTGGTGACATTGGTGAATACTGATTATCTGCATTTCTGAAGTGTAAAGAAAACTATAAATAAACACAAAGAGAAAAGATATCTTCTGATAATAATCCTGTGATTCTACCACAGAATTATTTTTCTGCCTGTAATATCATACAACAAATGCTGGAGGAAGTTGCAACAGTAAAAAAATACAGAAAGATATATTCTACCATTTTAATTAAAAATTATTACAAAATTTGGTTTTATCAATATCAATACAATATCCAGTATCTCCTGGAGGGAAAATCCTGTATTTCTCATTTATGAAGAAAGAGAGACATGGAGAAATATATATATATTAAATCAGAACCAGGAATTTTAAAAGTAGGTAGCTGGTCTTACTTCAAATTAAAAAATGATGTTAAATAAATCATTTCTATTTTTATTTACAAAACTCTCTAAGCAACAAAATTATTTATATGCTGTACTGTTGCAGAATGTTACCCAGTCATTTTGCACAGATGAAAATAAAACTCATGCTACAATGCCATAGCCAAAATCTGAACACCATGACAGCTGTCTAACAGCAGTCATAAATTTTTTGGCCTGTTCGTGTAATAAAGAACATCTCTGGCAACTACAGCTAGAAAAATATCTGCTCCCATAAGAAAATATTCTCCCAACCAAAAGACCTCTCATCTGTGTTTCTTTTCAACTCTTCTTCTGCCAGGAAGTCTTGTGTTTGTATTGTTTCAGTTACATTATTACTCCACAGGTTGTGAATCACCATAAAAAACTGCACTACCCACCCAGCCCTAAAGGACACGGAGCAGGAACAGAGCGTGCTGCCACTGAGTTTCGCCAGGGGAGAAAAATCAATACTTGGAAAACATCTGTAAATTTACAGCTATGAGCTTTCAATATATCATATGGTAGCAAGATGGGATACATTTCTCCGCTGAGGTATACAAGGCATGTCAGCCTCCACTCTGAAGAATAACCCAGAAGCTGTAAATAAATCTCTCTTCCCAGTATCTCTGAAAGGAATAAAGCAGACGCATGGACCTGGCAGCTGTCCCCTCGTCTCCAGCTGTACGCTCAGACATTTGAACCTGGAGCTAGCTCCTGGTCTTCTCCCTCCCCGGTCTGAGGGTATTCTTAACATCACAATAGAGACAGAAGTCACTTACCCATCACTGTAGCTCTGCAAGACATCTCTTGATGTATATTTCAAGCAAGATGTGTATATTCCCCATAGGAGATAAAGGAGTTTCAAGGAAGGGAACAGAGAGCATGTCTGTGAGAACATGTCTGAGAAAGCACATCTGTGAGTATGTGCTAGGGAAACAGCCCACCAGGAGCCGCAGCTGCCCCTGGGGCTGGTCCCTGTCTCACTCCCTGCTCTGCTGGGGTCCTTGGTGCTCGTTATCTCTTCCATTAACTGAGCAGAAGACCTTTCCACAGCATGATGGTTATGAGCTGCCTAATGTCTATCCTCATCCTACTTCAGACAGAGGTTGAGGTAGTGTGTCCATCATGGTCTTGTTGAAGGAGATGGCACTTGGGTCTCTCCTCTGAATGAGGGGAGGAAGGACTCTTTCAGGAGGATATTACTGGTGTGTTCAGAGGAAGGGTGCCAAGCAGGTACAGGCTCCATCCAAGCCTGCATTCAGGACAGCCGCTGCTCAGCACAAGTTGCTGAAGAAAGTCCGTGTCACTTAATATTGAGACAGTCACACCCTTTCTGATGGAAATGTCAGGAACAGAGACAGACATAACTCTGAATCATGCAGGAACGTGCTGCTTGTGCAAGAGTCCCTGGGGAGGGAATGCGAGTAGGAGTCGATTCAGCATCACATTTGTTATCACACTTCAAACAGGCCATGAGACTGGCTACAGTTCTGCAAGCTAGCATTCAGTGCAGCATTCAGGTTTATGACTCTGAGCATGCAATAACTCCATAAGAGAGAAATTACAGCACTAGCTTTGGAGAAGCAGGATATTTGCTTTTTTTTAATTAGAATAGAAATTGCTATACACTCATTCTCCTGTCTTATCTTTTTCAGTGCTCAAAGTTTAACACAATGAATAGTGACTACACACCTCAGATGGGTGAATATCAATTTGGGTCTGTAATAAGGACCACCCTACAGCAAAAACATGGAGAAGTTTTGATATGTAATGTTGTTGGTCCTGTCACTGCAGTATTTCATGCTGGTAGAAGCAAAAGAATAAACGTTGTTAGACTGATGATGAACAAAGCATTATCACTTTTACTCCATTGAAGAACTCAGTCATCAGAGAAAAGACAAGTTCAATTAAATAAGTAGATTTAAGAAGAAGCAGTGGCTACATTTCCTCTGCAGTTACCTCAGAGCCCCTCTCTATTTGAGAAGGAGTGAACTTAAGGGATGAGAAAAAGCCCCTATAGGAATATATATGAAACAAGGTACTGCAGGGGTGAGCATACCCTGAGTCCAGGAAAGACCAGAGGGGAAGAACTAATGAGGATTGTTGAATTTTTTTAAGGTCTTTCATTCCAAATATTTGTATTTTGTAATTAGGTTCTAGTAATTTTGTACTAACACATATTCATCAATAAATGCAAGTTTATTAGCAACATTTTAATCTGTGTTTAATCAGAATTATTAGTAGAAAGAATTATAATTCGAGAACTGTACTGATCCTAGGATACAAAATAGCTTTCCAATAGCATACATGGAAAGGAGTGCTTCCTGAAAAAAAATGTATAAGAATGACAGGCTAAAATATCTGAATTATATTTTGCTGGCACAAATATCAAAACTATCTAAGTTTTAACTTCATGTTGCTCACTTGAATAAAAAGCAGGAAGATAATTTATAGGATGTTTTCAGAATTACAGAAGTGCCAGTACCTTTCTGTTGAACTATGAAGAGAAAAGTAACTTAATAGTATGAGACAGTGAGAAATCAACATTTTTTGGCTCGAACGCTGTGTATCATTGACTATCGGACATCATATTTCCATTAATGCAGAATAGACCAAGAGTGTCCAAAGACAGCTGGTAGCCCAGAACTCATGGGTACAATGTGTTATGCTTCTTATTGAGGAGAAGCAAAATCATTCTCCAAAGGCCGAAGGTTAAATGGAGAGTTTCTGTGTTTTGGAAGCATTCTGAGAATTACCATGGAGAAACATCCTTGAACAGGTATATCAACATAGCTTTGTCAAACCAGTCGATGACAACACCAGGTTAGAGCATTATCCTTGAAGAGTTCCACAGGAGTCCAAGTGAGTGGGGATATGGCAAAGACCAAGATGGAAAAAACTGTTTTTAGTAAAGAGATTAATATTCACAAGGAAACAAAACCACAACATTTGCCAGCTACACTGGCAAATTCTTTTCTACATTTGCCAGCTACACTGGCAAATGTGACCTCAGCGTTTCTCTTGGTGAAGAGTTAGGATTTGGTTCTGGTTCAGCTGAAATCAGGAATAATGTTCTCCAAATGGAATGGAGTGAGGACCTTGGAGTTGAGCAGACAGATAGACAGAAAAAAATATTAAGAAAATGTCATTCTTCCTTAGGACTTACTACACTTTTTTTATTATTATTATTGTAATAGTGGGGCAGAATTTAAAAGAACAAAAAGCCACATCAAGTTCCACGGAGGCTGCTCATGGTTATTTCATTGGTGTCATCCCTACCAAGGGAGACGTGGTGGCAGGGCCTGGTCAGCAACTTGCTGTGCAGCAGCAGTGCTGTGTTGTCAGCCAGTCCGAGGGCTGGGGGAGAACAGAACTGCCGCCTGAAAAAAGGCGAGAAGAGCACAGGGCGCTACAGGGCAGGAATGAGCAAAGCACTAAGCGCTTGTGTTAACGTATACAGAGAAATACTAAATACAAGAAAGGAAAGGAGAAAATGAGCACTTTGTAGAAAAGAACCCAACTTCCCAACTGATAGGAGGGAAAAAGGGAAAGAAGCAAAAAGAAGCAAAAAACGTCATTTATTATTTGTATTATCACATAAGTAGTCCCAGAGTCACCGTGTGTGACAGCAAATGCTGAGTTCCCAGGGTGGCTGGGACTCTCGCACCTGAAGCTCCTACCTCCTGCTTCTCCTCCATGTTCCTGGCCACCCTGCTGCTGCGGAGAAACCCCACATCTTCTCCACAGCCCCGCTGGGGTCTGCAAGGAGCAGCAGCGTGGTGGAGGCAGCAGCACGTGCGCCAACTCCCCTCCATCCTCCCCTCTTGCAGTCTTGCTCAGCACATTGGCGTGAGCATGCAACATGAGGCAGTCCACTGAGGTGAGCCAGGAGAGCTAAGGACTGCTGCTGATGGTCAAAAGTGATTCTGGGGTTTACCATAGTGCGTTTAAAAGCTGTCCTTTGGTTTTGGCAGAAAGACTCTCTTCCTTGCCCTACAGAAGAGAGAGCTCTCCTGGGTAGCAAAATGATAAATACTGAAGTTGTCAGTATTAAAGCTGTCAAGAAAACTGTCAAGAAAATGTTAGAAAAGAGGCAAGGAGAAACTTAGACGCTGTTGTTGAGCTCAAGTCATTCATTATAGTCTTGTGAATAGCTGGCTTTTTAGTAAGACTGTAAAATAGAGTTTTCCACTCCACAATGTCACAAAATGTGATTTTCCAGAAGACTATCAATATAGCAAAGGTAAAGTGGGTGAGATGAGAGCTTTGGTGTTTTTAGCAGGAATAGACTCATTTCTTTTTTTTTTTCCTCCAAATCTTTGACCCTAGCTTATTTTACACAGCGTCTTTGAAGATATGCACGTGCATATCTTCCTTATAAAGAAAGGAAGGAATTTTATTATCCAAATAAAATGCTTCTTTGCAATCAGCACTGCTAAATGCCTCCTCAGTGGTGGTGATCCACTGAACGTATTCGGGAGGGATCAGGCACTTTGGCTGCTGCTGGCTCTGATTGGTCAGAGGCAACAGGATGAGGGGAAATGAAAGCCCAGACAACTACGGTCACAGTGCAACGGGTGTCTGTGGGACACCGTATGAATGAAACAAAAATGTAACATGACATGCTGTGAGGAGGTGCAGCAATTGCTCAGGATAATCTGGACTGAGAGACAAAATAGGAGAATGGGAATGACTTAAAATATGTTTTCTAACGGTCAGGAAGTAACCGAAGACTGCATCAAGAATACTTCGGTTTTGGGTCCCAGTCTGAATTCCTGCTTTGAACATGAGACCTTCTGAAATCCCTACCAATCTTGAAAGATTTAATAATCCTCATGTGGGTTATGACAGTGGTTATATGACCAAGATAAGATATACCTCAAAAGAGAAGGCGTTGGATTTTAAAGGAACATAAGACTGTTTTTATAACTGTCGAGAAGGAGAACAATAATTGCCCTGAGACTTATCATGGTTTATTTAGGAAAAGGTTTTCACTTGTTTCTGGTTGACTTGCAGATGTAAGAGAGCATTCAAAACGAGCAGATCACAAAAGCATTGCTGTCATGGCTTCAAAGAATGTTTTTTCCCTAGGAGTCTGCATGCACCAAGTGACAAAGGGGCTGCTGCACTCAAGCAGGGTGGCAAAAAGTTAGCCATGATAATTCACTCGATTCTGAGAGCAAATTAAATAGGTCTTGTCTTTCATGAGCCATAGCTAAAATATACAAAGCTTTTTTTTTTTTTTNTTTTTTTTTTTTTTTTTCGTTATGAAGATAGATTCTCTACAGTAAATAGGCTCATCTTTCAATAGAGGAAACAAAGACCTACTTGAAAAGGCTGTTTTCTTCCTAGGCACTAATACCTCAAATACAGCAACATCAAAGCTTTTGTAATGCGTGTTTGTCACTACAAGGTTGAAGAGGGAATTATCAATTGCTTGCTGGACTCTTTGAAGATGCCAAACTATCTCCATAAAGAATATTTGAAAATGAAATGAGGCTATTAACTTTGGTGTCACATCCCAGCAAAAGGAAAACAAAAGGGAGCATTTGTGGTAGGTAACTGCCGACCAGGGCATGGTAGCAGGTGCACTATGGGTTGCTCATTGCTTCCTTTGGAACATCCTGCAGCCCATGGCAACCACTTCTCACCTGCCCAAAGAGCGTTGGACTTGTAAGGTATCTTGTTTTGTCAACTTGGAAGGTACAAATTGAGGCACTTCCTCACTTGATGTTTCTTTCTCATTTTGGATGTTTGCAGAGCCCTAAAATCCTTGCCAGTTGCCACCAGATATTCTTCTCTATAAGATAAGACTGTCCTACTGCAGTTAAGTTCCTAAAAAGAAGATGAAGGTGGGAAAGGTGAAGAGATTATTTCACTGTGTGAGTACTGTTTCACTTTCACAAGGTGCGTAGTATGACTTTGTGATGTAGTTTTACAGTTACAACAGTCCAATCTTGTATGCCTGTGGTCTATAATGTCATCATTAAAAGATAACCTAGCACAACGATTTAATGTTGTTTATTCAGGTGCTTAGCTGCAAATATATCATAACAAAGCAAAACAAACAAAATCCTTAAACCATAAATGGAGTTCATTCTGAGGTAAAGGCAGATGTTTTTCCATTTTGACCTCAGAAAAAAAATCTGTTGAGACAATGCCAATAAACTGCTGACTTTCAAACAATAATAGGCATTGAGGAAGGACATGACACCAAATAAGAAATATAAATGTTTTCATTTGCACGGTGGTAGCAGGTGGCTTCCATGTGGTAGTCTTGTAAATACAGGATACCTCAGAGTTACTGAGTCTTTAGTAATCAATTTTTACAGAGACATTTTGTTTCTCTAGGTAGCTTTATAAGTAAAATGTATGTGATTTGCTGTTGTTGTTGTTTTTCTGTCTGCGAGGGAGGATTTGGGGCAGTTTTACTCAGTTCATCAGTTGAGCAACAGTTTCACCATTCTCCAGCTAGGATTGGCCCCCCTTCTTCTTCCTCTCCCTCCAGGGGTGGGCAGTCCTCTGCTCAGGAGGAAAATGGATTTTACATGCATTTTTGGGGGGACATCGGGCATCACATCCTGAGGTTTCCGTATGGAAAGAATATCTTTCTGCATAATTTACGTTTTCACTTTCTGAGATTACTGTGTTCTGCACTGCTTTGGAAGAAAGCTGGGTTTGTTCTTCAGAAGGTGTTAAAGCCAGTGAGACTTCACAGGCATGTCTGCACATTTTCAACAGGTCTGACATTTCAGCTCAGGATATTTTACCCTTTTTAGCACGTATGAACAGAATCTGAGCCGGCAGCTAGATTCGACTATGTTCACCTGTTTTCCAATCTGACTACATCTTTTGTCAGAATTTGCTAGTTTAGTGTAAGGGTAAAGAAGCAGATTATCCCACATGGAAGGGAAATTCAGTGTCTCTCCTAAGGGCCCACCCCATCAGTCAAGCTATTCCTTGCTCGGAGGAGGCATCTTAGGAAGTTAATGAGTGATGCACTGGAGGCAGCAACCTTTCTGTACCTGTCAGACACCTGGCTGTGCCTCTCAGCTGGTTGGATGCGTCCTCTCCTGCTTTGCAGTTCTTCACCCCGTGCTGCAGACAACTCTTGGAACTGGCTGTGCACATGAGAAAAGTACCCATAAAGACATTTTTTAGCAAACACATACACTCACCTGAAAGAAACTGTGAAAAAAAAATACTCTTTTAAATCTCAGCAATAAAAATTAAGTCCCTCCAGTTTTCTTATTTCCTTTGTTTTATCATAGCTGCTATCTAGACAATGTGATATAAGAAAGCTGCAATTAGAAAAAAACAGTTGATCTTACCCAGACTATGTCACATTTATTTAAACCAATATAAAAGCCTTCTTTGAAAGGCTTAAATTTGATGACATCACTCTTATTACCTGCTTGATGATGTTTAAGTAGATGAAAATTGCCATTTTTTTTTTTACTAGTTTGTTCAAAATAAAAGAAGAGTTACATAGGTGGCTGTCAGTAAATGTTACAATGTCTTAAAGGTAAATCATAGAGAGTCTTGAAGTCACTGGATGTAGTAGACAAAAACAATCTAGTGAGCAGATGTACAGGAAGATTTGACAGGGCTAAAATGGGATGCTTGCAAATTATTTTTAGCAGCAGTTTTCTTCATGGCTACAAAAAAGGGAAAATGAATTTGTCAAGGTCTGAGCAAGACATTGCAAGATGGCACTGCAGACACACTCTTTTTCAACCCGAAGTCAAGATGGTGCTCTTAGCTAAAGTGGCTGAGAGAGGAGGTTGGAGAAGACAGTCTGAACTGAGCACTTGCCAACAGGAGAACAGGCCATCATTCTGTGGCTGGACCTCCAGAGGACACTCTGGAGGCCAGGACAACCAGCAGGCCAAGAGGATGGCAGGGGAGTAACACCACTGCAGACAGCGTGGAAAGTACCGCTTCAAGAAGAGTACAGGTCTAGTTTTATGACATGGTTGACAGGAGCCATTTCAGAGGTACTCCATGAGCAGACAGACAGGAACACTGGGTGGCTTTGGGAGAAATTCAGTAGACAGCACAGTCTAGGAACTTAAAGATGAATAGGAAGAAACCTATGAAGCGGTTGTTAGGAGAAGTTATGCCACAATCCAAAGGCAGAGCACAGAAAAGGGACCCGTTAGATTAGGGCAGATAGACAAATTCTGTAAAAGGCATCTAATGACCAGAGCATGTTTTACTGAGCCAGCCCTGGGAGATGGGGATAGTGAGCACAAAACGAGGGAACCCCACCAGCTCGTGTTTATTTTGGTTGTACATCTGCTCTCAGGGGAACGGTGTCCCTCTTCCTCCCTTTCCATGGATGGGAAGGTGAGAAGCTTGTCCCAGCTCTTTTATAAAATCCTGGACAATTTCCACCTAACAGCCTCAACTGTGGATTGCTAATTCACTGAGTTTCCAGCAGTCCTGGAAGCCCCAGTTACTACCTAGGGATACTTCTGTATTAACAAGTTTTGATGATCTACTTAGTCAACCTAGGCACGCCTCTGTCACTCACTCACTCCCACCTATTTTTTATATTCTGCTCTAGGTGAAAAAAACTATTCTGTGAAGATAAGCAACAAAGAGACATAGAACAACTCCTGCCTTGGTTCTTCCCCACCCTCCTCATTTGATACTCACTCAGAGGCAGACTGAATATTGATCACTTTTGTGTCCATAATTTAGTAACCTGACATGTTGTAAATACCTCTCATTCTTCAAAACGAGGCCAGTAGAGAATCTTCTGGGAAATGAGAATATTCTGAGAAATATTTTGAGAAATGGAAGGAGCTATTTTGTTCAGCCAAGGGGGCAGATAGGCTAAAGGTCTTGAGTGTGAAGAGAACTTGACATTTCTTTAGGTCAAAAACACAAAAAACATTTGGAACGTGCATCTCAAGCCAGGGATAAATGCTTGTAAAACCAGAGCTGTGGTTTTTGAGTGAATATTACAGAATCAGGTGAATATTCACCTCAAAAAAGAATATGAAGTGAGTCTGTGGAGAACAAGAAGTAGACTTTGGAATTCAGAAAATATCAGAATAAAGTAAAAAAAAAATAAACATTGAGTTAAATTAGGCCTTGCAGTGTGAACTAAAATGAAAAGTGAGAGAGTTTTGGTCATGTAAATGAAAGAGGAAAATTGTGGTCTGCTCTGTAGCAAAGTAGGGTTTATGGAAAATCCTGGGCTGTCCTGAAAGCCAAAGGAATGCCTCGCCCCAGTTTTCAGACTCCCACTGGGACTCTCAGGAAGCCAAAGCAGCCACTCCAGTTCTCAACTGCAGTGTGAAGTGCATTTCATTTCAGAAAGACTGTCTGTGTTTCAGGCAAAAATTAAAAGTGAGTGGTTTTTGCTTCAACCTTATTTGAATCTGTACCATTTTTAAGCTGCTGTTAAGGAGGTATGAGGGACAGCTCTTTGATCCACTTTCCTGTGGGATGACTGGCTGGGGAGCAGCCTGCTCCAGGCTTGGGGAGATGGTCTTTTGTTGGAGGTGTATCCCTCCTGCTCCAGGAGAGAAGGTTTCAAAGACCAAAGTGAGTAGCAGATTGCAGCGTGAAGCTGAAGACCCCTGGTCTGTGAAGAGAGGCCAAAAGACTGCACTGAAGATCAGATACAGGCAGGCTTCCCAGGGAAAGAGGGCTTGCCTAGGGACCAGAGGGCAAAGTCTCTTCCCTTCAGACACTTAACTGCCTGGAAACAAGAACTTGCCCTTGAGCATAGCTTTGAGGATGGCTAGGGGGAAGCTATTTTATGTACATAAAAACACACACATAACAAAACAAAAGAGAAATATTTTTATTTCAGTCTATCTGTCCTAGCTGCTGCATATTTTTATTTTTAAAGGCTCGAATTTCTATTCAAATGATATTTGGCTTTTTTGAGTTTAAAAGCTTTCGTTCTTTTGGGAGGATCTCACAGTACAATATAGTCTAGATAAAAGCATCTTGGAGTGCACATGTAGGGTAAGGCATAAATGAATCAGTAATATCCAGTACTGCTGTAAACCTCACTATATAAGAATGTAAGGGAGCCAAAGCTTTGTAGGAAAAGATAACTATTTTTCAAGAGACCAACTGGTAGAACTTGAAGAGAGATGTTTGGGCTCAGAAACCCTGGTTTGGGTCATGAAGTGTTTCTTCTTCCTGCCTCTTCAAGGTTTCAGGAACTAATGTACCTGAAACCTTGTTTTATTTTTGTAATTTTGCCTGCTGGGCTAATACAATGTAGTATTAACTCCACCTCACTCAAGTAAGAAGGGCTGTGCTCTATGATTCAGAGTGATGTCCTGTGCAAGACACAAACATGAACTTGCACTTGAAGGAAGGCATGTGGCTTTTCCCACCCAATAGCCACACTCACATAACGAGATGCTGTCGTTCTCTTTAATCCCCTATAATGGGGCACGTACCATGGGGGAGGGCTGGCCTGGCCAACAGCCACACTAAGCTCTTTTCCAATTCAGGATTTCATCAGCTGCCTGTATCCACAAAGCTGTTGAAAGACCCTGTTGAAATGACAGGGATTCAATTAAAGCTGTGACATGCACCTACTGAAAGGTTTTTTTTTTTCCTGTCTTCACAGTGCTCAGTTGCCATGGTCGGAGATAAAAGGGCTGTGCTTCTCGAGGAGAGATGCAGAACAGCTCTTAAGAGAAGTGAAATCCTATATGAGCTGAACCTTTGCCTCAAGCCTACTAATGGGAAGGAAAGAAAGAAAGAAAGGAGAGAAATGTGCTGAGCCTCATTGTGTCCAACAAACCCAGCCAGGAGCAGCACAGCATGACAGTCAAACATTAGGCTGGAAATACAGAAGCTGAGCGTCTGGGAAGGAGCACAGTGACTGTGTGCAATGAGACAGAGGTTCCCAAAATTATTGGAGGCCAAAGAGCTCCAAGTACTCCATCTGTGTATTTTTTTTCTGAGCAGAATACGTGTTCCTGCACCTCTGGAGTGAGGCTGTGACCCTTGTCGTTCCCTGGTCATCCACCTTGGCTCACCTCATCTCCATGCTGGCTATAAAGGTGTGCTGGGCCACCCGCTGAGATGCTTTTACCCAAAGTTACAAGAGAGGAACCCAGATCTCTTGCATCACCACCAAACCCCTTCCACAGATCCTCTGGCCACGGGGGCCCCACATTTGGCAGCTGCCACAATGGAAGCACCAAAGCAAATGAGTGCTGAGAGAGGCAGGCAGCCTGCAACCAGAAGTGGGAAAAGAGATTTCTAGAGAATAATAATAATAAAAAAGCTAATGGGAAAATGACATCGTTGCCTGAAGGTATGTTATATTTATTACATTTCTTAACCAACAATTCCATTAATAGGGTGGATTTAATTGACTATTTTACTTAAAAAGTGTAATGGACATTAACTGCAAATATTAAATGGCAGAGAGTCTATTTGGAGGCTTAAAGTAATTCCTAGGAGCAGGGTACAGGCTTGTGTTTGTTCTGATTTATGTATAGAAATGGGGAGTCAACTTCCAAACTGGCATGTCACTGCGTGGCCTTTGTTTTTCTGATGAAAGCAAAACATCGGGCCAGCAGATTATAAACAGTGCCTTAGTAATGCTATATTTCAAATTTCCTGACTATTTACAGAGTACAGGAGAAGCATCAATTAAGAGGGGATGAGCCAGCTTCTCCTCTCAGCTAATGGTGTAGAAGGGTTGGGGGGATAATTCATTTTGTTGCTGTGACATATTTTAAAGTCTTCACAGGAAAACGTTGCTAAGTATAATTAGCAATTTTAAAAGGAAAGAGAGAGGTGAAAATGGAAGGAAGGAAAGATCCCAAATCCCTTAATTGCCATGTGAAAAGTTTAAGAAAACAAGCTGGGAGCCTTCTTTACTTGCAGTCACTGGACTGTGCTGATGGGAGGCCCATGCTGGGTGACTTCCCCAGTACTCTAGAGGTTGATGTTCACAGCTCTGTTGGACAAAGAAGCCAGCATGAGACTAACGAGATTGTTAGTAAACATTGTTCTATATTAAATTTTCATAGAATTTTCATTATGTTTAGCTTCACGTGAAACTGGGCAACTGAGTTACTGTGAAACAGTATGGCGATGTACTATGCTTGATCTGAGCTTTGTCTCAGTCAAGAGTCAACAAAAATGGAAGGGATGATCATGCTCTGCCTGTTTTTATGCTCAGTAACAAATGCAGGGAAAGGTGGCAGGTCGGCAGTCCAAATATACCAGCTATTATGTTTACCTGCAAAAATTATGTGTAGTCCTGTAGTAGGGTTACCAGAGGCTTTTCTGATGGCCTATAATTCTGTTGAATTTAGTTGCTCTCAACTGTTAGAATAGCTTTCATACAGCTAATGCTAGACATTTTGAAAGGTTAGATTTAATTGCATATATATGCAAAACCATAAATAACTGGTGAATCAAACCATTTTTTTTTTTCAGATTGCCCACATATTCTTTTTTCTCTGAAGTAAAATATTTTCTTGCAACAATTTTATCAAAATAGAGTTAGATGCTGGTGATGAAAAATTGTTCAGAAGAGGATTTAACTAATGATTTGTAAGATTTAGAGCTGTAGGGTGCCTTTTGTAACTCTTGGGTCTGTTTTACCTGATACTATGTTTTACCTGACAGCTGCTAAAAGTGTTTTAACTGAGGCTGCTTAAAAATGGTGTGTTCTTCATGACATGTTCAGTGACATTTCCCCTTTGCCTAATAGGCAGAGAGTGCTAGTTCTTTTGGTAGTGCATAGCCAAACCTGTCTGGGAAAGTGAGCTGATTTATGTCCTACCTCATATCAAACATTACTCATCATTTGAACTCTAGCTGAAGAACACCAGACCAAGTTCTCATTTATGGTAGTTTAGATAAGAAGAATAAAAACACCAGTGTTGATTGAAGAACCCATTATATATACTTGCAGAAACATTTTTATCCAATGCTGTTAAAGATGTGGTCTTCAAAAATGTGCAGCACCACTGATATCCTGAAAGCTGCAAGTGATCACTTTGTAGTGGGACCATTAGAGCTGGCAAGACTTAAAGTGGTCCTGGGCCTGCTCTGTCTTGCAGGAGATAGGAGGTCTTTTGTTTGTTAGAGCCTTTCTTACTTTTAGACTCCTTCTTTCAAGCATCTACCCATGGTATCACTTACTTATGGATAAATTTCCTTTCAGACTGTATACCTGTGGTCAAAGCCCTGTAGGTCTCACACCTGTTAAAAGAGCTCTGCAGTAAGTGATCCCATACATTTAGGGAAGGGAAAAAGTAGAAAAATGACAAGGATAGAAACCTGGATCAGGCCATTGGGTTTGGGGAGAGGAAGGTTTTATTGTCATCTCCACAATCAGGTCCCTGCTCCACCATTTCAGGTTCTGCATCATAGAATCATAGAATCATAGAATCATAGAATATCCCGAGTTGGAAGGGACCCATACGAATCATTGAGTCCAACTCCTGGCTCCACACAGGTCTACCCAAAAATCAGAATTCAGTCCATGTGACTGAGAGCACAGTCCAAACGCTTCTTTAACTCCAACAGGCTCGGTGCCATGACTATGTCCCTGGGGAGCCTGTTCCAGTGCGTGACCACCCTCTCTGTGAAGAACCTTTTCCTGATATCCAACCTGAACCTCGCCTGTCACAGCTTGACTCCATTCCTTCGGGTCCATCATGGCTGAAGACAGGATGCAAGATGTTTTGAATGTCGTTAAAATCCTGCAAAAACTGCAAAGTCTTTCAACATTTGTACTTACCCATCAGAAATCTGGAAAATAAGATTACTCAAATGACAGGCTTTCTCCCCACATTATATTGTTCAAAATATCCTGCACCCATTTTTTGATGAAAAACCAGCCGAGGGCAGCTTCACCCAGCTTTGAGGCAGAAGCAGGACTGGCATCTCCTTCACTTAAAGCAATCAGTTGCTCCATGCAAGTGCTGAAGAGTGCCCCAGAAATCAAACCAAACAGTGCAATAATGAAAAATGGAAAGATTCTGGAGCAAGTATGTTAGACTTTAGTTATTCCTACACGTTTATTCCTTATGAAGCTAGCACATTAAAAAAATCTGTTTGTAGGCAACGTTTCCAAGAAGAGATTTTTCAGAATGTCCTTCCCAGCCAATCCCTTATAAAAACAAACAAACAAACAAACAAACAGCAACAACAACAACAAAAAATGTGTATCCCAATGGTGCTGGTATCAGGTAAGTGGGGACACAAGCAAGCTGAGGACAGTGTTCACTATTGCTCTGGTTCAGATGTTCAGATGGAGGACAGCATGTGGATCTTACAGCTTCAGGTTCCTTTCCTCCATGTTCTTAAAGGGGAACAGAGTCAAACTGTGTTCTGAATAATTCTACTAACCACTGTAAGAGAGATCCACATCTTCAAAAGAAACTGCTAAAATACACAAGCTAACATGCATTATTTAAAAGCAGCTGTTGCCATAATGACTGTGTGCAAAGAATAACAGAGCCACAAATCCCAGACGCCACATCCTGCAACAAAACCCATGCAGATGTAACCCTAGGACCTCATTAGCCTAATGGGACTTACTACAACTAAGAAACGTGTTGACACAGGGCAATGGCTTTAACATCTTGCAGTCCAAAACTGAGTTTTTCCCCTTGCTTCCGTCTGTTTGGTCCAGTCCTGGGAATTTTGCCACTGAGAGCTGGCTTATAATAGCTGGATCAGCTCAGTTTTCTGAGTGCTTAGGGAAACTGTTAATGCCTGCACTTAGTCCTAGGCACTGGACAGTGACACTTTGGGGTATATTTGACCTAACAAGGGAAAAACACAGCGCAAGTGATGGCTGGTGCTAATGAAATCTGCCTCCCTAGAATCAGGCCTTATGCAATATTGATTCGTTCAGTCATGGGGCTTCCTCCAGAGAGCACAATTATAATGCAGAGACAGTGAGCTGAGTGGCTCACGGCGGTGTATCAGAGCAACATACACGGCAGACACACATCACCAAGAGACAGAAAATAACAAGAAAGCACTAGGCAAAGCTCCGAAAGTACCACTTACACAATCCTGATGAGAGCTACAAAAGGGAGATTTTTGGGTGCTGTTTTAAAAAGGCAAAGACTCAAACTTGTTCAGTTTTGCACAGCCAAGACACTTAGGTCATTTGCATTTTGGCTAGCTGCTCACTGAAAACCAGTAAGTGTTCATGTTGCATTTCCTGGATGAACACTGAGGCCAGGCAGTCCCTCAAGTAGGCAGGAGAAGGATCGGTCCCTATAAGGGGCCTGGGAGAGATGATTCCTTGACACGAGCATCGTACAAGCTGAAGTACAATGCCAGCGACCCTAGGCATAGATGTTTTTCACCTTGCCACACACCACATGCCGCTAGCTCACTTTTCACTGTGAAACCACAGAAGTTAGAAGTTCTTTGATAACTGAGCCCCGAGAAAAGCTCGGTGACCTTCAGAGGTTTGGATTTGCTCTGGTCTGAACTGCAAAGGTGAGGGCTCATGTTGCATGATGGTCCCTCTGCGCTGCTCCACGGAGCTGAGCTGGATGAGCCCACAAGATCCAGACCAAAGGAAACCCTTACTTTCCATCCCATGCCAGGAAAAAGGCTGAGAAGTGTCATTCTGAGGGATATCAGAATAAATCACTTCAGCATTTGCAGAATTAGGGTGCTTTGTTTGGACACGCTGAATGGATCTCATATTTAAGGTCATTTGATATTTTCCATTGCTTCATGGGAATTTCAGCTCAGGCTTGATGAATGCCTGATTGACCTCTGTAAGTGAGAGTTTGGAACAAATTCAGGGTTGTCTGACCCCCACATCACTAGGCATAACATGTTGAGAAGGAAGCATGTGCTGTCTGATGGGACACTGTTTTCTAGAGACCCTGTCCCATAAGAGAAAACAAAAGGGAAAATAAGCCAGGACTCCTCCAAGTCTGCAAACTGAAAACAACTCATCACAGTTCAGAAAACACTGTGAACCAGTTTGAACCTGTGCAAAAAGGAAATTTTCCCCAGGAAAACACTGATTTTTCAAAAACTTAATTTTCCCTTTAAATGTCTTTCTATTTAAATTTTTTTTTGTCAACTCTAATTTTGAATACAAAAAGTGATAATCAGAAGTTCTGTTTTTTGAAGAGATCTTTCTATCAGCTTGGACTTTAAAATAAGGTAGTAAAAATAGTCTGAATACACCATTTCAGCAAAAATCTCTTGCTCTTGTTCAGATTATTGAAATGAGCAGAAAACCCAAGGAACTGTTTTGAAATCCACATCATTCACATGACAGACTGTCTCAGGTGGATAAGAGGGACTGCATAAGAGCTTGAATGATATTCGGAGAGAAAAGGGACTTTAAAAGCACCAGGTCATACATATTCTGCTTTCCATTACTTGACAAAAGAGTTTTTACCAGATAACTCCAAGGACTTAGAGTAAAGCCACCTTGCAGAGGTATTCACATGTATGAAGGAGGTTTCAAAAGCGTTTCCTCAAGTGGTTCTGATCGCTGTGCTCATTTCCATCCTTTTACTAAGGGTGAAGTGCTGTTATTCAAGTATGACATCCACAGAAATTTCCATCTGGGCAAAAGCTTAGTTTGCATGGCCTTTGAGAGTTGAACACTACCTCTCTATTTGATCCCAAATACAGGCCCTGGGGTAGACCTGAGCTTAGGTATATTTGTGTTGGAGCCCCACGCACTGTCTCCTCAAAGCAAAACCAGCCTCAGAGCCTGCTCTTATTTTTCCATCGTCCACAAGGCAGTTATAGTGCTCGCTGTGGCAGACAACCTCACATTAATCATGTGAGATAAGCCATCAGGCAGCCCTGCCTTCCACCCAGCTGATGCTGCAGCTTCCATCCGTCTTCCTTTTTTTCTTTGAAAGCAAACAGTTCACCTTGGCTTTGAATCTCAACGTTAAATCAAGAGGAATACCTGTCTTTTTTTAGCCTTTGAAAATAGATTAATCTATTCCTTTCTGACAGCCAGATATGGCTAGAATTACCACTAATGGGTTTCAATACATTAAATTTTATGACTTGGTGGCTGACACTGCTTATATCATGTGGGTTTTTATTTACATAATTGTGTTTGTCTTGATTCCCCAAACTGATATTTATTAGCACAGAAGAACCGGCAGAGCTGATGTAAGGAGCAATATTTAAAATATATATGTCAGACAAAATGTATCTATGATATAATGTGCCTCTCTGTGAGTTTCATAAAAAAAAAAAAAAGCCTTATTTTTTGCAGGAGTTGTGCAATTACCCTGCTCTTATAGCATATAAACATATATGTGTACTAAACTAGTACTGAGTACTCATCTAACATGTATAATACATGAGCATAGATAAAATTAACTGTAACCAAAACCCTTAGCTTTGCAAAGATGCAGATTGTTCACGTGGCCAGAAAACTAAGGTAAAATAAAATGGAGACCCACACTTCACTGAAGTTTGTTTAGTTTCCGGTGTCCAGCTTTAAATATCTGTGGCTTTACTTTCAAATATTCTGCAAACCACAGATTCCCATAGACTTGTCTGTACTTTAACAGCCACGAACCTAAGGTACCGCTTGGTGTCTGAACCTGTTGCATCTCACCAGGCACAAAGTAACTCACCTGAGATCACACAGGGTTTTGCAAAGACCCAAAACTTATTTTTTCCTGTCCTGTGCTGCCCACCTCACCCAGTATGCATTTTCAGTAGAAAAAGCTATGATAAAATATAACTGAGATGGCATCAATCTTTGAATACTTGAGATTATTTAAAAATTTTCTAGTATTTAAGCATGATTTTGTGTAAAGATCCTTGATTGTTTATCCATACAGTAGTATTTTGGCTAGTTACATTGAGAATGTCCTGAATGCACTCGTTTAAAATGTGTGTGTGTGTCCCAGAGAAATCTGCACTGTAACTTTGTCTTTATTGTTTAAGTAGATAGAAACAAATGAAATTGTGGAAGCTAAATTATTCCCATGCTGGAAACATGAACCTCCCAGTAAGTGAACCATAAGTTCCTGTTAAACTTGTAAGGACAAATACTTAGAACTTGAAAGCAAATTTGGTGTGAGAAAGAGAATATTTCTGGAAAGAGGCTACTGAACATTTTATGTTCAAGAACAAAGATGAAACAACCTTTTTTCCTCTCAATGTGGGGGACAAGGCTTGCCGTGCCTGCAGGAACAAGCCCTCTCACGAGGAGCCTGAGGCTGCTCTGGTACCACCTGCTGAACCGAAGCAGTGGGGACCTGAGCGGACAGTCTGTGTTTCAGCTGATTAGGAGTGCCCTGACAAACACTTAGCAGACTACGAGGCTCGTTAAGTTTCTGTGAGTAATGCATCACTTAATTTCACCTTCAGGAAGCACGAGGTGTGAGTGCAGGACCAGCCCCTGGCTGTTGCTTGCCTCAGTACCAAGGCGAGCTGCTCAGGGTGTCGTTTTGATGCAGCTCCCAAGGATGCGAAGAACTAACACCCAGGAAGCTTTCCTCTCTATGAACACAGCTAGGAAGCCTTTTGAAGTCATTTGATTACTGCCTTAACATAACACTGCCTCTGACTGGACACAGGTTGAAATCCCATCGTCAAGTCCCACAAGGGCCCGCTGACATGCTGAGGGCCACCTTCTGCTCTTCTCAAACCTGTGGGACACCCTCTGAAGGCAGAATAACCACAGGGTTGTCCGGGTCTTTCAGCACTCCTGAATTAAGTCATCTGCTCAGTGCATTTAGCTGCAGACTCTTGGTCATAGCAGAGAGCAAAACAGCACGATTTCCTGGGAAAATTATGTTAAAAGGAATCCCACAGGCTATGGAGAATTTTCTCCCAGTTTTGTTGAGAAACGATACAACAGCAGTATTCATGGGCACAGCTGAGTTTTGCTGGGAGCAGAGGAATTAATTAATGACGAAATTGTAACTGTGCATTGGTCTTCAATGGGCTGCAAAGCTCCTCCCTTTTCACTGTATTTTTATAGTGCTGAGCTCTGCTTCCTCCTACACAGCTATTGCACTTTGACTGTGTTCACCACGCATTTCCAACTCTTCTTTACAATAACACTTCAGCCAAATCCTGAGTGCATTCAGCATTTATATACAGGAACCTTAACATCAGGTAAGGGACTGGCTGTTAAAAATGCAGAAAACAGATTTGCCAAGGCACTGCGAAGTGCATAAGGTGGCTGAGTGCTCTTATACAAGGAAATGCCGCATTTTGTTTTTGCAGACTATTTCTTGCAGCAGGGACTGGAAGAAGTGCTGATGCTCAGCGGACCTCGGGTGCTTCCTTGCATCATCCCTGTCAAATGATGGCACAACTGTCTCCTCTGTGGGAGAAGAATGAAGTTAAATGTGCAGGTATATGAGTGCATAGAAACAAATGGCAAAAATGGCAGGTGGGAGGAGCAGGAGAAAAAATCTGAGGTGCTCTGGGCATTTCCTACCTCTCGGATAGCCTTGGTCTGAACAAGATGGCTGTGCTGATGTAAAGGGCATTCCAGCGTCGTCGGGCTGGGAGGCTTGCTAAGGTTCCCTCAGCCTCCCTGCTAAATCTCTGTGTGGATTATAGGTTCATTAGGCCAAAAAACCAGCTGTAAGTAGGAGGAAAAAGAAAAAAAATATTTTGGCAGGGAGGTCAAATAAGACTGCATGAAAAAGAGCCTCTAAGAGTCTGATAAGCCAGGGGATCTCTTAAGCAATACTGTTTCTGAGAGCCAAGTGGTGGGAAAGTTTGAAGTGTTTTAGGAGGAGCCGGCATTCTTGCAATTATCCCTGCAGGACTGATGAAAAGTCTAGAGCTTTGCAGCACCCTGGGAAGAAGCCCCAGCAGGTTAATCCACCTCGGCTCTTTTCACAGAATATTTCTCCCTGCCTGGCTGACAGGTCTGATCTACACTCCCAAGCAAAGAATTAGAGAAATAAAAAAATATACTCTACCCTGTGAGTAAACCTTTTTTTTCTTTATTTCCCTTATTCATAAAGAAAATGACTTGAGACTCTTGCCCAGTAAAGATTATAATGTTTGTTATTTAACAGCTTGTGGTTTAGAAGTTCTGTTTCCCACTGCTGGGAGCGTGGGGCAGCCACAAGGACAGACAGACCAGTGCTGCCCAGCTAGGACGCTGTCGCTCAGGAATGGAGGCTACAGGGAGAGGTTGGAGGCGCGAGGCTTGCTCAGGAAAAGGTGCTGAGGCAGGGCGTGCCGGGGAGTCCACGCACCCTGCTATAACCATCGGTGATCTCCAATTTCTTTGAGCATATCTTGAAAATACTTAAAAGTTTATAAAAGTATTTTAAGCTATATGTCACACCTTTAATAGATTTTTAAACATTTTTGATAGTTAATCAAGGAAAAGAGCTCTTATGCAACATTTGGATATGTATTTCTTGAAAAATTAAGTGCACTCTCTAGGGAATGACTCAGCCAACTCGAACATGATTTGTATTTGTCTAATGTAGACTATTTCTGCTTGTGCAATTCCATGAGATGTATGACAAAGAGTGCATTTTAAAATACGTTCTAGGAAGACAGAATTAAGATAGTCCTGCAACATCACTCCCAGTGCCTGAGATGTAGAAGCCCAATATCCACTCACAGTCATCGCCTTTACTTCTTTACTTTGGTCTTGCAGTTACTTGGAGGGGATGTAAATGACCCTGCGCTGCAGAGATATTCTATGTCCACAGAGATCTGGCCATGACTTTGCTAAACATTGCTTAGTAGGAAAGCTGGGTAACCTCAGCCTTGGCATCTGTGTGTGGACCTCATACCTTTCTTTATGCCAATATATCTGGCAGCTGCTCAGCCAGTAGAGAAGAAGACCTGGGATGGCGCACGCTCACCGCTGAGGACGGTCTGCCTGTTCTCACTAACAGGTACTCTGGTGTCTGAATGGCTTAGGCAGAAATGCTTGCAGTTGTGGAGTCTAAGCCTCAAAGTTAAATGTTTGGATCCCACTGGGGAACTGCAGCCTGTGGAATGCAGGCACTTCAGGAAGGGATTTAGCCAACAAAGGCATTAGGCACACCTGAAAAAAAAACTGCACAGGACAGGATAATTCATTAGCTGTATGCTCACATATATTGTACCATTATTTCCCAGTTCAGATGTAAATAAAGGATCTTAATGGTGGCCACGAGGTAAAATCAGTTCCCCAGAGCTATTGAACACTGAGGTTTAACAAAAACATGTGTTTTTGAAATGGGTCTTATATATGTACAAGAGTAGTAGAGAAGCACATAGATCTATAAATTCCCTGAGCACCTGCTCCATTGGGATTGCCACTGAAATCTGTGGTTTTATTTATTTGCAGACGGGAGAGGAGAATATGGCATGGATATCTGGAAATCTGCAATTAATAACTATTTTTTCATTCTTCAGGAGGACTTAATGGAGAATAGGACACTTTTTTTTTTGAGGGTCAGAGACATTAGAGAAAAATGTATTCATATCTTACAAGATTAAACAGCTTTAAGATTGTCTTCTCTAAGCTATGACCCATAGGTCAGGTCCCTGAGAGCTGACTTAGAGACAGTTGTAGTTACATTATATTTTTAAGTGATTTGAGTGGGAAACTGTACTCTGTTCAACCCAGCCTGCAAGTGCCTGTCCTTGCACCTAGCAATCAGTAATCCCTCTGAAGGCTGACCCAGAGCTGTGGAAATCCAACACCAGAGAGCAGCTCCTTGGAAGACAGCAGTAATTCAGAGCTCCTTTGCCACTCCCAGTACGCCCTGCACTTAGCAGTGAGGCTGCCAATTAGCTAGATGGCTGCTCTCAAAGTGCTTTGAAGGTATACATTGGTTCTTGAGTTCTATCAGGGCAATGAATGAAGCATTATTATTATTATTATTATTATTTTCACAGTGGAAACAATTTCTTGTGAATATTAAGGGAGATATCCGCCTGCATCAATCTATATTCTGATTCCCCTTAGGTGCTTTGATGCTCAGCCTCAGCAGCAAGCACTTTTCTTCTGTTCTTTGCACCCACGGAGAAGCCTCAATCCAAGAAGCAAATGACCCAAGCGTGCACTCTTGCAGGCAGACCTCCCGTGCGCTGGCAGGAGCCAGGTACGTCCACACAGGACGCCACGGCAGCCACAGAGCCAGCGGGGAGCTGGAGGAGATCACCAAGCCTCCCCAGCCCCTCCGTGTCACAGCTCCACCTTCCAGGCAGCACAGTCCCTAGGAAGGCTGCAGTAAAACCCTTTTGCCAGACACTGGTAATGAGCCTGGGGGGCAAAGCTGTAACCGAAAACAGACTCTCGTTCACAAGCAGGAGATTTAAAACCTGCACACCACCGTGGTAATTGGCCAATTAATTTCCAGCAGGATGAAGGCAGCAGGAGGACCGCACCGCGTAACTCATTGCCAGTACTGGGAGGCTGGTGGGCAGATCTGGAGAGCTGGATACAGTGAGGGGGTGCCTGGGGGCAAAATCAAGGTAACGGGAGATTGGGGCTGAGCTGTGACTTGACGTAAATGATGCGGACAGGCTGAGCTGCTTCCTACGGAGCCACGAGATGCAGATAACCCGTGCTGCGGAAAGGCGCCGGGGGGGCACCACCGACATAGCAGGGGGACAGAATGGGCACCTGGGTGGGGGCCTGCTCTGCACAGGTGTGGGGTGCACGAGCCTGGGGCCAGGGACTCGCAGAGGTTCTGCACTGCCACTGACGGGAGCTTGAAAAAAGCGGTAGTTTTCTGTATAAATGTTACGTTTGAATCTCTCTGACATCTTCCCCTCGGTGCTAATTATTCCCAGCAGCTTCTCACCATGCAGCAAATGCTTGGCACTGCGATAGTTATTAAAAATGTGTAAATAGGCTCTAGAGGAGAGTGCCTGGGGTCACCTTGCAAAGTTAAAGAGAACATGTCAAGTAAATAAAAATAAGTCAACCCCTGCTCAGCAGCTCCAGAGACCTCTCAGAGGCAGAGGCTCAGGGAGGATCTTATCAATGTGTATAAGTATCTGATGGGAAGGTGTAGATTAGGCGGAGCCAAAGTCTTCTCAGTGGTGCCCCGTGCCAGGACAGGAGGCAATGGGCACAAAGTGGCACCCAGGAGGCTCCCTCTGAACCCCAGGCAGCACTTGTGTGCTGTGCGGGTGGCTGAGCCCTGGCACAGGCTGCCCAGAGGCTGTGGGGTCTCCTCCTTGGAGACCTTCAAAAGCCGCCTGGACGTGGTCCTGGGCAGCTGCTCTGGGTGTCCCTGCTTGAGCAGGGGCTGGGCCAGGTGACCTCCAGAGGTGCCTGGACTATTCTGTGACTCTGAATTTCTGTGTGAATGTGGAGTGCTGTGTTTTCTTGGGAAATAGCTGTGACAGGCACTCTAAGTTCCCTCTAAGGAGGGAACTAAAATATGAAGGATCTGCTCACCCAGAAGCAGCTGGTACAGCATTGCCTCCAGTCCTGTCAGGAGTGTGATTAATACTGACTGGAGTCAATTAAATACTCACCTGGAGCTGAGCTCCATCTTCTTCATCTTCTCACACCAGAAATGGCCTGGCTCTGTTCACAGCTCCAGCATTAGAGACTTTGAAGGATTTAAAAAACTAGAGTTTCTGCTATGCACAAGTGGAAATTACAGATGAAGCCAAGCAACTTCCCTGCTTAGAGCTTCAGCTTTTCAGGAAGCAAGTCCCTCAGAGCAGGGTTGGGACAACAGTTGCGCTGTACCGGCCCAAGGCCATGTTTCCACACAGCTCCCTCCCTCATCTCTCTGCCAGTTTGCTGTGGTTTTACAGAATCACAGAATCACAGAATGGTTGAGGTTAGAAGGGATCTCTGGAGATCATCTGGTCCAACCCCCCTGCCAAGCAGGGTCATCTAGAGCACGTTGCACAGGATGGCGTCCAGGCAGGTTTTGAATATCTCCAGAGGAAGAGACTCCACAGCCTCTCTGGGTGAGACAAGGGGTTAAAAGGAGACAGAAAGATTAAGTAACTTTTCCAGCCTAAGGATTGCTTAAAGCCAAGTGTTTCTGTTAACCACTGTGTTAAACCATTGTGCATGAAGAACTAAGAGATGTTCCTGATAAAGACTAGAAAGTTCCTCTTGAAGAACTAAATGAAACCAGCTCTGCGGGATGGCTGGGAGCCAGAAGACACTGAGCATGCTCATAAGAAGGATTCGCCAAAAGGTGACGAAGAAGAGTCACTTGCCTTCATCTTTGCGACCCTCCACGACCACCAGCAGAAGGCACGGCGCAGGTGCAGAAGGGAGGAGCTTGTGCAGATGACTTCAGGGAACTAATTTTAATATGAAACGGGGATAGCTCATGCTTATGTATAGGCACATTGGGAAATCTCATGCATATGTAACACTAAAACGTATATAGCTAAGGCAAACTGCCGCGTTAGGTGCGCATGACTTTGGTGGGACTACCCCCGTGCTGCCCAGTGCTGAATAAACATACCTACTTTACAATCTTATAGATTGTGGAGTCTGTTTTCCACGCGTCAGCTTGGCGAGCCAGCCAGGAGGCTCTCTGCTTGTCTACGGGATCGGCTGGGGAGTGGACGCCCTAGGCGCACCCCGAGGAATTTTCTCGGAGGAGCCTCCACTACTTGCCGCTCACCGTAGAGGCAGAAAATGACCTTCTAGGCCAGTGGATTAAATGGTATGTTTAATCGTATGTACCGATATCGGAAGTCTTGTATGTACCGATATCGGAAGTCTTTTCACTGTTGTAATAGCCGGCTAGAGACTGTGTAAGGAGTACTCTGGTTTGCTGACCGATAGAGCGGCCGCTAGCGATCTTGGGAGTACATTGGGCAAACCTGGGGTCAGTGCTGCTCCCCAAAATCATTGGGGAGGCTGGACCGATCTGTCAATAACTGGTATATAAGAGGCAGGGAAGGGAGAGCGGACCCCCGCGCAATTGTGTCTGGTAAATTTGTGTTTTGTTTGTGTTATATGATCATGAATCTTTGCTTTGCGAAATCGTTTTTTGTGTGATTGTGTGATTGAGAGTGTGACTGAGACGCAGCCCAGCTGCGAAGTGAGTGCGGAGTCCTGATCCGCGGTTCCGTGTGCTCCCCGAGGAGGCCGGCCGGAGACGGAAGAAGCGAAAGTAAACTAACCCTGTGGAAGTGAGTGTGGAATTTGATTTGTGATATTGTGTTTTGTGAAAAGAATTTGTGTTCTGTTTCTGTCTTTGTTTTATTCTGACATCTCGGTATGTGTACTTGAGTGTTGTTAAGGTAAATGATTGGTACTGAAATTACACTAATTGATTGGGTCGTAGATCCCTGGTGCCCCGTACACGGACTTTTAGATTTTGACTGTGGGCCAATCTTTGTATTTGAATGTTTTAGTTGAAGAGAAGAAGTCTCGGTTAGATTTGGAGATGACTTTATCTGCACACACTGCCTGGGAGTGTGGTCGGATTGGGAAAGGATTGATAGATCAGGGGATCTTAAAGTAGTATTTTGTGGAAGATTGAGAGATATAAAGAATCAGTAGAGATCATAAAATGGGAAATACCCTAGGAAAGAGATCAAAGAAAAGCCCACTGGGCTGTGTAACACTAAACCGTATATACAGCATAACCCCAACTGGAATGATAAACAATTCTTATTAAAATGTATGACTGAAACTGAAAAGCAGCTAATTCTAAAGACCGCAGGAGACCTTGCTGAAGACCACTGTAGAATAGCGGGAGGAGATGTTAAGGAATACCTCCCTCTTCAGGACCCAAAATGGGATACAAATAGGTCTGCACACATGGAAAATTGCAGGCATACCAAGGATGGATATCAAAAGGAATGGAAAGGGCTATTCCTAGAGCTATCAATTGGTCCGCATTGTATGCAATTAAACAGGGTCCTTCTGAGTCACCATCCGAGTTCCTGGATCGATTAAGAGACGTGATGCAAAAACTAATCATACCCTCCTGTTTAACATGGCATTTGGTAAGGGGAGAACATAAGAAAAGGCATTGGGGAATAGAAGCCCTGTACAAACATCTAACTAGAGAAATCGTGGCCAGAAATTTATACACTACAGTGAGACAGGTAACTCAGCAGTGTGATCCTTGCCTTCAGACTAATCCCAAGAATAACCCCAAGCTAGAAATGGGCCAGATTGGAAAAGGTAATGGGCCTGGACAACAATGGCAGATTGAAAAGCCAGGAAGTCATAGCGTTACAAAGCACAAGAAAAAGCAGGGGGTGGGGAGGGTGAGGTGTGTCTTCTGTCTTCAGATGGCCATCCAGGCAACTCCAAATGATGGCAGGCAGTGCCTACCAGAGTGTCAGCAACCTGAAAGGAGGCCGTGTGGTCCTGCAGGGCAGCTCAGCACAGTTTTGCCGAGCCCAGCCCTGTTCCTGGATACCTGTGGGCTTGAGGGAGCAGCAGTTCCCACTAGCTGATCCAAAGACATCTGGAAGGAAGATGTGGCCTCACAGGGCTATCAAATGCCGGAGTGTGTCCAAGAGGTTTAGCTCTGTGGATCAAAAAGGACAGAGCTTTCTTGGGCTTCAGGGCATGCAGCCTTGACAGTGTGATGTCAAGGGAAACAAAACAGGTCATCTGAACACCCAGATTGAAGGAAACTGTCATAAGCACAGGAAAAGCTTCAGATATCTGAAGGGGCATCCTACTGATGAAGAAGCTTTCTAAGGATAATCTGCCATCATTTTTAATAGTTTTTAATATATGTCCAGCAGAAACAGTGACTATTAGGAGGTCACTTTCATGAATAGCTGTGACAGTTAGTAGGATGTCCAGAAACCCAAAGGAAGCTGCTGTGACAGACATCAGCCCTGCCGAGACGGGGCATCCTTCAAGAAAAACCTTAGCTAGATCCCACCAAAACATAAGAACTGTGAGATGTGGAAACCTCTAAAGAGGCTTTATTGGATGGTGATCAGTGGAAATCATCCACAAAGAAGTGAGTCCCTCAGCCCTACAGACAGCATAAAATAATGGAGGTGAAAGTCCCTTAAAGGAGACCTGGACTTCCTGAGTGCCAGGAAGAGACCATAGAGTCTGCTAGGTAGCCATGGGTGGCCACCAGGCCACTGCTACCTGCTGACCGAGGATGAACATATTTCACCCAGCACCTCAGCTACGAGGGATAACAGTGCTGGATAGCAGCTCCCCCCAAGCACTGTGTGAGCAAATTTGGCAGGAGGGGAAGGGGCCTTGAGTTTCTCTCTGCCACATTGGGAAATCTGGTGAGCAGAATTGTTTTGTCCAGGTGGAGGTTTGCTGAGTTATGATGCCTTGTCTGATGAAACTGGAAGTCAGCCAAATGAGGGAGAGGCATAAATTATTCCTATGAAACACAGGATTTAGAAAGAACACAGGTTCAGCCCTGCCTTGCAGCAGAATATCTGGCATTTCTAGTTAGACTTTGGTGCAGATGGACCTTGAAGCACTTTGTGTTCGAATATGATCCCTAGGAGATCAAACCATAACTCCCACTTGTAATGCAGGGGTTAGAAATGGCTGAGACTCTCTCCCAGAGAGATCAGCCCTTCAGATAAAGAGACTACTGACAGATGGATCTGATGCTGTTGACATATCAACTCCAAAGCTTGTGCACTTCCTGGCATGAAAAGTTGCTCGGTTTCTCTGGAATCCTAAAACCACATTCAGCAAAGAGAGCTTGGCTGACTACCCTGTAGAGCTTGAGCTTTGGGATCCTTGTCTTTGGTATGTCCCTTGGCCCATAAGTTGTGGCGAATCAGCACTTAAGTTTGAATGTATGCATGGCCCATCACCCAAGCTTTGACAACAGTTTTCTTGTTGGGCTCCTCAGGCATTGACACGGCAGAGGAAAGCAGGGATTTGACAGATGCTCTGTTTTGACTCTTCAGCTCTGAAGTGGCTCCAGACTTATACAACCATGGGATGCTCTGATGCTCTATATACACAGGAACTGAAGCACTACCCGTAACCACCATCAATAGAAATCAAAAACCCCACGTCTTCCCTTCAAACTGAACTTTGTGTATAGAAGTGGTATGTAGAAAGAGTCACAGTGAGGACAAGGGTTTGTTTAGCCCAGTGTATCTGCCCAGTTTTAAGCACTAGTAGTTTAGAGCCTTAGCTTGAAGATGTTTTTTGAAACCACTGTGTTTGCAAGCCATTTATGGGCCCTTCTTCTGTCATTTCGTACAATTCCTTTTCAAGTTCTTCTGCAGTTTTCAGCCTCTGCACAGTCTATGCCATCAAGTCCTTCAGCTTAGTTTTGTGCTGTGGAAAGAGTTCTTGCCTGTTTTGAAACTACTCTGACAAGTTTGTTATGAAAGAGTGAAAAATCACTCCCTGCTCACCCTTTCTGTATCACTCATAACTAGGTGGACTTCTGCCCCACTCGTGCCTTTTCAAATGGACACTTCTAGGCTATTTAGTATTCCACTGAACAAAAACTGCCCCATGTTCTTACAGATCCCTATCACCCTTTGCATTGTTTCTCACTATCTTTAGAAACAAAAATGAGCAATGGAATATATTACTTTTTAATCCAAAAGTATGATGTTTCCGACTTAAATGAGTGTTGACAAGCAAACAGCTCATGGGCCCCTAAGAATCTGACTCATCTCACTGCATTTAAAGTTTCTGTTCAATCTCTCTTCACACCTCATACAGGCAAGGACAATTCAACAAACCCGGCCACAATATCACTTGTTGGGATCTATTCAGTCCCTCAGTTGGATGGTTCCGCAGTACAATCTTGCCTTTTTCAGTGCATCAAGTAGAGTGTTGTGGTGCTTTAATAGCACTTTCCAAGAAGAACAGCATTTGTTATGTTTGCCCATGGAGCCGTGAGTTGCATTAGCTGTGTTGTTTAAAATTGACTGTAAGCTGTGCTATTTTGGGACCTTGCTTGTGGGCAGGTGGATATAAAGGCAGGTGTTAATCAACCTCCACTTGGAGCCTGTACTCTGCAGAGGCTGGAGAATGATGGTAGATTTACACGCAAGGAACCAAAGCAATGGATTGAAGCAGGAGGCTGTCCATAATTAAGGTAAACCCATAATCCTTCCTGCTAGCAGTGATATGAATGATAGAAACTCCTCAGAAAGGCTTGCTAAGACTGATGGTAACGATCTAAAATCTACGAGCAGACACGTGCATGCACTAATGTGAGGACATAAAAGTTGCATAGACTGTGGTATGTTTTTACAGCTTCACCTCAGTATCTCTTGCCTTTACTTTCTGCATTTCTACAACCTCTACCCTGTTCATTGCAACCCATCTGACATTCCAGGACATTCTTTCAAGAAACCAGAAATATTTTAAGAATGCGGTTGAATTGCTAGCAAAGGTCATGAGAACACTCATAAGCAGTGGCTATGAGGATGCTGGAAGGGCAGCAAATGTTTCATCAGATTTTGAAAGACTGGCAGGACAATTACAGGCTTCTAAAACGAGCATTTGTTGAAGCGTTAATTATACTACTTAGATGAACAAGTGGCAAGGCATGATGGAGGCAAGCCAGCTCTTGTAAAACAAAATCATGTCTTATTCTGATAGGGTTTTTAATCTTTATTTTTTTTTCCCCAGACTTTCAAACTGCACTTGACAGAGTTCTTCACAAGAAGATAATAACTTGGTAATTATGGGATGATTGCCCACATTTTATTGGGTTAAAAATGTATTTCACTGTTTATTAAGTGTCAAGTAATTCCATAGCTAGCATTTGTAAGATCAGAAGCACTTTGGTTAACTTATAGTCCATTAACAGGAAAATTCCACTCTGAACAAACCATAATGGAAAGAGAAAGAACAAATGATTAACTTGGTTTGTAAGGACAAGACACACACTGGGAACTTCTCAGCAGAGTACATGAACGGGCAGAAGGAGGCCGCAGGACTGACGTGTTGGCTGATCAGAGCTCCTGATCTGTTCCATGTGAAAAGATCCCTCAAGAAAGTATCTCTGATAAACGCAGCCATACTTGTTTCCAAACACAAGTGAAAGGAGGGGCTTGTGGAGAATGGGAAAGTCGAAGGCAGCCTTGGCTGCAGTGACTATGAAATTGTGGAGTTCAAGACCCTTAGGGCAGCAAGGAGGGTGCACAGCAAGCTCACAACCCTAGACTTTGGGAGAGCAGACTTTGGTCTTTTCAAGGTTCTGCTTGGTAGAGTACCATGGGACAAAGCCCTGGAGGGAAGAGGGGCCCAAGAGAGCTGGTTAATATTCAAGGATCACCTCCTCCAAGCTCAGAAGTGATTCATCCCAACAAAGACAAAGTCAGGCAAAAATGTCAGGAAGCCTGCATGGATGAACAAGGAGCTCCTGGCCAAACTCAAACACACCAAGTGTGGGACTCAAACACTTCATCACTCATCACTTATGTGTCCTGCTGTATTAAAGGTATCAGTACTTCAAGATTGTTTTTGTTCTCGATAGCAAATTATCAAAGAGAATTCCATGAAAGAAATAGGTTAATACATGGGAATTTTCTACCCTCCCAAATGTGGAGGAAAGAATCTACTCCTTTTTTAAAGGAGGGATCAGACTTCTGCCAAACTCTGTTTGCTTTCAGCAAGTTATTTTACTGGTCAGCAGAAGAGAGAAAATATTAGTGACAAGGGAAGAGTGGAAGAAGAGGATGAGAGGTGTCTACTGTCTGCCTCTACTCTCTGCTAAGGGCAACCTTCAGGCTGGTTTTAAGTCTGTATTAACCTACTCTTCAAATCCCAAGCCTGAAAGCATGGCTGCAGCATTGCCTCAGGACGACATCCCAGGGGTGTCAGCATCTACATGCTCTCCAAAGCCTGTGCAGCAGTTGTAGAATAGGGTATACCATACTTCTGGGCTCTGCGGAGGTTGTCTGTGCAGGGAGATACAAGCCAGCAGAAGAGTGGACAACAATGCAGAGGAGTTACAAAGGGTAAGGAGAAACCAGAAGATAGAATGCAGGAGCACCTGGAGCCCCAGTAACCTTATCCTGCAGAGGCTGTGAAGTGCTTGAATGCCTGGTTCATTTATGTGTGTGACTGTGATGATACTTTAATGTAGCTGGGGGGAGGAAAGGAATGACAGGGGTTTATGTTCTATTTTTATGAGGCTTCCTACTCAGGAGAAATTATTAATAAACAGCACACACTGAACATTACCCTTAACAGATACTGACTGCTTGAAGTTACCTTCCCAGTCTGCAACTCCTGTGCTCAAGGAAGGAGCACACTACTGTATGCCCAGAGTGTATGTGACTAGTTCTCATCTCTGTGGGATGTGAGTTTATTGGATCTCATAAAGCAATGCAGTTTGGCCCAGTCAGTGTCTGGGAGATCTCCAAGAAATACCCAGAGTGCTAGGAGGGGACAGTGGAATAGGCTGGAGGTAGCATCCCTTTCAGGATGTCCCTGCCTGATATTAGCACCTGCTTTTCAGACTAGATGTTGGGGACCTTAACCACCTGTGTCCCTTCACAGGATATACACAGAGAACAAGGGCATTATTCCTGTTCACATGCTGGTGTAAATCTGTCATCATGATCAGGAGGAGTGGAGGGGCAGGCGCTGATCTCTTCTCTCTGGTGACAGCGACAGGACCTGAGGGAACGGCATGGAGCTGCGTCAGGGAAGGTTCAGATTGGAAAAAGGTTCTTCACCGAGAGGGTGGTCGGGCACTGGAACAGGCTGCCTAGGGAAGTGGTCACGGCACCGAGCCTGACAGAGTTCAAGAAGTGTTTGGACAACGCTCTCAGACATGGGGTCTGATTTTGGGTTGCCCTTTAGGGACCTAGGAGGTGGACTTGATGACCCTTGTGGGTCCCTTCCAACTCGGGATATTCTATGATTCTATGATTAAAAGCAAACCGTCAATAAAGATTCCCAGGTGTTTTTTTTTGTTCATTTCACAACACAATTCTGGAACTTCCCAGAAAAGGGAACTTCAAACAACTTTACAGTCCCATTTTAATTTGCTTGCTACAAAAGTGATTTGGGAATTTCCCTTCTCTCGCTTTGCTTTAACATTATACCATTTATAATCCCCTTGCTTTCCTTAAAAACACTTAAAAACATTTTGCTTAAAAATGTTCAGGCTCATGACAGCCCAATTTAATCTTTAGATTTCAGATGGTAACGGCCTTGCTGAGTCTTCTAAAACTAATTATAGAAGTCTTCATATTTTGTTTTCAGAAATTCTCTGGGATCTCTGCTCAAAAAAAAAAAAAAAATTGCATTTTTTAGTTCATGGAGTAAAAAGTCACTTTTGTCATGCTGCTGCTAGGGATGCATAACATTAGTTATTTCTCAAAAGTTAGAATGAGGTTTTGGGACAGGATTGAGTAAATTACTGCTTCACTGTTTTCAGAACTATGAAGACTGGAATCAGAAGTCTTATGCTTACTAATACCTCCAGAATCCTTGCAGTAAAGCCCAGAGTTAATGGCAAGAGAAAAGATGGATTTTAAAGAGCTACTATTACATTTGTCACATCAGAAGAAAATGCTCAAGTAACCAAGCAATGAATGAGTTGATGGCACCTGATATTTAAGACAGAAGCATACAAGTGCAACACAGCATGGATACAAAGCTTATCAGCTTTGCCTGATCTATTCTGCCTCTGTGACGCCCAAGGAGATGCGAAATATCACCAGTTTGAAGTTGGAAGTGATTGGACTATGTGATAAGAGCTTTGGAGAATGTGATAATGATAGCAACATTATAGATGGAATTTTGTGATAGCATCAAGATTCCCAGTCATATGAGGAGCCCCACTGCAAAAGCATTTTTCATTTGCACAAAAATAGAGACTTGAAAACTAACCTCATCTGGGGAAGCATGTAAGAACAGAATATGAAAACAAACAAACAAAAAATGTTTAAACACTTCTTTAGTACATCTGACCATAGAATATTATTCATCTGATAAAATTGTGACACATGCTTAAAGAATCCTGTACTCTCTTAGGAAAAAGCAAGAAGGCACAAAAGGTTAAACAAGAATGCTTTTATTCAGCTTTCAGCTCTCACAGTTCTAAACAGTAAACATAATTAACGATACATCCATGGTACCAGATAGCATAGTCCTGGTATCAGTAAAATGTCTACTGTTTAAGGCACTGATAGTGGGAAGGAAAAAAAATACATAACATGGATTGCTCCTATTTAATCAGTACTTGAATCTATTACGATTCTGTGCTTGCTATTCAAATGCTTAAAATTCCACAAGCTACATTCACAAACAAGTGTTTATACAACTTCAGTAATTACTGAAACAGGAATCAGTGGCTCCCCTGTTTAGGCTTAAGAGCAATATTGCATTACTCTGGATGGAATCAACTTCTAACCTACCAAAAACAAACAAACAAACAAAAAAACCAAAACCAAAACCAAACCAAAACAACAACAAAAAAAACAACCCAACCAACCAACCAACCAACCAAAAAACAGAAACAAAACCACAAGTGACTTCAGCAGTATGGCTTTAAGACCCTGTATTTGGTTACAATATAGCAAGCGAAGTTAAATAACAGCATACAAGTGCCATATACTGTTCTCTTGAAAGGAACAGTTTTACAGTATAAAAATTAGTTCAGAACATACTAACACCAGTTTTTGTACAAACATTTTTACAAAACTGAATTACTCAAAGAAAAAAAAATCAAGAACATTTAAATATGAACCACTTTTTACATGTTTTAAGCATAAAATTACTCATCTTGATGATATAAATTAGAAATACTACAAAGTTTTTAAAGCTGGCTTCCATATACTACTGAAATGTACACATCAGAAGTACTGAAGTGTTAGTGCGTCAAAAATCCTTAAGACTCATATTTATACTTGCCAAATAGATACACAGCGACTTAGGTTTCTAAAGGAGCCACAGTGACCTCCTGTGGCCACTTTAGAAAGCCCAGTCCTTAACCTTTTCTTGTATTTTGAACATGACATTCCTCAGAAATGCTAATCAACTTAAAGGTACAACAGTAGTTCACGCTTGGTCCACCTATCCCAGGCAACTACAATATTTCTGTTTGAAATGAGTATGAAGGAACATAGCCTTCACACAATCCAGCTCCTAGATGCAGAAAGTCATGTCTCCTCTCCCATTTATCAGGAACCTGTTCCAGAACAGTTTAGAGAACTGTTTTCTGCAGGTCAAGCAGACATGATGTTCAACAGACGTTCAGTATTAGGCTCCCAAATAAAGAACTTCAGTTTTTGCAAGAACAAAGGAAGGAAATGTAAATTGGTGCTATCTGACTTAAAGTCCAAAATGGAACACAGATAAAGTTGAATGAGACATTTTAAATGTGTGGCAAGTTCATTGGTATATAAAGCCCTAAAACATTTTAAAAAGAAACCAAGCATAACAAAAGAATCCAAACATCAATTACATGCCTTCTTCCATTGCTCTGAAGGAATGTAACAAACAGGAGCAAAACATCGTCTTCTACGTCATGAACAGATGATCAGTGTAAGAACAACACAGAAATCACAGTAGTGACTGCCTCTCATCTGCAGTACATTAATCAACAATTCTACTGCTTATAAATCCTCCCTGTTATACTCAACTTTCTTTCCATTAAGTGCTTCTTCTGCGTTTGGTGCCAGCCATGTAAAATATACCTTCACTGGATCAATATTCCAATGCTTGTGAAATGATACTGGAATCTGGTGAGAAAGGTAGTCTTTTGGGTAGTCCATCGGCCGTGCCTAAGAAGGAAGGATAAACCAAAACCACTAGTACTCAATGATGAAAGATAATTTTAGAATCAGAAAGTATCACCATTCAATGGCCCCTGTATCATAACATAGAAATGTGGCATTGACAAAATATACAGGATGATAACAAAGGTTATTTTACATCAACCTGTTAAATTACAGGCGTTAGTTTAGACCTTAAACTCATGCTGCAGTCATCATGCTATGAAGTACACTGATATTAACTATATCCTGTTTCTTGGGATTAAATGATGACACCAAGCTGAGCGATGCAGTTGATACAATAGAGGGAAGGGATGCCATCCAGAGGGACCTGGACAGGCTGGAGAAGTGGGCCCAAGAGAACCTAATGAGGTTCAACAAGGCCAAGTGCAAGATGATGCACTTGGGCTGGGGCAATCCCAGGTACTTATACAGACTGGGAGAAGAAGAACTCGAGAGCAGCCCTGCGGAGAAGGACTTGGGGGTCCTGCTGGACGAGAAGCTGGACATGAGCCGGCAGGGCGCGCTTGCGGCCCGGAAGGCCAACTATGTCCTGGGCTGCATTAAAAAAGGGGTGGCCAGCAGGGAGAGGGAGGTGATTGTCCCCCTCTACTCTGCTCTGGTGAGACCCCACCTGGAATACTGCGTGCAGGCCTGGGGCCCCCAGCACAAGAAGGATGTGGAGCTCTTGGAACGGGTCCAGAGGAGGGCCACTAAGATGATCAGAGGGCTGGAGCACCTCTCCTATGAAGAAAGGTTGAGGGAACTGGGCTTGTTTAGCTTGGAGAAGAGAAGGCTCCGGGGAGACCTCATTGCGGCCTTCCAGTACTTGAAGGGAGCGTATAAACAGGAGGGGGAACGCCTGTTTACACACGTTGATAGTGATAGGACAAGGGGGAATGGTTTCAAACTAAGACAGGGGAGATTTAGGTTGGATATTAGGAGGAAGTTTTTCACTCAGAGGGTGGTGAGGCACTGGTACAGGTTGCCCAGAGAGGTTGTGGGTGCCCCATCCCTGGAGGCATTCAAGGCCAGGCTGGATGTGGCGCTGGGCAGCCTGCTCTAGTAGTTGGCAACCCTGCCCAGAGCAGGGGGGTTGAAACTAGATGCTCTTTAAGGTCCTTTTCAACCCAGGCCATTCTATGATTCTATGATAATGGCTACCACCCATGAATGCAAGTAACAAGCAGTATTGTTTATATCACATCTGTTTACATATACAGTCTGGATTCAATAATGAGAAAATGATTTTACGTAATATTCTCTTGCTCCTCCTCTTACTGAGAGGTGTCAGCACTGCCAGTGTGACTGTAGGATCCTAAATATAGCAGCTGAAATGTATGAAGCTTTATGATGGCAAAAGATTACCAAATGCAGGAAATATTGTGATGCCAGGAAACCGCACCATTATTCTTTATCATGTTATATCAGAACAGACAGAATTACAAGAAATGCACATGATGCAGCTGACTTCCTAGTGTGCCAAGCATGTTTTATTTTCTCTGACAATTTAATGGCATGTAAGTGCATCATTATATAAAAAGCCCAATCTATAGTGGTCCCTGGTAAAATAACTAGGTTTCCGTTGTAAATAAAGTTTTTGTATAGAGAAATGCAGGAAAGGCATGCAAAAACTTATTCAGAAAGCACCTTATTTCAGCATTTTAAAAATGATTTAGTAAAAGATGCATTCATTTTTTAGATGTAAAACAAAAGAAGAAAATTGAATCAATGATTTGATACTCAAGCTCATAACTGATTTAATACTGTATATTTCACCTACTTATGGCTGCATTAATGAATTCTACATGCCACATTCTTCATGCTCTTTCATGTACACTCCAGTCATAAAACCAGGCAAGAGAATTTGACGTTAAGAAATCTGAGTATGCTTTTTTGATGTTTAAATTGTGATCTGCTTATTTAAAAAATTAAAATAAAATAAGTCAGTGCTATCAAGAGTGAGCCCCAAAATAATTTTCTAGCTGACAGAAAATCCGGTTTTGGTTTCCCCATTTTAAAAATATTTGTTGCATAATAGTAAAATTCAGAGAATAAGAGCACTCAATTTTTATTCTGTAGTTTCCCCCCTCAGGCTTAGTTTTTGTTTAAGGTATACTAAATTAGAGTTTGTTATAAGAGACAGTAAAGATGAATTACAATTCAAGTGTAATTTTCTATGTGGAAAATCGAACTGCTAGGATTTCACTTTCAAAGTGATTCAATATCAAATGCATACTATTAAGGATTACAAAGAAGTGCTTTGTTTTGTTGTGTGCCACTCCTACAAATCTGCAAAATGAATTCTATTCTTTCCAACTCTCATTTAAAAAGCAAAAACAAACAACCCCTCCACACCACTACTAGCAAATTATTCAATAATTTTGTTGATTAAGATGCATTACGTGCTTTCCTTCATACTTATACTGAAAGAAGTGATGATAAAATAAAGCAGGAAAGAAAAATCAGTATGATTTTTTTTATATGGATGAGGAATTAAAATTCTGAATAGTGTGTTCTCAGTCTTCCCATTTCCCTAAATAGGAAATGTAATCAGAAAGAAAATCTCAGTACAGGAAAAGCTGATAATTTAATTAGCAAACTTATTCCCCACCCCAACAGCTGCTTTGAATTACTTGGTAATTTACTAATTTTTCAAGCAGCCTATTATCTTAATCTCAGTTTATATTCAGCTACACAGATCTTCCCAGTTTTTAAACTAGATTAACATCTGAAAAACATCCACCACTTCACTGATTTAAATGCTGATTTTTAAAAAAGTTTTGCACTGTTTGGAAAAATCACAAGTGCTTCTTCTCTTCACTGCCATGGGAGGAAGGCAAAGTGTTTATTTGGTTCACGATGCAGCAAATCTCTCTGGGACTCAGTGCATCATGTTTTCCACTATGATGCACTATGATGTCACAGATTATTAAATATTCTGGAAAACAGAAATAAGATTCAAATCTATTCCAATCCCCTTCTCCCAAACTGAAGAACATGCTCACTCACAGCAAAATTATGTACAGACCCATATGGGAGCAGTTCCTGAAGAGCTGCAGCCTGTGGGAAGCCCACGCAGGATCAGCTCGGGAAGGACGGCATCCCGTGGGAGGGACCCCACGTGGAGCAGGGGCAGAGAGTGACCGTGAAGGAGCGGCGGAGACGCAGAGTTAGGGACTGACCGCAGCCCCCATTCCCCTTCCCCTGTGCCGCTCGGGGGGAGGAGGGAGAAGAGGGTGGGTGGGGAAGGAAGGTGTCTTTAGTTTGCTTGTAGTTTTCACTGCTCTAGTCTGCTAGTGATAGGCAAGAAGTTATATTAATGTCCCTACGCTGAGTCTGTTTTGCCTGTGATGGTAACTGGTGAGTGATCTCCTTTGTCCTTATCTCAACCCTTGAGCCCTTCGCCACTGTATTTTCTCCCCCTCTTCCTTTGCGGAGGGGGAGTGAAAGAGCGGTTGCTGTGGAGTTTAGCCACCCATCAGGGTGAAACCACCACAGTAGACAAGACAAATTTACTGAAAATTTCAGTCAATTCTCCATTAACTGAAGCAAAAAGTATTTTCGTGTTGTTTTTTTTTTTTTCCCTTAGAGGATGTACCACAAGTGTTCAAAGCATATGGCTCCTAATTCTATTTGTTTTTCAAAGGGCCCACCTCTGTTACAGAGTAAATTAGATATCTTATAAACTATTATAAACTTACAAACTCTTAAAGCACATGTAATAATCCATACTTTGAGAATATACTTATTTGCTTGGTCAAACTTGTTCTGGAGAGAAGTTATAGCAGTAGCATCTTGGTTATAGTTATTACACATTGGTCCACTCTGTAATATTTATGAGTCCCGTTTTATGTGTATACTTAAAAGAACAAAATGTATTTTAAACACCAGTAAAAATAACTCTCTGACCTGATGGAAGAGTGGACTATGTGTTATAGGGATTCCTAAGCCACTGAAACACATCCCAAGAACCATATCATCAGGTGCATCCATGCTGTAACACCGGCATTTACTAGCAAGTAGTTTCTGAACAGCTGTTCTGCTGAAAACCATCCTGAGTAAAAAAAGCAAATGAAAAGCATTATACAATAAGTACTAGAGAAGCCAAATGACTGTAAATGATCAAATGTCGCTAAATGATATAAAATTGCAAGACAACATGTAGCCCTCTGGTGCAACTTATCTGAAATTTCAAAATTTGAGAAGTCAGTACTGACAAGTAACGCAAGAGGCATCTTCTGAAAGATAATTACTGCATATAATGAAAATGAATTATACTGTTATTCCAACAATTACTTATCAGCAGCAAAAATGGTGGCTAGCTAATTACTCCTACATTTCGCTAGGACTTTAAAGGGATATTCTCTTCTATCTTACTCAAATATATTGCCTAGTTACTTCTCATGTAACCATTGAAAGGAAAAGAACTCGAAACCTGAATTGTCATTCCTTGAATCCTCTGCTGCAGAGTTCTCTTTGTAAGTGAAAAACTGTTCCTTGAAGCTATTTGCAAGGTTTTCCTGTTCACCCTAATTTTCTTGCTCATCCAAATACCAACATGAGCCCGGAGCTCTTAGATCATTATCACTAAAATAAGCCTCCAATAGACCAGAAACATGAGGATGTCTTAAATTCAACAGCTGAGGGAATATACTCTTGTCTAGTATACCATAGCTGTCTTTTCTGAAGTTACATCATCCACCCAGTTCACAGCTTCACACAGCTTCATGAGTTCATTCACAATATGACAATCCTTTGCTTGATACTGGGACATGGCAAAATTTGTAGAAATACAAAGGCTAAGGCAAAAAGACTGGCCTGAGAATACTGTCAGATTAAAGCTGTAGAATACTTCATCATTAGCATTGCAACTTTGAAGACAAATCAACTGCTTGTATCATAAAATGACAAAAAATGGAGAGCACAATAGGAAGTCATATCTCAGTATTCAGACCAGAGGAGCAAAAATCAGCTAGAGCCTTGAAAAAAAGAATCAGGACTTGTGACCAGCACACAGAAGGTGTTGTTGCTACACAGAAGGTGTGATGTAAATTGCATATATTTGGGGAGTATACTTTCTAGTTGATTATCTGGATTGTGTACAGAATTCTTCAGACAAACCTCAAAATTAGGGTACGGAGCAAGAGGTGTGATCTGTGCCTTTATCTGCTCAAACCCAAGAATAAAAATAATCCCCAAACTTCTACATCTAGATGACAGAATAGAAACTAAGACATAAACACTAAAAAGATACAGAGGTATAGGACTGGTAACTAACAAACAGCAAGGTCTGTTTCTCAACTCTAGCATAAACCCTGCTTGAGCAAGATCTTATGCAACTATGCATAACAATGAGAAGGTGAGTCAATTGATCTTTATTTACTCTTGGATGGATAAGAAAACTGGTAACTTATTATAGTCATTACTTTTCACAGAGAATGACACTAAGGACATTCAGACGTCCACAGTACTTGCTTTAGACACAGATGGACAGATCAGAGTCTTAAGATGGTTCTCATTGTAATAGGAGCCAAACTGAAAGATCATATACATGTTAATTTAAACCAAATTCTATACACAATCACAATGGTCCATATCTCTCATGCATGAGATCAACCCACAGTGTTCTCTTTCTATAAGAAACTGTTTTCGAGGACATCAACATCTAACTCCTTGCCCAGCTACCTCTCCATAAATCAGTGCATGAAGTTCAAAACCAGAAACAGAATCATCATCATTTTTATCCATGCTTGGACAAAGAAAAACAACAGGAAGGAATATTTTCATTGCAGCAATTTGTACCACTAAGCGTGCTTCTTTATGTTGTCCTGCAAACTCCACCACAATTCAGATCAGGAGTGTATTTTTTTAAGCAAGTATCCCAATCGTCTCTGCTCACAGCACGTTGAATTACATTGTCAGATGGTCTCTGAGTGTGCAGAATGAATTCTATCAGATGAAACAATGCTGCATGATGTGCTTCAAGAGAACATGTGGTGCTGACAACTGGTAACAGTTCACAGGACCAGTCAAGCCCAAATGAACCCCCTTAAACATGCATGGTCCTCAGCACCAACTGCTTTGCTCTACAAATCTGTTCCTACCGGGCTGCACAGCTTCTTACTGGTTGAGACATTTAGGTCTTTGAGCATCACCACATTTTAATTGCACTAGGAAACAACACTGTTTCTGTTGCAACTAATTTGTACTGTAATGCAAAACGTTTGCGTTCAAACCAGGAACTGATGTAGATCTCGACAGGAATTTAAATAAATTCCCCTCCTCCTCCAGTGATGTAACTATAACCTCCTGTTCCCAAGCCGTAACCGTAACGCTCTCCAAGAAATACTGGTTCATTTGGGTCATAGCAGCTGAGTAATTTTCGGAGCCTGAAGATACTATAAGAGGAAAATCCATTGAAAAGAAAAATTAAACCATATAGACACTTATTTTGAAACAGACATTGCTAGCCTAAGTAGTATTCTAGTAAATAGCACAAAAATGATAGGAAAAATCCAAAAATTCTACAGAAAACAAAGATACAAACTTTTTAACAGAAATTTATGATGGACTATTTACTGAGATATGATTGTTTGATTTGCTCAAATGATGAATCAAGTAGCTTCGAAATATTTTTCTGAAGAAGCAGGCCAAGTTTCTCAGCAAAACTGAGTCTGATATCAGAGAAATTATTTTTTCCAAACAGTGGTAAGAACTTTGCAAATGATCAGCTCAGCCCAGGAATTGAAAGACAAAAAGCTAGATTTATTTATATGAATACTGCTTTATCTACATTTACAGCCTCTTCCAAATTCTTCTTCTGTCACAATTTGATGTAAAGTATTATCTTGAACCACTTATTCTCATGTTCATGACTATGAGATCCTTATGGTTGACCACTGTGCCTTATTTTTCTTATACTGCAGCATCAGTTTTCACACAAATGTGATCTAATTTTCTAACAAAGGCAAGTCCCTGAATATAGTTCTGGGTGGCTCTGACAACTGACCACATAAACTTCCTCCTGGCTCATCCACGTGGGCAAGACAAGTTAAAAAACGTATTAGTAACCTACCAAAATCAATCAGCTCATACTTGCCTACACTGAAGAATCACGCTTTGAGACTATAGGATTATGTAGTAACACTATGAGCATAGTTTTCATCAAGTTATAAGATTACATTGTTTTCAATATCAGTCAAGGAAAAGTGACAATTTTCTTACTTGAAGGAATATAAAGCTACGTAACAAAAAAAAAACAACAGTTGTATATCTTAAATATAGAAGAAGAGATGAATATTGGTAAAACTCCTATCAACACGAACAGTGGTAATTCCTGAAATATTGTAATGTATACCTTATCAGTGTGTCATCATCCACTATGACTAACCAAGGAGTTCTTGGAGAGCTATGATTCAAAAACCTTTCCAAAATGGCAAATGTTTTCCCACAGTGACCTAAAGGAAGAGGAATAACAGAATACATGCATTTAAATATCATAAGATTTTATAATAAACAATTATTCATGAATTAAAAGAATATTTTACTGCAAAACATTTTAGAAATGACTGGCAAAATATCTGAGATGCAAATTTAATTTATATCCTTCATTATGCTGAATGGTATTTGTACAAATAGTTCCAACACAATCATTGTTTTCTATGCAGGAACAAACATTTGAAGGTTGCTAAAGTATGGAAGTTCTTTGAATTATGAAAACCTGGAAAATAAGCTATATTTGAGCTATCCTATTAAGCTGTTGGGCAATCTGGGGCAAACTACTACTCTTAATCTCTGAAAATAGAAAATGAGGGGATTATGATAGAAATATCTCCTGCAAAGTACTCCAAGATATTTTCATAATATTTCATGATATATCAGGTCCATTGCTTGCATGTAAATATTTCATAGAATCACAGAATGGTTTGGGTTGAAAGGGACCTTAAAGATCATCTGGTTCCAACCCCCCTGCCATAGGCAGGGACACCTCCCACTAGACCAGGTTGCCCAAAGACCCATCCAACCTGGCCTCAAACACTTCCAGGGACAGGGCATCCACAGCTTCTCTGGGCAACCTGTTCCAGTGCCTCACCACCCTCATGGTAAAGAATTCCTTCCTAATACCTCATCTAAATCTACCCTCTTTTAGTTTAAAACCACTACTCCTTGTCCTATCACTACACTCCCTGACAAAGAGTCCCTCTCCTGCTTTCCTGTAGGCCCCCTTTAGGTACTGGAAGGCCTCTATAAGGTCTCCCTGGAGCCTTCTCTTCTCCAGGCTGAACAACCCCAACTCCCTCAGCCTGTCTTCATAGGAGAGATGCTCCAGCCTCTTAGCATCCTCGTGGCCCTCCTATGGACTCTGTCCAACAGGTCCGTGTCCTTGTGCTGGGGGTCCCAGAGCTGAACGCAGTGCTCCAGGTGGGGTCTCATGAGAGCAGAGTAGAGAGGGACAATCACCTCCCTTGACCTCCTGGTCATGCTTTTTTTGATGCAGCCCAGGATACGGTTGGCTTTCTGGGCTGTAAGCGCACATTGCCAGCTCATGTTGAGCTTCTTGTCAACCAATACCCCCAGGTCCTTCTCCTCAGAGCTGCTCTCATTCCATTCTCCACCCAGCCTGTATTTGTGCTTGGGATTGCCCCGGCCCAGGTGCAGCACCTTGCACTTGGCCTTGTTGAACTTCATGAGGTTCACAGGGGCCCACCTCTCAAGCCTGTCCAGGTCCCTCTGGATGGCATCCCTTCCCTCCAGTGTGTTGACCACACCACACAGGTTGGTGTCTTCAGCAAGCTTGCTGAGGGTGCACTCAATCCCACTGTCCATGTTGCCAACAAAGATACTAAACAGCGCCGGTCCCAGTACTGACCCCTGAGGAACACCACTCATCACCAATCTCCATTTGGACATTGAGCCATTGACTGCAACTCTTTGAGTGTGACCAAACAGCCAATTCCTTACCCACCGAGTGGTCCATCTGAGGCCTTCTGTCATAAATCTGTAACTCACTGCTGCCGTTTACTCAAGAGTAAACTTACAAGTTTACTCAAGAGCAAGCCCAGACTAATAACACCAATTTTTGTCTCTTACAGTATATCAGCATACCCTCCTTTCACACTCACAGTATTTAGGTTTCTACTCAAAAAAAAAAAAAAAAAATATTATATCTACACAGGTTAACTTAACTCTCCATCCATTTTCTGTGTGACAAACGCGTTCCTTTAGTTTTAGCTGCAGGAATGTGCTATAAAAACACAGAATTTCTAAATGACATATTAAACATGAAATGTGTGTATCATCATGAAAACTTACCATCTTTACATGGTTACTTGTGTAAAAGTGAGAAAAACGGTCAACAGCTCACCTCTTTCAGTATTAGGTACACCTAAATCTATAGTAGGAATGGAGTTGTCTGTATAATCACTGTAGTATTCAATAAGCGCAGCTTCTCTTTCCCAAGTCTGCTTTACAACTGGTACTGCAAAACAGTTGTTGACATTGAAACATAAATAACTACTAGATTAAAATGTTTATGTCCTTGTTAACTGACATATTCCTTCACACCGTAATGAAAATAATGTTTCCAGTACAGCATCATGGTTGTAAACATTCATTCTTTTTTCTTTCCTACAATATTTAGAGAAACAATTTTACATTTTTATGTCAGCCAGCCAGGACAGTTTTATTTATACTGTAATGAATTTTCTTTAAGAATATGACTATAGTTTCGTTCATATTACATTGAAAACTGTGATGTTTACATTTGTGCAAACCCAAGTATGGAATTCATTACTTTTACACTTCCTGTGTTAGACTTTATAGCATACATCAGCAAGAACACTATCAGAGATCAATCATTCTTCCAGTATTGAAACTGTCACATTTTATAAACAGCACATCCAACTGGACAGCATATAAAATATTCTGAATCATAAGCCTACCAAATACATCTTTCGAAACACTATGTTTGTGTTATATACCTAATATTTGACAGCAACGTCATGCTAATGCTCAAAAGCACCTATCTCTGGAGGCACACTCACAAAAGAACATTTATAAATATCATACAACCAGTTTTTACCCCCTGGATTCTGTTCAAAGGACTGTTTAATGCTCATCTACAAGAGCGATCCTTTTCTTATTAGTCTGCCATTTGACATAAACATTTAAAATTGATCACACAAAATTCTAATAATTATGCTATAAATGTTTAAAATATTGCCAGCCCCAAAGCAGTCTGACAGTTGGACTTGACGATCTTTGTAGGTCTCTTCCAACTGGAACTACTCTATTGTATATCCTGAAATGAATGAATTATGAGTAACACACACACACACACACAAAATGGAATGGGACGAACACCTGCAGGATGTTTGGAAGAGAATGATCAGATTAATATCAATGATCTTTTCTCCATTTTAAAAATTAAGTGGTCAGGACTTAGACAAGCAACTACTCTGAAACATCGTGCATTCTGCTCTCATTGTTCTTCTGCTCTCTGTTCTTTGACACCATCTATTAAGTCTCATTAGTAGTAGCTACTCATTTAAATCGTCACCAAAACCCATGCATTTTACTTATGTATAATTTAAGTAATTTTCTACTCTAGAAAAACTACTTTCCTACTAGGAGGAAATACTCACATAACTTCCTTTTGCCACTATTTAACTGTGACGTTTGTGAATAACTGATTTTAGCCCCTTGCTGGAACCATTCTTCACCTAAATGTTTGCTGCCTATCTACTTCGTTACTTCCCTCTATTCTGATCACATAAGGATTAATTGCAGGATTAATTGTTGATTGACCAACAGTCAGTTTGATAAGATTAAAATGAATTAAAAGGGGACTGGTAGAATAGAGTAGTAAGAAATCAATCGACTAATAGGAAAGTCTGTAATATTTGCAAAAAAATATATAATTCCAATTCTGTAGCAATGTGCAATAGAAAATATTGCTTTTAAAAATTCTAGACACTTAAAACTGCTCATAATTTTTGCATTGAAGACCTAAAGGGAATTATGTACAAAAAATACGTTCATGAAACATTAAGGAGTTCTGAAATGTAAAGTCAGGAATTTCACAATACATTAACGCTACCTCCTGTGTACTAAGAATTAACATTAGATCATCTAATACTGCATAATCATGCATTAACTGGCAGAATACCATGTAAACTTATTTATTTCAACTAGAATTAAAAAAAAAAAAAAGTAGGCAGGAAATGATTTTCTTATTCTGTGAAAATGTTCCATTTCAAAAATGTTTCTCAGAAGAACAAAACCAGAAGGCTTTCACAAACCAAGGCCCCAAAACAGAAGTGCCACAGATATACAAAACACTTCCAACCTTCACCTGGTAGCAGAGGCACACCTGTAAAGGTTTTTTCACTCTTCTCCAACCAAGGACCTAAACCTCAGTAGGGTGCTTTAACATACAGAACTATTTACTATTAGGGACTAAGCTTCTTAGTTTCTTTAATGGAGTCCCCCTTCTTTGTATAAATGAAAAAGGAATTCACTGAAGTGGGGACCTGAGTGTCACCTTAGTTAAATGGTCTAATAAGGGAGCTACTAACTAAAGTATCTTTCTCTTTTCCTTGCTTGTTTTGACGGAAGTGTCACCATCCAGACTAATATCTATTGTAAATTGAATCCCACAAAAATTTCCAATTTCTAACAATATGTTTTCCAAAGAAAGAACTACTTGAAATTTCTGACCAACCACTGATGCAAATATTTATCAATATGTATTAATATTAGTGATCACAAGGAAGTTTTAATATCACGCTACAGAGATACTTACAGAAGGTCAGCTCTAAGCTCTTAATTTTATTTTAATTGTGCCACTTCTAGAACCCTGATGTATGTTTGCAGTCTTGAAATTTTCTTATTTTACAATACACAGTATGCATAAGGAGAGCTATATCTGAAGTAAAATCTTAAATTTAGCTACTTTTGTACATCAAATTCCAAGCCTTACTGTTGCACTAATGTAGATTTTGGCATACAATAAAAAAATGACTTACCAGGTAAAAGGAGCTCTCTGAAGCTGGCATCCATTAATCTTTCAAAATCTTGAGTAAGATTATCCTCTATTGCATAACACTGGAAACTGTGAGGAAAGTTCAAGAATTTTCCTCAGTCTTCAACAGGTGTTTCTTGAAGGATATTTATTTATGCTATCTTTTTGAAGTCATACGTTCCTTTTTGACTTTCTAGGTTTTTTTTTTTTGTTGTTGTTGTTTTGTTTTAATTTTGATTCAAGAAATTAAACATGGATCCAGAAAGGAGAACTCTTCAGTGAACTCCAGTTACAGGACAGTCAATTTTGTTTTGTCAAAAGCTATTTGCTAAAGATATCCAAATGACTATCACAAAACAGTGGAAATGATGGAACTTGATGGGCCTTCATCAAGTGCAGTAACAACATCAAGAAAAGAATTACATAAATCTTATTTTTGAAGAAAAAAAAAATCACCTGGCAAATAATCTACAATTAAAAGTGACAGAACCTACAGTTTTGGATGCAATAGTATATGGGGACTTAGCTAAGAAAAGAGCTTTTGTCTTCATCCTATCCTCTGACAATAGGTGTGGCAAACACCCCACAAAATTTGGTACAAGTACTATCCATTATTTCTTTTTTTTTTTTCCGCCCAATAATAATCACTTTAATTTAAGCTTATGAACAAAGTATGCTGACACTATTACATACCTGGAGTATTCAAGGACATACAAAATTCAAATAAATCCATGAATTAATAATAAATAATAAATCCTGAATTTCTTCATTAACAAAATGTCTGAAAGCAATCTAGAATGGACTGGTAACTGGCATCAAGTAGGTAGAATGTCTACTATTAAATCAGTGGATTTGGAATTTTTCCTTCCAAGTTTTGTGTACGCTGTATCTACCTCAACTTAGCTGAGCCTTATTGTTTATTAGCTGAAACTGTGCATCTCTGCATCTTGTACAGACTTGTTTTGACTGTGCTACCTTTTTTTTTTTTTTTTTTTAACCATGGAAATCACGGTCATATTTTCATGGTAACTATCATTACTTGTAGAACATCACAATTTCCAGATAAAACACTATAGTGTTGCACACTTGAGAGATTCTTGATCTGTACCATGGCTTCAATAAAGTACTACAGCTGACTAGACTTCTACAAGAGAGAAAATTTCCCATTCCAAGCATTATAAAACACCTGTGCACAACCAATTGCTTAGGGTGAAAACAGATAAAAGCGGTATGACAGCATAAGATACTCTATCTTCCTTTTTGCCCTCCACTCCAATAAAAGAACAAGTGGAGAGCTTCACCTTAATCAAATTTCTGAAGCAGCCACCAGTTGCACAAGTGTCATTGCCAGTACAAGGAACAGAAAGAACCAATTACCTGGGGAAACACACTGAAGAATATTAAGAGTGGCAATATTAATATCACAATAGCTCCAAGTTACATCAATATAAGCTAATTATGTATATTTTTAATTCAGTTATTCAATTTTAATATTGTCAACCAATTGCTAACTATGAAACATCAAACCACTGTAACTTTATCTTAAATGTTTCGCAGCCCTCCTGAAGAACTCTGAATAGCAAAAAATAAAATAAAATAAAAATAAAAAAACCTACTTAAATAATAATTCAGCTAGAATTCTGAAGCTTTCATGCTTCCCAGTGAATTTTGCAAATATTTAGTCCCAAGAGCAACACGGACAGCATGTATCAGCTTGTTTTTAAACGTCAATTTCTTAAACTATATTGTACAGACCTACTACCTTGGCTAACCAACAACTTACTTCTGTCTCCATGAAATTTCCGACATGTTTTTACAGCAACAAAGACATCTTCCTTTTTCACTGGCTCTCTCTATTTGGACAGAACAAAAATGGATTTTGTAATTGCAGGCTCTACCTTTAACATTTTATAGGATATGTATGTCCATACGTAAAATAAGAAGATAACTTTTAATTGTATAGCATATCAAGTAGAATAGTGTATTAGTAATATAGTAGAAACTAAATTTTTATCTCTTGATAAAGGTCACTAGTGGTTTACAATTCCTAAAATAACATTATTGAAATACTTTTTCCATTGATGTAGTATTCTAACATGAACTAAAACATCTATCATTAGTAAAAGAAAATCCGGAGAACTTGCTGCACCAAGAATGATTTGTCTGAAAAAGAATGTTTTCTTAACTTTTTGAAATAAAAATAATCACTATGAGAAATGCTGAACTATATGATGCTCATAAAAAGAAGCTTAAATACTACACACTAGAAATTTGAATTTCCTCAACTCTAAAAAAAAAAAAATCATTTAACCACCTTTATTCTCCTTTTTGGCACCTAGAATTTTACTCTTCTCGAATCATGGGACACTTTTTGATCTCTAGCAACAGTTAATCCATAATATCATAAATGTATTCTCCTAGAGGTAGAAGAGATGGATTGTACATTAATGTACCAATTACTGTATTACATTTATCTTTAGCTTAAACAAGTTACAGATTTCCATCTGTGAAAAAAGAATATCTGTACTTTAGTATCTCACAGAAATATACACAGAATTACTTTAAAGATCACAGGCTGCTCAACCAGCAGACCCTGGTAAAAAGACCCATTAAAGCATATGTGATATTTGTTTGCCAGGAAACATCCTGTGACATGGAAGGCTGAAAACAAAGATAAATGTCACAACAAACTTTTTTTTTTTTTAGTTTATTGAAAAATATTTTCTTAAGGTTTGAGGTTTTTTAAAGTCAAATATTATGCATTTTAGTAAGAGTTCTACCTTTACTAAGCAAGTGGTATTTAAAATTAGGGACTTACACAAAGTGGCAGAAAATTACTGAATGTTGTCGCACACTGATCAACCTTATCTGAGTTCACATCATCTGTGCAGAACTCAGGCACTGGAGTAAGATGGGGCCCATCCCCTTTCTGCCAAATATACAGGGCAATCTATCAAAATAGAAAACATTTATATCAGTAATGAAAACCAGACAAACATTCTCAAGGCTTACAAAGAAACCATATTACAGGATAAACTTAACAAAGAAAACGGAAAATATCAGATGCCATAGAGGATTTGTGCCTTAGTTGTTTTATTAGCTGGATACTTTACCTCTTGCTTACATTTCTAGAGCCAATATCTATTTTTTTTTTCTATAACAAATTCTACTCAAGTTTTAAAGGATTACATTAGTTTAATATATTCGAGCATGTCAAAACAACTGATCTTTAACTTTTATAAGAGGTGGTGGAATGAATATTTGCACCTTCCTTTAAATTAAACAAAAATCCTTTTGTTGTTTTTTTGAAATTATCTTGTTAATTTGGAATAGGTACGGCTATTCTACAGGTACGTCTTCCTGTGCAGCAGTTTTCAGCTTTTCAAAATAGACCCATTCTCTGGTGACAATTTAAAATGCTTGAAATTGGCAATGACACTCTGAGAAGTCATAAAATACACTGAAAGATAATGTAATCGATGTTCTAAACTATAGTAGATTCTTGTCCATTTTAAATGGAACAATAAAAAAAGCTATCAAAAATTTACAAAAAAAAAGGAAGGCGCAAACCAGTGATGTCTGAAGACAACAAAGAAAAGCCCTTTGTGTTTACATTATTAATTTTATTATGAATTAAACGAATATTTCAATCTGTATTTCATGAAGTATCAAAACCACCCATACTTGCCCAACATTTCTATTGCAAACCTTTTACACTGCTTATAACTCATAATGCTAGACTAAATATTCATGTAGAAAATTTCTACGCTGGGTGCCTTCCTCAGACCAGTTAAAAATTAATTTCATTTCATCTAAAATTGTTCAAAAACTTGTTAGAACAAAACGAAATTCCTAAAAATCTAAAAGGCAGAAAAGAGTATCTTTTTAAGTATGTGGATCCAGAGCTTCCCAGCTGCACTGACATACACTCCCAATCCTGAATGCTTAGTCTCTCTCAATGGTAGCTCAAAGACGTGAAAGCACCTTCCATTTTGTATGAGAACTCTTTGAGCATATACTCAAGATGTAGGAGATCCAGTCCCAGGTTTCCTTCTGCCTAACTCAGTCAGAAATCACAGCGTTTACTTCTGAAAAGGATTCCTATGCCAACAAACCACCATAGATATTCTGGGAAAGACTCTCCATGCTACCTCATGAAACTGAGTTACTGTGCAAGAATTAAGATTCATGGAACCAACACAGCGTAGCAAAGAGGAGCTTGACTCTACCACACAGGGTGAATGGTACTGCTTCAAGTGAAGAAAATCAGTCTTGGGTTCTACTTTCTGTTTCCAGTGTTGTTTTATAAATATTCCCAACGACTCTTGCATGGAAAACAAGGACATGCTTCATTGGAATATGGGACCAGACCCAGCACACACCAAAGGCAATGAAAATGAGTCTCCTTTTCACTGTTTCAAGGCTGCTTGGGAAATAGGAACCACTAGTTTTAAATCTCTTCAGGTTATACAGGGGCCAGAACACAGAATTTCCTCTTTTAGGGAGTAATTCAACCATTAATCTGTTATTAAGAGGGCAAAATATTACCTCCTCCCCAGTGTTTGGGAAATATTGTTAGCCTTCTTAGTGGCAAGGGCACATTGCTGACTCATGTTGAAGAATCTCAATGTCCTCAGAAAAATCCAACAACCTACGTACAGACACTTCTGGAACTTAGTGGGAATAAAACAGAAGTGCCAGTTTGTCACAGGCACTGCTAGAGCTGGAGGCAGGCTTGAGAACAGGATCATATTCTTGAAACTTAAGCTTATAGATTTGAAAGTTTTTAGATAGTAAACAACTAGGGTATAGTCACATACTAAAGCAATTAACTGATGAGTTTTTAAAAAGTTGCTGGTTGTAAGTGGGCTGTCATAACTACACATGCACTCAGACCACTTCAACTGCACAGTAAGTCTTTGGTTCAACTGCAGTGAAAAGAGTTTAAATTACTGTATTTTCCCTTGTAACTGGGGCGGATGCAGATGACTGAGAGCTGTGAGTGCAGACATGGTCGCTACCAGTGCTCAGGTGGTAGTGACTAGTTAAGCCACTGTAATTCAGCTGCAGGTTCTTTACATACAATGATGAGTTCTGTAGTTTGTAAATTCTGATTTCTCTAAGCCTCACCATTGTTAAGTGGTCTGTTTCTTTGCTGTTTTAGCAATGTTTTGGGGAAACATACGATCTTAGGATTGAAGGTGAGTTCAACGAAGTACTAAAGGGAAGGGCCACTCTGGAAGAAAATGGAGAAGCATGAGTAGCAGTTCAGCCTAATACCATTAATAGTGGTTGGAACAGAGGAGGAATATGGAAATGACATGTAACACATACATGCTTGTGGTAAGGAGCAGGCAAGGAACACACACATCTCCAAAATTATCTTTCTGCCTTGCCACTATAGTCACGTTATGGGATATAAGTGGTTCTTGACCCTGCCCTGCAGCTGGGAGACTACAAAACTACATAGCTTCCAGTACATTTTAAGATTGTATTAGTTCAAAATTCAGCTATTCAGAATGAATGCTTACCACATGAATGAAAAAAGAAGCAATGCTTATGCTGCACAAATAACATTTAATAATTGTAAATTAACATTAATTATTTATGAAAGTTCACGATGTGCTAAGATTTCCCACCGAATAACGAATCTTGAATAAAAATCCTTAGACTAGTGTGAAACTATCATATTTCAGAAACGAGGATAGACTGCCCTATTATAGAATAGAATCTATTACTCTATTATTCACTTTCAGTTTTGAGTAAGTATCAGGACATATGCTATATCATGCAATTACAAAAAGTCTAAAAAATAATCTACAAATGAATAACAGCATGACCACATTTGCAAGATAGGCTTTCCAGATGGAAGGGGATATAAATGTTATGGATATAAGAAATAACGACTTGTGAAAGTAGTAGGGTGAAAAATACTGATACAGAGCACAGTAAAACACCAAGGACTAGAGGAGGATGTTATTAAGACCCTGTCAAACTAAAACATTTCTTAAAACATTTATCATCCTTCATAAATTTAAACATTACACACAGTCATTAAAGATCGCAGATTATATCCTTTGATTTGTTGTCAATCTTGATTCACACAAGAAGGTTGTAGCAAGATAGAAATGACTTAAGAAGGAGAAGATGGTGATTTATAAAATAAATGAGGGGGAATGGAACTGCCTCTGGGGAGCTGTGAGACAGTGCAGAAAGAATAACTACACAGCTGAAGTAGGTTATCAATGGCAATAAATTTGAAATGAAACATATGCAAAGAACTGCTAACAGAATAAGAAGGCGATGGAAATATTTTTTCCAGACAAGTGATCAATTGTCTCTCATTAATCGGTGTGTGGCACACAAAAGAAAAGTCTGCTAATGATTTTTTTTTTTTTTTTTTTGACGACACTCTGTTTAGAGGCTTTGTCAGTGCTGAGGTAGACTAGAATATTGTGAATATCTAAATGACTTTGAGGTAAGTTACAAAAACAAGATTAACAGTGTGAAGCACAAGGTCTTGAATTCAGCAATATTAATAAGAGGAAAGAAACAGCTTGTTGGCGTGTTTTATGCAGCAAAATGGAGGCTAAGAGAGGTCCAATTGCTTTTGAGAAATACATCAGTCAAGGAGGGAAACGATGTGAAAGAACAGCACTGGCACAAAATCAAATTCAATTAAATATGCTACCAATTTATACTCTATAAATACACTACAGATTTATGTTGGAAATGAGGAGCTTTCTAACCATTACAGAACAAAGATCTGGAACTGCAGCAATAGTTTTCAGATTTTATTTTATTTTATTTCATTTTTATTTCTTTCCATCCGGGCCAGAACCACAATTTATAGCTGACTTCTAGGAGAGTTTAAAATAAAAATTGCATGAGTTCAACATCACTCATTATTTCAGGCCAAAACCAGCAAGCTTACTCCAGATTCATCCTCCCCTTGCCCCACAATTCAGGAGTTCACTTTGGTGACAATACAAAATCCTGAGCTGCACAAACATTTTGAAGGAAGAAAAGATACAAAAGCTTCAGAAAAAAGTAGCACTGATCTTCTTTCAGATCCCCACTCCTTTCTTCTCAGGCTCCTTTTAGTCAACTCACCTTTTCTCTGAAAGACCTTATAGCTACCTTTTAGAACTGTTGGCAGCCATAGGCAAAGAAATTTCCAAACTGCCACACTGCAAGTTGGTTGTTCACACTGCCACAATTTCTATTTGTCAAGGTATTTCACCCAAAGTTCATCATATCTTGCTGTTAGAGTCCGATTTAGAAAGTAAATGAGGCTTGCCAATGTCTGAGACACTGTTTCATGCCTGCATAAGTTTCATGAATTAGAAGCCTCTCTCCTCCTCTATAGAGCAAACCCTAAAAGATACCTCACTGTATACAACCATGCATATGAATGCAATTTTATTCATGAATTCTTCTATGCTTGAAATATGATTTTAAAATATTAAGTTATAATATTCTAAAGAAAAATTAAATATGCTATTGCATTCAGAATTTTTGCAACCTCATAGAAAATACATTATTTCCATTATAAATTTATCAATGTTCAAATATAGAGAGCTGAGACTTTTTTTTTTCAAACTTACTTCACGGGTACAGCACACTGCTTACCTCATGTTTTAAATCTATTGTAAAGTCTGACTTGAGTGGTTCACTTTTCAACTTGGTTGCAAGCCTGTACAATTAAAGATGAAGAAATTTACTCACTTCAGAAAGCATATTAAAAACATAATCAATCACTATTGTATGCAGCAAAATGTGGCTGGTATTTTTGACCATCTTATAAAAAAAATCCCACTTCTGTATTTACTGCCCCCAAAATCAACTTGTATTTCTTTTTCGTATCATTTTTTTCTTCATCTGAGCACAGTGTGATGATGTAAATACTAGTTTTCAGCACACGCATTTGGACGCATTCTTCCTGCCCAAGAAGAAAGTTCTCATCTGGAGAAGATAAGAACAGTCTGGCATAAGAGTTTCAATGGATTTAAAGCAGCAGTGTGTTTGAAGCTCCATACTGATCAGCATCTCAAACTTCAGCCATTATTCTCTTTTTGTGTATTTCAAATCCCAATATTTAGGCACCTCCAATTTATGAAAAGATCAATCCTCGCTACAGCAAGATGCATTCAACTTCTGAGATCTACGAACTTTTAAAATCTCGTTTAAAAACTAAGTATCTAATCTGAACTAAACATCCAGGCTCTCTCTATAGCATGAGAGAAACATTTCTAGAGGGCAGTGCAGTCACTCCAAGATCCAAAAATAAAACTACTGTTTCGAGGTGACTACATCTTTAAAAGGACAGAGATGGTATTGAAAACTAGCTGATGTGATGTTTTTAGATAGGCAGAATTCAGCAAAACAAATCACATGATACAACAATGGCACAACAATGATACAGAAATGTTGTTTCTGTACATGCATCTATTTACAAATTCTTAAGTGTTTATTTATAATAATTATGCATGAATGTATGGAATAAGGAGGAAATGGAATTTTGTCAAAGGAGTATTTCCAGGGTAAGCTTACAGTAGGAGCACAAATGTGTGCCGGCATACCCAGAGCTAGTTGTACGTTATCCGTGCCTAGCTAGATATCTTGCTACGTACTTAGATCCTCAAACTAAAGTAGACTTGCATGTATTGACATGGATGCTGATAATAAAGGTAGCAACAGCAAGAGCCCAGTGTAGGCTACAGAACCAATGCATGAAGTCAAATAAACAGCTAAGTGGCCAGCCTGCACTGATAGAGTACATCCCAAGCTGCCTGCCCTAGCTAAGCTGCAATTAGCATTCAAAGACAGCTCAAAATTAAAAACTTTGACTTTGCATATTTACACGATCCGTAGTAAGATGTTCAAGTGCACTGCAGGCACACATTCACCTTTTATAGAAAATATTAATCCATATGAAATGAGTTAAAATAATATTGATTAGCATCTAGAAAAAAATGTATAAATTCACAACTTAATTACTATCAATAAACAATTAAGAAGTGATTAAAAATTCAATTCTTACTTGTTAACAAGTGGAACACTAAGTGCCCAACCAGCAGCAAAATCTGGAAATTTAAAGACTGTAGGATTTTCAGCAAAGGCATAGTGGTGAATTATTGTAGATTCTTCATCATGCAATGCTTTACCTAAAAACCACTCCTGTAAAGGAATATAGGAAACAATTTTGTTCATCTACAGAATCCTTTTAGTGAAGATGATGACTGCATTCATGCTGAATAAAGCAAACCTGAAAACAAAAACAAGGGAAGCACGTTGTTCACAATAATCCAGACACAAATTGTACTGATAAGAAACTAAAGGCAGTTCGCTAAGTTCAGGTGCATACTGTATTTTCAAACTTCAGCATATGTCCTGGATTCCACCTGTTCAAAGAGCACTGAATCCCAAAATCCCAGAACAGCTGAGCTTGGAAGGAACCTCTGGAGGCCACCTGGTCCAGCCCCCCTATTCAAGCAGGGTCATCCAGAGCAAGTTGCCCAGGATTGTATCAAGTCATGTTTTGAATATTTCCACGGGAGACTCCACTGCCTCTCTGAGCAACCTGTTCCAGTTTTTAACCACCCAAACTGACCACTGATTAGATAGGACTTTCAAAAGCATTGCACTGCATTCATAAACTTTCTATGCATCCATTTTGAATTTCCATCTGTCTAGACCCTTCTCCACCAGGGAACCTAAAAAGCAAAGACATTTTAAATATCTTGATCTTTCAAACAGTTAAGTGAAGGTGGTCAAGTATGCATTTGTAAAGTAGAAAAAAAAAGTATTATTATTAGTTTTTAGTATGTGTTTAAGAATTTACTACTGATTCTGCTGTATCTGAAAATATTTAAGCATCTTAAATACTACTTCTTTAACATTACTTTTAGTTGTCATAATGTTTCTGTTTAGAATGGATATAAAACAAGAATACCCCATTTTTTTGCAGAATAAGGACTACAATGAATGTAAATATATATCTATAATAAAATATAATTTATATATATCATATATATATTAAAAAAAATGTTTTTCATGCCTATGTGTACAAATGATGAAACAGAATTCTCAACCTCCCCAGCGGTTATATTAAATTTTTCAAGTGTGGATTTGTTTGCACTATGACAGCAACTCAGACTGTCTTTTTTCTTTTTCCTGACAATTTACAAATTCATCACTAAAATGGATTCAAAGTTAGGGAGACTGTTTTTTTTCCACAGAAGATTCTCTTTCTCCATACTCCCTGCCATATTTGATTTTTCCCCTCCTTTAAAGGGGCAGCTGTCAGCAACAATAAAAAATACCATGCATTAGCACGGTTCACAGACTTGACATAAGGTAAGTAAATAATTTACACCAAATTTGAGAAAAAAGGAAAAATATTCAAGCAAAAGTACTTTCAAAGCATTCACCCCCCCAAAATGACTAACCCCAAGAGGATCTTACTTCTCAGTAGCCACCTTCCTACCTCCAAGCAGATGTTGCTATATCGCTTGTGCTAAATTTTATACCTGCCCAGAGTAAATGAGGAAGAATGTGTGAGATTTGGCCAAAGCGGGGTGAGTCAGCAAATAGGAGAAGTGAGCTCTGCGTGCACAGGACACACCTGCAGCCAAAACCCACTGGCTCAGCCTGGCAGGAGCATGCAAGCATCACTGGCTGCCCAGAAGGCAATAAAAGGACAGGCACCAGGACCTGCTGGGGATGCTGCCTGCTTCAAGAACCCCACCTGTGTAAGGATCCTTTGGTGTGGCCAGCCCGTGGCTAGGACCCATATAAGCAACAAGTTGAAGCAAATGGATGCCACCCCTGCCCAGAATCCTGACACTCCAAGGGACTGATGCAAGCATAACATGGCCTGCATATGAATGCATATGTGTGTGAGCTGTTGAGTGCTTTCCCCCTGAATTCTGCACATTTCTCTCTTCCGCTTTCATCAGCTACTCTCAATAAAATTAAATTGAATAAAGCTTGTACTTGACTAGTTACTTCTTCAGGTAACAAATGCTGAAAAGTTGTTTGCTCCTATAATCCCCACGTGCCTCCTGAGGCTCAGTGCTGTTCAGGAGTCTGTTGAGGAAACAGCCAAAGCTAAGCTGACACTATCCAATACGTGAAAAAGATAAGGATGAGTACTTTCTCCACCTTTTGCTTTAAGCAACTTCATAGGAGTTGCTACCTGGTACCTACTTACTCAGCCTTTGATTTATGCTTTCAATCCCGACATATCCCGTTTTCTCCTTGCTTTATTGGAACGATTCAATGGTGCTCAGTGGAATGATTTAAAAACAAACAAAATATTGGGAGGTGAAAGAAAATGAACACACATACTAATTTTTATGCACAGAGGTGACTGCCTTGAAAAAAATCCAAGTAATTCTTTAGAAGCATTTGTGCAAAACTTTTTTGAATACTTATAGTGCCTCCAAGATTTCAAAATGTTCAAAACACAAGCACACTATTTGGTTTCAGAAATAGGGAACAAATATTAACATTTTCATATGACAGTACCATCTGCAGGACAACCATTCTGTTGTGCTACAGAATGAATAAAAGTCTTTACTTATCCTAATTCTGTATGCTAATTTTTACATCAAGACAATCTGTTAATTACAAAAAAAAAAAAACAAAAAACTTTGTTTTCCTTTCTCTGTAAATATATAAAATTAAACCCATACATACACCCTTCTCTGGCTTTCACAGAGTATTGTTTCTGGCAATATTAAGCCACAAATCAACACAGTGGAGGCATTCCAGTTTACAGCTGATACTCTTCAAGCTTGTTTGCTCATAACATTGCTTATTTACTACACTGGTACGTAGGACAAGTTGATCTGTGCAGGCTGGCTTTACAAGATGAAATAAGTTACATACTAAGGAACTTATAAAGTAACTTACATAAGGAATGATGGTAATCAAATTGCATATAAGCAAAAATGTGCATAAAAGAAGGATTTGTTGCATTATGGATAATTACCATCCACAGGACCAGTTAATATATTGTGCTTCAAAAATGGCAAAAAGCATCTACCTTTAGTAAGACCACTCCCAAACCTTTAGAACACTTCAGTATCTGGAGAAATTAAATGCAACAAAACTCAATATCAGACCTCAGGGAGGGCAGAGGTGACTTTACACAGCCTGCTAATCAAGTTGATTGTACCTTCTTGCTCTTGTATCCACTTACTCACAAACACCAAGACAAGTGTGCCAAATTCATCTGTACAAGACTGGTGTCTAACACAGAAGACAGACAATTTCAGCTGTTACATCCTATGTCTTTTGATTTCTTACAATTCTCCAATACAATCCGTTTTTTAGACATCTTTTATACCCTTCAGGTATCAACGGCTATTAAGTCATTGCTGCCCATCAGCTTGGTTTACTCATTCTGCATGTCTTTGGGGCTGCAGTCTCTCATCCTATTAGGACAGGAAGAGGAATGGCACATACCATTTGGTTTAACCTTGTTGTTGTCTCGCATTATGAAAGCACAGGTTGAATCAATTGGCTATTAAATCATAGTATCGTAGAGGGGTTGAGGGACACCCAGAGCAGCTGCCCAGGACCACGTCCAGGCAGCTTTTGAAGACCTCCAAGGAGGGAGACTCCACAACCTCTCTGGGCAGCCTGTGCTAGGGCTCGGTCATCCTCACAGTAAAAAAAGTGTTTCCTTATGTCCAGACACAAATCATCATACAAGTGCTGGCCTTTATGTAAATCGGGTATTCCTCACTGTTTATTAGTTTTACTGCAGTCAGTAATATCCTTGGTTATCAATACAGGTCATTCTCTTAACATTCCTTATGGTCTCTTACAGTGCTTCAACACATCTATTTTCACTCATATTGCATTCATATCACTCTCAATACCTCTGTTACTAACCTCTCCATATTGAGATTGAAAAGCTGCAGATTCATCAGCTATTCACATGCCCCTTGTAGACCTTTTATTATGATTAATGTATACCAGCTTTTTATTATGCAGGCTGCTGACATGATAGAATGAATTATGAATGAGCTCATTCTGGTCTAGCTCATCTTAAATTATGTAAACGGTGGACTACTACTTTATATAAGGAATCAGTTATGCACTGTTACACTAATATGACCATCACTGTACAAAAGCAAAACATTTTATTTTCATTTTAAAGCAGGTTAGAACATAATTTGTTGTTGTAACAGGATTTACACATACTGCAAAGGAGGGATTAAAACTGGCATGTGAGCAGCATTTAGAACAAATTTTATGTTTCTGTTCAGAAAACGTCCATTAGAAGTAGGTGTTTCTGAAACAGAAATAATGAATATTCCAAAGGCCTGGAAATATTCAATAGGCCATTTTGAAGACAGTGTGTTTAAAAAAAATGTAAGATGTCTAAATTATTATTGTTATCACTTTAGAAAAGAACTGTGTGAAAATATGACAAGGCTGTTTGCCTGCAACAGAAGTAAATATCTCACAATGAGACCTGAAGCAGCGTTCAATACTCAGTCAAGGCAACAATAAAGAGGCAAAGCATATTTGTCACAGGAGATTTTGGCTTCTTTTATTGCAGGCCAAAGAAGGACATCAAGCTGAGTTTTTTTTCTGAACACTGAGAATTCTTAGTATTAGCAGCTTACTTATTAGTTGCACTGCCAAATTTAACTTTTTTCCTTGGTGACTGCATTTTTCTTTTCTTCTGCAGGTCTTCTGGTGTTCTTTCTTTTACAGTGGGTAAGGGTTTTACTTCTCTCTTATCACCAAGAGAGTTCAGAAAGAGAACACAAATAAAATACCCTACTATATTAGATCAGAGACAGACTAGTATCAGTCATTGTGTCTGAAGACACAGCTGATCATATCCATCTTTTTACCACTGCTACATCATTTTTGGGATATCCACAGAAGGACTTCTTTTCTACTCAGTTTTAACAGTTATTCCACAACTAGACATGTTCTTATGGTGCTTCATGTTAAATACCTTGCTTGCTCTTAACCTCAGCATCAAAAATCTATTCTTCTATTTTAAGCTGTTTGAATATATCTTTTCCAATGCTTGGAGCTATAAGCCATACAAGTAGTGTTGTAAAATTGAATTCTTGACAACAGAAACTGTTCCATAACATGGAATACTAAAATTCTGTATTTATACTTTTGTACTTAAAAATAAAACGATTCCTCTGCTTCATCTGAAAACCTATTCAAGCACATTCAAAAGAAAGTTAAATATCTAAATTTTTACTTCACCTTAGAGGCATCAAATCTTCGAAGTGTTTCTAGCAGCTTTACAACTTGTATTCTTGTATCTTCTTCACAGAAGAAAATCCATGAGGAATTCCTACCATAGGCAACAGAGAAGCTAACAAAAGAAACGAACATATTACTACTAAACTGGCTTATGAACAGAATGCTTGAATCAACCCCCACCCCCCAAACAGGAGTACTTTCCAATTAATTATTCATTTACACAGAAACATAAACTTTTACTATTAACACAGAATTACATATCAGAGTATGGCAAAGTGATATATTGCCTCTGCTGCTATCTACTTATATAGCACTAGCTATTCCAGAAAGAAAGGAACAGACATACATAAGGAATGTCCACTCAAAAATGTCTATGTACTACAGGTATAGCCATCTATTAATTCAAAGTTTATAGACAGCAGTTTAAGCTACCACCCCCTCTGTACCTCAACTTTCTTCCAATGAGCCCCACTATTGGGCATGTATCATTGCAATAATCCTGAAACTGCCTAAGGACATGTTTTGTCACAGCTGTTTGACACTGATCATATCATTATTCCCAACTTAAAAACTTCATTAGCTCTTTCAACACAGTTAAACTACACAGATTGAAGGGACTCCCCACCTTCATCAAAGCTAACACTAATCTCGATGCAGATTTCCTGGCTCCTCCAAGAAATTGTCATCTTTTATTTCTCCACTCTTCCCAACTGAATTCTTCCATAACTTATCAAAAAAAAAAAAAAAAGCCTTAAAAATTCATGACTTTCTAATGCTGGAAAAAACAAACAAACAAACCACCCAATATTTAATTGTCTAGTTTCCTTCTCATAGCTTTTATGTTGATTTAATTAAAGAAATCATCTGAGGAGAGGGATAAAAAATTAGGTTATATAAACATCACAGACTTCTTCCTCTATAGCACAGTCTATGGATAAAATCAGCAATGAAAATAAACAGCAGAAACATAAGTGAGCAAAAATAAGTCAAATAGGGTGATAGGATCATTTACTTTTAGGGAAATATATTTTCTTTTTAAAACAAAAACAAACCAAGAAAAAAAAAAACACAACAATACACAACACCGTCTGAAAAATATTTCTACTAGAGCATGCAACACCTGCATCTACAGGTCTGCGAATAATATGCTAGAAGCACCAGATGGTGGTTCATTCTTCTTTATTCTGGAATAAGTCACATTCCTGTAAAGCTACCTTTCCTCTGTGTCTTGCAATGGTATTTAATTATTCACTGCTTTCTGCTTTTGATATTTGATTTGCTGAACTATAATAGCTAGAGGAACTCATGCTTCATTCATCCTTTCAGTTTGTAAAAACATATACTTGTTGTCTTCTCAACACAGAAATCTAGGCACTTCTGTCATTCAGGCAACAAACAAAATATAATCAGCTGGGAAAAACCTATTTGACTTAGCACTTCCTAGCTGTTCCTTCTAAAACCTGCCAAACAAGTACTTGCATGGGTATCAGATACCATCATGTTTTTAAATATTTACACTATTCAGTGCCCTATGAAGACCGAAGGCTTTTCTCTCATGCTTTAATGAACAGCTAGAGCTTTAGGAGAGAAATATCTGGATTTACATGAAAGCAGGTGGGTGAAGTGCAAGGAGAAAACACTAGACTGATACACACAAAAAGAATTACTGTATCTTGTGAATATAGCACATAAAATTTCACTAAAGGAATGACCTGTTCATCTAGCTGCTGATGGACAAGTGACGATTTTCAAGGCTATGGACTTCTGTAGACTTCATACCATACACATTTGGAATTCAGAGTGCAACGAACCCTTGGAGATGCTCAGATAAGATCCAGTTTCAGGGTAAGGGTAGTGTATGTCAATGGATGTCTTACGATTACATCTGCAGAAAGTAAATCTTTGTCCAAGTTAACTTCTGCCCAAGAACTAAAAATTAAGAATTTTCATAACTGTTTAGAGGCCTCCTCAAAAATGCTGACAACTACGAAATTGAGGGAAGCCATTCTTGTGAAGGCAGTTTTCAGATAAGAATGCATCTTGTATCACAATTCCTAGCATCGTCAGCTCCTGCAGAATGGGCTGATCCCTTGAATCTTTCTCTCTCCCTCCTCTTCTTTACATTGAAAAAATCTAAACAGTACAAGCCCCACAACATGAACATATTTCTAAATTACTGTATGTATTTATTCTGCCAGAAATAGTAAAAGAAACAGGCACAAGGAACTTGATATTCCAGAATTGTCTTCAAGATGGAAATCCTATAATTGATTCTTTTTTTATTATTATTATTCCTGAAGAAATTTCTTCTATTTTATCACACAAACAAGTATCTGTATTTTTTCACTTGAGTTTTGCTATCTTATTTAAGAGCTGTATCTGTAAGCCTTGCCATTGAGACATAAATAATTCAGAAGAGGAGCCATTAGGTCACTGAAAGAGGAGCTAAGAAGAAAAAACAAAGATAACATAGTTGGAACATCATCTTCCAGTTTTTCAATTTACTTCAATTCTCCTTTTGCATCTTTTCACAGTTTACATATATCTTAAAAGATAGCCACTAAATAATCAACATTTTCACATTTCTGCTCATACAGAAAGCAATGGAAAGCAGAAGAGAGAAGAGTATGAAAATCCCGTCCTGTAACCAGTCTGATGAAAAAACCCCAAACCAAAACAAAACCTACCTTTTTGAGTACCTCTAATAATATTATTGTTCCTCTGATGTGCCATTAACTAAACTAAACCTCAAGAGGCTGCAGAGCCTCTGGCATCATATTCAAAGGCAAGTTTTAGGCACAAGATAGCCTTCAGCATGCTGCAGCTTTAGGACTTTCTCAAACAGGAATCATTGCTTCCTAACAGTTTGCAACATACTACCATGTAAAAGCAGAAAGTCTTCCTTAAAGTAATCTGCATAAGATGAAAAGATATTTGAAATTCCCTGTGTCCTCTGACCATAGTAAGAGGAAAACTGGCCATACAAGCTTCTAAAAAGATGTCACAACTTACACCTTTCCTCTATAGAGGAGTAATGCCTCTTAGGAACACTGTGAGCAATAAAAGATAGAAACCCAATACAGATATTATCTATTACCTATTTTTTTTTAAATGATTTATCCTCCTAATTCAGACAAGTAATCTGAAATGTCAAAGGTTCTGAAATACTTCACACCTTACACTGTGAGCAAATGGGAAAATACACATTTAAACATTGTATTTCTTAACTAGTTTACTTTTCTAATAATTTTAAAACCGATAACTATTTGAGGCAGGTAGTTGTTTGCTTACATTATATTATTACTTCTGCAGTTGTTCTTATATCTAGAATATCTTTTTCTGATTTACTGAAATTTAACATGAAATTATTTGGAAAAGCTAAAAAAGAAGAGCAAGAAAGTGAAAAGATAACGTAGTAACTCTGATCCAAAAACTGTTGCTTCTGGGAAAAAAAGTCTGAGAAATTCATATTTATATTTTTTGTTAAAAAAAAAAATCTGAAAATAACCAGCATTCATTACACTTACTCTCTCATTAATGGTAATATGGTCCATGCACCTTCATGCCTGTCCATCTGATGAATAAGCAGTACCACAGGTAATTCCTTTAAGAAAAATAAAAACACTCTTAATAAACATAAATAATATATATACTTTTTGTTTTTCCTAAACACCAGCTAATCTTAAAAAAGAAAAAAAAATCATCTGGAATGACTTCTTGGTTCTTCATTGCTTTTACCAGCACATAGCCCTGCAGAATAGACGACTTAGAATGCTACGAAACAAGGTGACCCACAATTTAGAGAAAGTACTTCTTACAACTTGTGATTTCTTAATTCTGTATTAGATATACTTTAAGTGAAATATTTTGCATAGATCCCATGTAATCAATTAAGCAACATATCATACTCATCACTTTATCTTACCATAAAAATCTCATGCTGCAAAGAAAGATTTATAAATAACGCAGGGTATTCTAACAAACGTTTCCATTGACAGCCACATTGTACAGAGGTTACAAGAGTTTTAACACCCTTAACTTTGCTAAATTCAGTTTTGAACTACCACACTAAGATCATGACAAAAACTCACAGGTTTAAGCAAAAATCAAGATGAAGGGTTAACATTTTTTTGTACTGAAAAATTTAAAAAAGTGTCCTACAAACCAAAATCTTCCTGTAACTTTATTGCTCTTTTGTTACTTGAAATCTCTTTGGTGTGGCATATCTAGATGTTTAGCAGAAAATTCTGGAGAAAATTCCCAAGAAAACACCCTTCAAAGATGGTACATTGATAAACCAAATAGAATAATTTACTCAGTTGTTCATACATGTAGAAAGTGGGAAATATATAACCCACAATATGTAGGCAGTGTCTTACTCCACTGATTTTTACCTGTTCATTGACAAGTACAATTCTCTATTGCAGCATCATTAGGGTCACAACAGCTTCATAAATGACTAAAACCTGTCGGTTAGGCAATTGCACTAGTAGTGAAGCAAAAATCTTCCTACCAGACAAGCCAAACCTCCCAAACAGTTCATCTAAGCTTTGTCACAAGCCAAGTATATTCCATTGCAACAATCAACCTAATAAAGAACTGGTGGTGTTAATGCATTTCAACACAAATGACTTACTACTAGTAAGCAAATGATCCCACCTTTCCGTTACGCAAACTGTTAGGTTATGTGATTAATGTGATTAAAGACTCGTCTCCATAAACACAAAGAAGCACAGAGGAACAGTGACAAAGGAGGAACCCTAAAAACCTAACCAGAGAAAACTGAGCACCCTGACGCAGCTTTGCCCAGGGCTGTCACAGGGGAGCCATCAGCCACATTGCCCAGGTACGGCACCCACCCGAAAACTGCAGGGAAAGGCTCCCGCGCGCCTCACAGCCTGATGGGGGTTACTGCGTACCAGGGTATGGGGGGGACTCATTCTAGGATTCAGGGTAAGAGCATTATAGGATGGTACAAAACTTACAATGAGATGCTTAGGGGAAGAACCAAAGGCTGTGAAAAAGACAGATTGGAATGGTTTGAGGAGGAATGAGAGTATGGGTTAACACAGGGAAGAAGGGAAAAAAGGGGCTGGTTGATTGAAACAGATTGCTTGTCAGGATGCTTGTCTGGCCGTGCCCCGTACTGATCACCACAGCCTGTCCTGTCTTCTCATAAACTCCATTTCTAACTGTTTCCCCGGGCACAGCGTGTCTGTGTGCATGGGTGTGTTTGGAGGGGAGACCACAAGTCCTAGGGGTCCATGTGCCTGTGTAGCAACTGGGGAGAGTGGGGTGCATGTCAGTGCTATGAGCATCACGCTGGGCTAGGAAATGGAGAAGCACTAAGAGAGACCTGGGACCCAAGTATTAGAGCAGCTGTGAACTGGGGCAGACACTGGAGAGCCCAAGGAGCCCGAGAGTTGGTTACGGGAGGGACCAGGAGGTCCCAACTACTGGACAGCCTTCTGGGTGCAGGGGTCAGCTACTGGCAGGGGTGTAGCACCAGCTCCTGGAAAGACCCCCGTGCAAGTGTGCGCCTGCATGCGAGGAGGCTGGGAGGCCGGGGGGATCCAGGGCTCAACTACTGGATAGACCAAGCGTTTCCTGTCCACTTGCACCATGCGCATGCCAGCCATTTTTTGTCTGATAAACGCTTCTCATGAATATAAGCCAATTCCATTGGCATAAAATTCACATTTAAACACAAAAATAATTTATTCTCTAAGCAACGCTGTAAGATAAAGTTTACATTTCTTGTTATGTCAGGTTTACTTTAAAACCTTTTAAGGGCAGTTAAGCATAGCAACTAGGAATACATAAAACCTCCAAATTTCATACACTAAAGAAAACATCTCCATCACTCTCAAGTATAACTGTGTCTTTCAGGATTGCATTAACTCTATCAAAAAATAACCACCTACTTTTTTTTTTTTCCTTTTTTTTATTATTTATTTTTCAGTTATGTGATTGTGAATGACACAAATTGAAAATAAACTATGCCAGAACTCTAATTTGGAACAGGATATTTAGCTGCATCTAAAATATCAGCAGTTCTGATTTATGGTTCTAGTTCAAGCCAATCTAGCAAATTTACTTCTGGCTACAGTTTCAATTTATTGCAAAACCAAAGAAGTCCAGAGCTTTTTAGTGGATGTGGCAAATCTTAGTAATAGTATGATCAACAGCTGGTGTTTCACTACAATCTAAATACATTTTATGGTGAAACAATAAAAATGTTCTCTTTCGGGATTGCAGATAAAAAGGTAAAAGGACAAACCTCTGTCTTTACATGAACATCTGTTTTTACATGCATACAAACCCTACAGTTATGCTAGTATTTGTATGTGGCCACATATTTCATGTGCAATAGGAGCTGGACAGAGATATAGATATTTAATATCAACATATTCAGTGTCTATATTACACTAAAGGCTGAAGTTGTATTCATTCAAGATACATTTTTCCATGCAAAAGGTATGAAGTAAATTATGTGATTTAAGTAGCTGTACCACTTACTCAGGTATCTCCACTTTAACAGAAAAACTCTTTCCTTTATGCAAATCAAAGGAGTAATGATGCAGAAAAAGTACACTTTTTTGAACTGATCTGATACTTTTGAAAGGTTATCTTTATCTTTTTGACATTTGCATAAGCCTGCTGTCTTTCTCTCTCTACCCAACTTCCTCTAAAACATGAAAATACACTTCTGGCATATATCACTCTTTCAACTGATCTCTAACAATGCATCAATTCTGATTAAGTAAACAAGATGCTTAAAAGACCTGTACAGATAAAATAGTCTCTTCCAAAAACAAAACAAAACAAAATAAACAAACAGACAAAAAACAAAAAAAAAACAAAAAAAAAAAACAGGATGATCTCTGTTGGTTTTCCTTTCTCATTTTATGTATTTTCATCTTGAACCTATTCATTTTGCTTATTCCACCTTCAGTACAAAGACAGAAAAAAGGCAAAAGGTATGTGATATCAGCTTTGGGAAGCAAAAGGGCATATACAGACTGGCTTATAGAGGAAAGCTAGATAGTCAAAGTAGTGATAAGCCTACGGTAAGTTAGATACCATTTCTGTGCATCTCAAAAACTCTCCTCCAAATGCTCAAGTTCCTACAGTATCTACACCCTATACTGTATTCATTAGTTTTCTTTACCTTGAAACTATTATGTTTCCACAATTACAGAGCCCATATGCCTTCATAGAGATAAACACTTTAAATTCTACCCGAGCCCATATGCCTTCACAGAGATAAACACTTTAAATTCTACCCAGGCCACGTGTAATCTAAATAAAATAATTTAATCACTTTTAATGACCGAGAAACCATCCTCTCCACTTTCACAATTGAGCTGACTTTAAAAAGGTAAAAACAAAAAATGGAATCTCTTGTGGCCTGAAATAAAGCGCAGAACACTTTTCCCCCAAATGTCACCTGCTCTATCAGCACACTGGGAGCAGCAATACCTGCCACACACTACAGCTGTAAATTCTAGACAAACAAAAACTAAGCACTGTGTGACTAAAGGAGTTAGATCCACATCTTCAAACCAATTCAAAAACATTGACACAGCCTCATATCTTTAAAATTATGTATGATGTAAAAATGTAAATAAGTGTAAAATGTATCTTTAAAATCATTTAGCATTACTTACAGAACTTGAAGTACAGGGATGCTAGTAACATGCTCAGTTTCACAGTACATCAGGAGCAGAACTGGAATCATAAACTCTAGTTCTCAAATCTAAATATTAAAAGTCATCCTCATCTCTACTTCTGTTCTACTCTCAGGTGCCTGCTTATCATTTTGAAAACGTACCAAGTTTTTTTAAAATATTATGTGCAGTTTCAAAGGGTTCAAGGAAAGGCCACAGCAGTACACTGCTTTCATAAATCAAGAGAAAGATGCTGTGTATACATCTGGCTTCAGATGATCTTACATTAAAGGAAAGATGGAAGCATTTACCAGTCACACGAAGGTAGTAACAGCAACTTAAGAAAGCGATTTGAAGTGTTCCTGACTATAACTTAAGGTAAGAGGCAAAAAGAATGAAGAGTTTTAATGAAGCAGAAGTAATTTTATTCACTTTCCTGATGTACATTATATTGAAATCCTCAGAACACAACTTAGCTGCCAGCCAAGTATACATGAATGCATAACCAAAGCACTGACTCCTGAGTACCCACACGCTAGATCCAACAACTCAATGCCCAAGAAAATAGCAGCAATATGTATTTGTATTTGAAAGGACATTTTAGGCAGTTAATTTATTGCATAAGGATTGATTTTACAACTATTTTCCTCTGCAGAGGAAAAGGATCTGGGTGCATTGGTCGACGCTTGACTGAACATGAGCCAGCAGTGTGCCCAGGTGGCCAAGAAGGCCAATGGCATCCTGGCCTGTATCAGGAATAGTGTGGCCAGCAGGACCAGGGAGGTGATCATCCCCCTGTACTTGGCTCTGGTGAGGCCGCACCTCGAGTCCTGTGTTCAGTTTTGGGCCCCTCACTCCAGGAAGGACATCGAGGCCCTGGAGCGTGTCCAAAGAAGGGGAATGAAGCTGGTGGTCTGGAACACAAGTCTTCTGAGGAGCGGCTGAGGGAGCTGGGGTTGTTTAGCCTGGAGAAGAGGAGGCTCAGGGGAGACCTTATTGCTGTCTACAACTATCTGAAAGGAAGTTGTGGTGGACTGGGGGTCGGCCTCTTCTCACACATAACTAGTGATAGGACAAGAGGGAAGAGGAGAAATTTCTCCTCAGAAAGAGTGGTTAGGCATTGGAACAGGTTGCCCAGGGAGGTGGTGGAGTCACCGTCCCTGGGGGCATTTAAGGAAAGGTTGGATGTGGTACTTAGGGACATGGTTTAGTGGGTAGTATTGGTGGTAGGGTTGGACCAGATGATCTGGGAGGTCTTTTCCAACCTTAATGATTCTATGATTCTATTTCATCATCAAAATAAAGCTTACTCCAACAATATACTTCTGTCTCAAAAAACAATAATTATCATTGCTATAACTTTTTCATGTGGGTAAGATGCTCATAGCTATTGATTTTTTGATTTTACTAGGCTGTTCTTCAACAATAGCTGGGGTAAATTTCAGCATGCTTATTGCAATGTTGCCAATTGCTAACATGCTGCCTCGAGTTCCCACAATTAGAAAATCAGTAAAAGGTCCATTAAGGTTTTTGTTATCCAAAAATAATTTACTTGCTTCAGTAGTCACCAGTGTTTATTTGGTTTGCATTATGTTCATGACTCCACAAGATTTTCCTCAAATACTAGTACAATCAGGTCTCCTGCGGCAAACTGAAAAACAGTCATAAAACAAGGAATTTATAAATGTGCCTGTTTTCCACTACCAGGAGCAGAAAATGTGTTGACATCAACACACTTGCCTCCAATCTTGTAGGTAAAAATCTGAACAGATCATTATTCAGATATCCAGGACATAAGCAGACGCAAGAAACCACTAAACTGAAAAAAAAAAAAAAGAAAAATTCAAAATATGTGTTCATCAACAAATTAATTACATCAAAAAAAAAAAAGTCTAAAAACATAAAATACTTCTAATTTAATCTATTTTTAATCTAGACTGGGCTACATGTTTCAAAGATCAAAATGAAGTCTGGAGTCTTCAATTAGTGCTTGCTAACAGAGTTGTCAACTCCTGACTTTTTGCACTGAACAATATAACTAATTAATTTCATTCTTGTAATTACTGAGATGTGAACAGCATTCAGAGGTCTTGCCCCATTTCAAAACAATTATCATAATTCTTAGTACTTAGAAAAAAATATATATTTACTAACTGAAGTTCAAACCTAACTGAAAGATTGAGACCTAGACCAAAAGCAATTCCTACTGTTCACTAATACTGCCTCATGTATTCAGTCTATGCTAGTGCATTTTTTCCTACTCACTGCATCTTCCTGCATCATAGAATGCACAAACTATATTCCTTCGGGATGAAACTAAATCAAAAGATGTACTGCATCTGCAAACAGATCTCCAGTTCACAGAAACAAGTCAGAGCTAGTCCAAAGTAAAACCCTTTGAAACATGGTGTAACATGGGTGCTAGCTCCTTAGCAACAACTGCTGTGTGCTGCGTATTTGCTCCTATTGCAACACACTACTTGTTAATGTAGAAATAGCCCAAATAAGCTAGTAGAGCACATTTACTATTGTTTCAGCTAACTGGGATTTAATAAAGTAATAACAAAATAATTATATGAATTTTAAGTCAGTCTAATTTGAGCAGCAGTCATAATTCTGAAAAGTTAAGTATTTGAACTTGCTAATTATAAAGTGTAGCTCTGGAGGATGAAGCTTAATAAAGATAAAATAGATCTCAATTTATTCTGTATTTCATTTTCCTTTTCCTTCCCTAGAATTATCCAACATCTTTCCTGTTCTGTTCTTTTGAGAGCTAATCACAGAATCACAGAACCATTTAGGTTGGAAAAGACCTCCAAGATCATCCAGACCAACCTATGACCTAACACTAACAAGTCCTCCCACTAAACCATATCACTAAGCTCTACATCTAAACGTCTTTTGAATACCTCCAGGGATGGTGACTCAACCACTTCCCTGGGCAGCCTGTTCCAATGCCTCACAACCCTTTCAGTAAAGAAGTTTTTCCTAATATCCAACCTAAACCTCCCCCAGTGCAACTTAAGCCCATTTCCTCTCATCCTATCACCTGGCATCCCAAAGTAAGTTTTATTTCAGAACAAGACAAAAAAGATGTGGAAAAATCTGGAAAAGATTCAAGTATTTATTATAATTAATGCTACCAGAGATACATATAATGTGACAGTAGACTAGAATGAAAACAATAAATCGCACAAAAGCGCCATTTGCTTGCTTATCACTTGTGTGGATAAAAAACAGTCACAAACACTGTCTCCACAGCTCACAGCCAGCAAAAATCCCATATAAAAGTGATTATATAGAAGACAGACATGACATACAGTACACAGCTATTATTCATGAAAGCAAGTATTAATGATGAACCATAATTATGTTGCTAACTGATCTGAATAAAATTCTTTATTTAGAAAGTCTGTTGATGATAGATTTTGCTCTCAAGCAAAAACCCAACTTACAAACTAATATTATCAGCCACAATATTAAAATCCTTTCTCACCCAAAACTAACGCATAAAAACATTCCAAACAATGAAATTAAGCTATTTCTGGGGTTCTGTTGCTTCTTTTATTATTAGAAAATTCTCCTTTCAAAACTATAAAGTCTACTCTAACGTCAGCTTGTTTGCAAATTCCACGTCGTACATACAAATGGGGGACAGTTTACTTCTGCTCTTCTCTGCCTTTAATAAAGTCTCTGGAAACAATATAAGCTCATTAACCTTCAACTTTTTATTGCAATATCTAGTGAAATTCTTAGCCTCACAGAAAGTTTTATGTATTCCCACTTCTCTGTAGAAGCTGTTGACACGACAGAAGGAAGGGATGCCATCCAGACGGCCCCTGACAGGCTTGAGAGGTGGGGCCATGCAAACATCATGAAGTTCAACAAGGCCAAGTGCAAGGTCCTACACCTGGGTCAGGGCAATCCCAAGCACAAATACAGGCTGGGTGATGAGTGGACAGAGAGCAGCCCTGAGGAGAAGGACCCGGAGTACTGGTGGATGAAAAGCTGGGTGTAAGCTGCAAGCACACACTTGCAGCCCAGAAAGCCAACCCTATCCTGGGCTGCATCAAAAGAAGTGCAGCCAGCAGATCGAGGGAGGTGATTGTCCCCCTCTGCTCTGCTCTCGTGAGACCACCACCTCCAACACTGTGTTCAGCTCTCAAGCACCCAGCATAAGAGGGACATGGATCTGTTGAATAGGCTACAAGGATGATCAGAGGGCTAGAGGACCTGTGCTGCAAAGAAAGGCTGAGACAGTTGGGGTCATTCAGCCTGGAGAAGAGAAGGCTCCGGGGAGACTTTATCACAGCCTTTCAATACTTAAAGGGGGCTTAAAAGAATGACAAGAGAGAGACGTTTTACAAGGGCATGTAGTGATAGGACAAGGAGTAATGGCTTTATCTAAAAGAGGGTAGATTTAGATTAGATATAGGGAAGAAATTCTTCACCATGAGCGTGGTGAGGCACTGGAACAGGCTGCCCAGAGAAGCTGTGGATGCCGCATCCCTGGAAGTGTTCAAGGCCAGGCTGGATGGGGCCTTGAGCAACCTGATCTATCAGAAGGTGTCCTGGCCCACCATGGCAGAGGGGTTGGAATTCGATGATCTTTAAAGGTCCCTTCCAACCCAAACCATTCTATGATTCTGTGATTCTATGGTTTATATTCACAGACAAGTAATTCTGAAGCACCTTTCACTGACAGCAACCCAGTGACTTGTTGTATCTCAATGGCTAGCTCAAAAGGTCAAGGATAAGGGTCCCTAAAAAAAGCAAACAATGCAGCAGGCCTACTGACAGTAAAGCATACTCTTGAGATCGAGGCAGTCATCTCCCTAGCTAACTCAATGTGATACCTAGAGCAGAAGGCTTCGTGTCCCTCCCCACAGCAATCTCTCTAACAAATAAACCTAAAATACATTTTCTAAGGAAGGCGGAAGCAAGGAAGATGAGAACAGCAGAATGGAAGGAAGCTTGCACAAGGCATGAAATTTGGTAAAAATATCTCAAGTACAAGTATAGATGCTTTGAAGAACTTTCAAAAAACAAAGAAAACTGTTAACAAGTATTGATTTTAAGAATTAATGTCTAATGTAGTAATTCTGGTGGTTCGTTGCCTCATATATATTTGAGAGCAGTAACTCTGACACTCTATTCAACGAGGACTGAGCAATTCTGACATAGCAGACAGCAGCCACAGTGGAAGAGAAAACGTTAGATCACTCTTTTTTATTCACTTTTCACTAATAAAGACGTACCTTGGCAAAATTGCTTCATTCAAATTCCGTGATTTATGTAGAGATTATTGTAGAAGAGCCTGAGAGGCACCTGTCCTTAAATCACTTTAAACTGGCCAATTTCATGCACACATTCTGCCCTGACATGATTAAGTCAGCTCCGAGACACTTCTCAGAGTCAGTCTTCGATTAAACTGAAATCACTTGGAGTTCAAGAACATACTGCTTTGTCTTAAAGTTCTGAATATATATGTACAAATGCACACATTGTGCTTAACTTTCAATGACATACAGGATTCAAATATGCCTTTTATTAATACAACAAGTATAAAAAGATCTGAGTGGGTTTCAAATCTACTGGTGTCATTTTGGATAAACCAGACCAAGAAACAGAAAAATTACTACAGCTTTTCCTCACTTTTCAGTGTTTATATATGAGGCTTTCAAATTCTTAAAATTTCCCACGCAACTTCATGATTAAGTTTTAGTAAATTAATTTTAAATTACTTAATTTTAATTATGAATTGCAAATTCATTTCAAATGAAACAGTACTGGCCTTTCTTATATATGTAAGGTAGCATATAAAAGAACATCGAGTTTAAAGCAAGATATACATCCCCTTGCCAAGGCCCGACCTTTTAGCTGCTGCTGGTACAGGCTTGTATTCTCAATTTGTTACAAATCCAATAAAATAGATTGTAATCTTTCAAGAGTAGTTAATTCAGAAATAGGGGAACATTTTTAATAGAAAACTCATGTTCACTAAACTGCTAGATCTAAATATCTGAGACTCATTTCTCTATTTACTCACATAATGCATCTGTGATACAGTTTAATCATGCAAGCAACACAGGAAGCTCATGTGGCCATTGTCCAGACACACAAATCCATGTTCTTTTCTACAGTCTTTGTTAGAGTCCTTCAATGTTTTAATATATGATTGTATTTCCATCCCCAACCAACCCCTTCTAGAACACAATTTGTTAAGAACTAGATTATCAAAGGCATGAGAAAGCAACCTAACCTTCAAATTTGAGCTTCATTATCATCATTGACCTGGCCTGCTTTCCAAAAAGATGCGGAAATGAGAGCCATGTACAAAGTCCCCATGGATCATCTTAATTGCAAGTTGTGCCCATTCTACAAAATCAACAGAAATTTCAGTAGGCCCATGTTTTCCCAAGATTTGGCCCACAGGTCCAATTAACTGCATTGGTTTTTGTATGCAGAAATTGCATGTTTGATCGGAAAAAGGAGCTATATAAAAACAGTATATGGTGTGTAAGGCAGGGCTGAAAGGAAGGCATGTATAACTACCAAGCCATTTAAAAGATCTCATTACTGCAGAATTATCCAGCTTCTACAAAATCCATCAAATCTACTGAACAGCTACCACAGACAGGTGATCTTATCCATCTAGCATCACAGTGTAGGTAATTTTAGAGTTTCGAGCACAAAATAGTTAAGACACTAGACACCGATTTTGCTGATAAGAAACTGTATTTACTGCCAAAAGGATTCTGCAGAACCATTGCAGAATGAGAAACAAGGGCATACCAGAAAGCAACCAAACAATTAAAACAAAAACCCAAGGGAACAGCTGGAAGAAAGCAAAGATAAAATAGAAGTCAACCAAATCTGCAAAGTCCTGCAAGATGACCTTGAATAAATTCAAGAAGACTCTGAAATATATTTGCAAAACCAAATCATAATTTCATGTACTTCTCCAGAAATACTTTCAAAAGGTTTGATTTTCAGAATTTTAGGCACCTCACCCTTCAGAAGGTCACAGTTTAGATGCATTTCAGAAGAACACCCAAACACTGAGGTCCCAAAATCAGCAGTTGCTATCTAAAACACAAATCCTAAAAGAAATTAAGCATTATGAAAAACACATTATGGAAACAACAGGAATGAAAATGAACTAGAACATTAGCAGATAATACCATGTGGTCAGAACAGAAGTTATTTGACCTATCCAGCTGCAGGAATTTTATGTAATGAGTTACTTTCCTCTACATTTGCTGGAAAGAAAAGGTTCCTCCAGACAGCAATTCAGAGAAGCATTGCTTTTTCCAATGACTGCAGAGGCAGGCAGCCTGGCTGGTTGTGTTCAGTGATTAATGCTGGGTGGTTTAATGCCCACCAGTATTAAAGATACAGACAACTGCTCACTAGCAGAACACAGCACACCTTGCTACTTGACATAAGCAAATCCTTAATGGAGAACTGCTCTGTATTAAAAAACTTATTTACTTCCATTCAAAAAGTGAGATTAAACATTGTATAGTGGGTGTATTCCACAATTAGAAGTAAATGTAACTCAGCAGCAGCAAAACCAGCTAAAGAACCCACAGTAAGAGAGACATCTTTGATGATATATAAGTGAGCATTTCAACCAAAGAATGCCTTGACAGTTACAAAAAAAGTGGGGGGAACCATTAAAAAAAGGTAGTTTTTCCTTTGCCATCCTGCCATCCTCAAAAAATAAATGATGAGGATGATAGGAATGGTTCCTTATTCCCTTGGACAGTTTTAAGAAAGTGTCAAGTGTGACACTTTTGTCAAGTGTGACTTGAGGTGGGAGAGAGATTTAATTCAAGTTACATTTGAACATCAGTTTGCACTGATACTCTGTATACCACGTTACCAATATTGTGATGCTCCTGTCAGCTTTCTGGTATCACACAGTATATGTGAGCAGACTAAGTAACACATCAGAAAACAAACAAATGTAGATGTTAATATAGATAAGGAAGGGGAAATATGAACTTCATACACAGACTGCTTAAATGCACACACTTACTAAAAATGAGTTTTTTATTGTGCAAGCTCTACCCACATAATAGAAGTGAAATGTTATGGATAGATTTGGAAGATAAGTATAAATATGAAATTGTGGATGATGTCACAAAGAAGTGAGGCAAAACAGAGAAGTAAAGGGGAAGAGAGAAAAAAAGTTGGATAAAATGAAGGTCCAGCTAAGTTTTATACAGGAATCTGGAAATGAAAGGACAGCAAGTCCAAAATACTAACTTAACCCATTAACTTGTTTTCTGTGTTTTAAACAAGAAATCTGAGGTACAAAAGTCGTAAGCATGCAATTTTGGGAGAAAATTAAACTAGTATGGCAAGATTTAAGTTAAGTGTTCATTCTCTGAATGCAAAATAAGGTCTAAAGCTGGGAGGGAGGGGGGAGCACAAAGAAAGTTTGTTTCCAGCATTTTCTATTTGTAAACCACAGGTGATCCAGGGCTTTTAGTAGTATCTGACTGAAGCAATACGGACAGAAAAAAAGCCTGACAGGAAAAGTATTGGATAATACGGTAATCAAAACTTTTGGACAAGGATTTGTGTGGTTTCGGGAGGCCACTGATGTAGGCTGGAACATCCTCCTCCCTTCTGCTGCAGTACCAGTACTCCATTTTTTGGAGTCAATGAGGGGCCCCTTCGAGAGACTTCACTTCTGGATGAACTAAGAGGGTCAGACGCTCCACGCACCCATCAGCATCTCTGCCCTCACCACAGAAAAGTGCAGGCCTTGTCGTCTCAGTAAGATACCTTCACACAATCTACTGTCAGGCATGTGCCAGATTCATCATTTTGCTGGGGAAAGACAGCCCCACTGATCAGCCAGACAAGCAAGAACTGGGCCAACCGGAGTGGAATACGAGATCCTGTCACGACATCTGTGATACTAATCTTCACCATGAATTTTGGTATAGACTGCCATCCCCTCTGCCATATAGACTGCCATCCCCTCTTTGTAAAACAAAGAGGGGAAAACAATAGAAAGCTAATGTAGAAGGTGCACGGAAGAACCTTGTTTTTCATAAATGAGGTCAATAAAAATTGTCCACTACCTGGCAAGATAAACTCTGACATCTTAAGGAATAAACATTTTAAGAAGTGAAGGTGACAGGCACGTTTTGTGAGACTGCAGAATTTATTTGGCGTGAATAAATCCTTGCAGCTGAAAAGAAAGCTGTTTGTAAGAAGGAAACATCTGTACATTAACATGGTAACAAAAAATGATAGTTGATCTAATAACACTGGGAAATAAAATAATTTAAAGTGATGTATAAAACAGATCTGTTCTAACAAAAAAAAAAGGGGGGGCGGGGGTTGATGCTGATATTGTGTAAAACCTAGCCATAAAGATGAATTGTTCTACACATGGAGATGGATGGGCAGGACAGAATGTAGCCCAACACTTCACTTAAATAAAATTTGTTAAACCTTATTAAAACTGCAAGATCCAGAAATGAAACATCTGACCAGTCTCAGCTGGAATAAGCTTCCATGCATGGGAAGCCATTATTGGAGGGAGAGGAGGGAACAAGATTTTTAGGACTAGAATCTAGAATTTGAGCAACAAATCTGTAAGCTGAAGCAGCAGATACATTATGGATTGCGCTGTACTGATGGTATTAATTTTAAAAGGTCTCCAGCAAATTAAGTCTACGAATAGCTCTTCCAAATATGCTCTTCTAAATATACAGATTAAACAACCAGTTGTAGTGAACAAGAAGTCCTTCCACCAATTTTATAACCAAAGCTTTATTAACACACATGTAAACTTTACAGTTATGGTAAAATGCAGAACAGCTCAGACCTACTCCAATACCCAATACTCTGAATCACTGGAAAATTCCAGCTATAGAGTTTGTTTTGTAGAGTATGTTGGAAGAGAAAAGTATGCCTGCTCATTTGTAGAATATATCTAACATGGTACAAAATACAGAGACTACTGTAAAAGCCCAAGGAAAATCTAGACACATTTTTCAGAGTTGTTTCCATCACAGCCTGATAGTAATTAGAAATTTCTTTCAGGTGAGATATGGACACCAGAACTCATAGCAGTAACTATGGATTTCAGAACTCAGACTGGGAATAGTATCAAACAATAACAGAGAAATATTTAATGCAGCTTTTGGACAACAGAACTTCACCTAGCTTCTCCCAAGAATCTGAAAACAGATGTGGAAGTAGAGCTAGGAAGAACTTTAGAAAACATTAATTCACCCAGAAAAAGAATGCATGTCCCACTGGCAAATTAAGGACCAAAGAAAATATACTCTAGAAATCCGCTGAAAGTAGTCTTTCACAGATGGTCAAAACATGAACAGGAACAATTTGGAGACAGACCATTTTAAACAGGAATATGGATATATACATAAAAATTCAAGCAAGCTCTTTAGATGTTTTTTCCCCTCCTCAACACTTTAACAAGGAAATCTTGCATTTTATTGAAATAGTGCAACGCTGCCATCAGTACAGCCTAGGTAGTTAAAAGTAGCAGATTTTTAAAGCACATGATCATAGAATCATAGAATCTCCTGAGTTGGAAGGGACCCATAAGGATCATCGAGTCCAACTCCTGGCACTACTACACAGGTCTCTCCAGAAATTCAGACCATATGACTAAGAGCACAGTCCAAGGGTTTCTTAAACTCTGTCCCTGGGGAGCCTGAACCTCCCTAGTCACAGCTTGACACCATTCCCTCGGGTCCTATCACTGGTCACTGAGGAGAACAGATTGGCGCATGACCTCAGCTGCTCCTTGTACATCTTCCCCTCTAGGCCCTTCATTATCTTGGTAGCCCTAAAAACATTGTGTTTCCGCCCGGTTTCGAACCGGGGACCTTTCGCGTGTTAGGCGAACGTGATAACCACTACACTACGGAAACTCCCAATGTGCTGGGGAAACTCCCGATAATGCCATATGCAACATACCACATAATGCCATACTCAATCAGCACATGGACAATAGATATTGTGGCCATGATTCTAATGGCATAATAAAACAAAGCTGAGATAGGCACCAAGAGGCTTTTCCAGGTTACAGAGGCAGCAGCTAGGACACTGAGTTATGGTCACTGAGAGTTGGAAGCAGAAAAATAGAGCCTTCTGTAAGCATGAACCTGTGAGATAGCAGACAGACCTTCTGCGGCACAGACCAATAGCATCGGCCAGCTGGATTTCTGATCATATTTGTTCCTGCTTCACTTCAGGACACTGGATTTTGCAAAAAAATGTTTAAATAAACAAGAACACAACAACAGGATGCTCTTAACATTTGTCACCCATTTTTACCTTTGCCAAAACACTTCAAGACCCTGAACTGGAAACTAGTAGATTGACAAAGAAACAATATTATGAAAATTCAATAAAGACATTAAGTGAAGTAAGCATTTACTCAAGCAGTATGGAGGTTTTCTGTGTACATTTCCATATTTGTGAATGTACTTGTTTCACAGAATCACAGAATATCCCGAGTTGGAAGGGACCCATAAGGATCATCGAGTCCAACTCCTGGCATTGCACAGGTCTACCCAAAATTTTAGACCATGTGACTAAGTGCACAGTCCAAACGCCTCTTAAATTCATTTAAACTGATACTAATAATCACTACAGTAGTAGTCCTTGACCTTAGAAGTGAGCAGTGTTTCCCCTTACCTGTAGGGCTAGATTAAATCTGTGAAACTTCATTTCTATGAGATGGTACAATATACATGATTCTACTCAAAACAAAGTAAGCCTAATGGTAAAAATACTGCAAACAGACTTCATAAATCACATCATCATATGAAAGCACATGATACTCATTTTTGTTTTCCAATGCTATGTGGCGTCAGTCTTAAAATCTCACTCTTACATTCTAGTTTTTTAAACTCTGCAATGAATACTACTAATTTCCCAATTTGCTATATTTCTTCTGGTTAATATATACAGGATACCATTTAATCTCTAGGCTTTTCAGAAAAAATGAAAGCTTTATGAACATAATTAATTGTTTGAGAGTGTTCAATATAAGAACTCTCACGAAAAGGAAAAAAAAGCATTTAATCTACTATACCAATTTTCATAAAGAAATACACAGTCCTTCATCTTCAAAACAGTATCATGATCCCAGGCAATTAAATAGCATTAACTGCATCAAAAACAGTATTTCAGACAAAATCCATCATTTTTAGTAACAGTATTTTACCTGTTTTTTCAGTCTTAAAAGTAATAGCCAAAAAAGTAACACTGTTGCTAAATTTTTAAAGAAGATAGAAGGAGAGTCCCAAATATTATGATTTCACACACTAACAGCTTGCTTATTCTTATGCTTTTTCTTAGGAAGGTCACATTTACACAGCTTCTTAAAAGTACAACCTCAGAAAATTAAGAAAATTAGTGAAAATCTTAAGGAATTTTCTTCATTGCTATGTTCTAGCCATTGGTTAATATACTTCAGAGTTTTGGTTAATATTTTATAAATAGTGATCAATTACGCTTTAAAGAATGAAAACAATACTGACATCTACTGGTGACCAAAATTACAGATTAAAATCACTTTTTTTAAGTGCACAATGAAAGAAATGGACAAATTACTTGTAAAGATGTAAAGTAAATATGAATGCAAGTGATATAATCCATTCTAAAGCAATGCAGATACACTAGTTCCATCTCTCTCACATAAAACATGCCTATATTCCTGCCTCATGGAAACTATTTGTATTTCATAGAATGGAATCATAGAATGGCCTGGGTTGAAAAGGACCTTAAAGATCATCTAGTTTCAACCCCCCTGCTCTGGGCAGGGTTGCCAACCACTAGAGCAGGCTGCCCAGAGCCACTTATTGATCTTTTCATCATCCATATTCTGCACCATCAATTAAGAGAATTCACCTGAAATCCTTGTTTTTAACAACTAAAGTCATAATCCTCTCTGCATGCTTTGTATCTCAACACTTGCCCTAACCCCAAAGAGAAAAGAGGAGAACTCCGCAGAGCAAAGGCTGTTCACATGACTGATTTCATTAAGGGATTAAAAAGTGCATTTAGAATGGATTTAATTGCAACAGTTTTGATAAGCTTGAATAAACAAAGCCTAAAGCAACCAGGAACATAATTTAGGCACTCCAGTTCAGGGCCAAGATATACAAGACACAATTTAAGTCAAACTTACTTTTCCTTTACAGCAAAGATCCTGGAGCTGAAAAGTAGGCCCAATAACCTCACAGCAGGTTGTATCAGGATATGTATGCCTCCACTTGTTTTTTATTATTATTTTTATTAAAGACAAAGAAAATAAAGCATTGTTTATGTACATTTTAAGTCTCAATACAAGTCTCTTAATCTAGGCCAAAGTCTGTGGTGAGGTGCCAGGAGAATGAGCGGTTAGGGAAGGTACTGCACCAGGGAGGGAGCTTACATGGATGTGGGCAAGGGAAGCGTGGAAAACAATTGTGGTAGGAAGCAATGAATCTTCTGTCAGGATCTGAATGTCCACGTGCATTAATGCTCTACTGCCAAAAAGCTACACTTTTGCAATTAAATTCTGACAAAATCTACATGACACCATCTTCATCGGCTCCAATAAAATAATGTACTCACCTAAAAATTATTCTAAGTATTACTGGAGTGCTTATGTTGTTTATCTCATAAAGAAAGCACCTGACCTTTTATTATTATTATTAAACAAACAAAAAAAACGCACGCTATAGTAACACTGGAAAACTGTATTCTTCAGAGTTTTTTCTTTTTATCACTTCTATATTAAATGCCATCCAAACCTAAAAAGTTGTTATACAAAAAGGTAGATAGATAGTTCAAATTAAAATTATTTGGTGAAAAATTATGGTGAACAATCAGTGAATAACCATTGAAACAGTTTTCTTACAAGCACATAGAAGACAATTAATAAACGCAATACAATGGAACAGAAAAAGGGCATAATAGAAAACTATTTTTTTTTTAGTAAAATGCAGGAAAAACATATATAAAGTACAATCTATATTATCTAAACATACCTTTCCAAGATCTGCAGCCTGTTTTAAAATATCTCTTTTTAGATCTTCTGCTCTCTTGGAATGAAAAGAATTACTTTGACTCTGGATGATAAATACAATTTCTTTTAATTCTGTGAACCAGAAAATAAGAAGATTTAAAGACAAAAGAAGTTATTTTCAGTTTTGCTCCCAAGCTGCTGAGAACCCAGGTGTGCAGGGGAATTATTACAAAGAAAGCTCTTTCTTTAGTTATACAAACATTTCATTAAGTAGTAAAAAGTTATAACTTAACACAAAAAAATCCAAGACAGTCCCTTTAAGGATTAACATATAAAAACCATGACATGAGGATGAGATCTGCAGCAACAAACAAACTTACGCATACAGTAATAGTAGCCACATTCATAACATTGCTTTTTCTCCAATAGATCTGGACTCCTAATTACCACCGAGTTAAAAATTACTAGTCATAGACTAGCATCCACCTCACTAGGCAATGGATGAACATAAAATGGAAAAGATGCTTCCTCAATAAAGAACTTAAAGCCTTAGCTAGAAATAAACATTAGGTGGAGTGAGACACACATGAGAACATTGATGTAATACTCATTTATATGACAGGGCAGTATCAACACCTCATGTTTCTTCACTGTGTTTAAAGTCACCACAATTAAGAATTTTCAGTGGGAGAGGAGACTGTGAGAAATTTGAAAGAAAATAATTAAGTGGCTTTGCAAACAGTTATGGACAGAAAAAAAAGTGCTTATTAAAAAGTACAAGTAGGTGATGAAGACAATATCATTGGGAAGCTATAGATAGTCACATTTTCTTGATGGTAGTAGATAGCTTTGAAACTGCTAAGGGATTATTTTGAGAAAAACAGGTGAATTTGATCCAGTTCAGAAGCAGAACACAGCAGAGGACAACAGAGAATGAGAAGGTAAAAGGAAGAGGAGAGGACAGATATCCTTTCCAAAATTCTTAGTGAGTTTGACCTATGTTGTATAATCCATTCAAGACCATAACCAAATAGCAATCGAGGTATGAGATCGAGGTACTGGGGCTTTGGGCAACCTGGTCTAGTGGGAGGTGTCCCTGCCCATGGCGGGGGGTTGGAACTACAGGGTGTTTAAGGTCCCTTCCAACCCAAACCATTCAGTGGTTCTATGAAGAGACACACTGCAGTATCTGGTTGGTTGGCCAGATAAGGCTGAACTTTAAAAATACTATGCAGAAAGTGTGCAGATGAGGAAAGTCAGAGTGCAATAGCTTAGAGGTCCAAGTCAACAACTGACCAATTCCTGGCTAAAGAAAAAAAAAAAAAAAAGGATAGTAACAATCTTTTTCAGTGTTCAAGGAGATAAATAGAGGACTAGTGGACAGGATGAGGATTGAGAACTGCATTTAAATCCTGGTAAAATCAAGGTGACAGTAAGATCAAGCATAAGATATAAGAGATTCTAGTTAATTCAAGGAGGAGACAGCACAGAAAAGGTAGCTGAGTTAATGTTTACAGGTGACATCACTCCAAGACCAGACAAAAGGAAAGAAATCAATGACAAAGTCTCATGGGATCTGTGTATAATGTCAAAAAACATGGAAAGGGAACAAAGAGCACATTAAAAAAGTTATATAGGTAACAAAAAAGATGTAGGACTCAAACTTCAGAAAAGCAAAACTTCAAGACCACTATCATTAGGAACATTATGAAATCTGATAGAAAATAAAAAAAAAAAAAACAAAGATAGAAACCCTGTAGGACTGCTTTTTAAGAGCAGTTACTGGCATTCCAATGAAACAAAGCTTTCACTGGGGTATAAGAGACATCAAATTGAAGACAGTCCAGTAGAGAAAGTTCAGTAGAGAAAATCCAGCGTTGTGGTTGCCTGAAAGCAGCCAGATTTTACTATAGGCAACATCTGTGTGAAGACAAACATCACAAAGACAGAGCACTTTAGAGAAGGCACATGAAGCTTCTCGTCAGGCAGCAGAGTATTTCAACACTTCTAATGAGCAGTGCCACTGCAGATTAGATAAATTCAAATTTTACATCATGCAAAATTTATTTTCAGAATGTGTATTCCTCTATTGTAGATCAAGCCAATCTAAAAGGTCCTAGTGTCACACTGAGTTTTTGACCTTTAGGGTAAAAATGCTAGCTTGGCAAATAGAGTAGAATGAATGAGCAGTGGAACAACAAAGATGGAGAATAAATGTCAAAAAAAAAGAAAGAAACAGTCTCAAGGAAAAAGAGTGGAACTGAGCACATGAAGAAAGATCACAAGAAAAACAGTGGCAACAAAAAGAATACTAACCCCAAATACCTTCACTAAGTTTACAAGATGTAAACTTACAACTGGACAATGTCCAACATCTGACCATTGATTACAATCCTTTGTTCTTCTGCATAGTTACTTGCTTATTAATTTAGACCTATGACAGCTCAAAGTTGCCAGTTAAATGTTTTTCTGCTTTTCCCCGATATCCTTTTCCCTCAATTTATTAGCTTATTCACCACGACAAACTCTGAAAATGTCAAACTGTGCAAGGTTTCTGGTGATAAAGCTGGGGAGACGACATAAGTATTGACATAGATATCAGTTCTGATTTCACATTTTTTCCCATGTAAGACTCCTTTGTGTTCTGACTCACTCTACAAACTGCTTAAAAACACCCTGCACAATAAAATCTTCTGAATAGCAACTATTTGCTATCTAGAACAAAATTCACTAGTTTTCCTGTGCAGAAATTAAAATCAGTGCAAAATTTAAAATTACACTTCATTGATGCTAGTGGTAGTCAAAAGGCTAAATCTAATGCACAACACTGAAAGTATTCCCAGAGATAAAAAGCAAAAACTAGACTGCTTTATATAATTACTGTTTTACTGTCGGTAATATAGAAACATCTGAATTACACCCAGTTTCACTTACGGTACGTTTAACAACAGCTGTGGTATCCCACAGCAGAATGCTGTCTAGGAGTAATCTAACACCCAATTTGGTGTTACTGCTTTAATCCAGTGGAAGTAGTTTCCTGTGGCATAAGCACTTTAAAATAGTTCATAGAAGGAAATACTAGCTGTATTGAAATGTCAACAGAAAGTATGTATAATTTTACACTCTTTATTGCACACCTAAATTGCTTCTCAAGTTGACAAATAGTCAACAAAGCAAGACCAAGAATAGAGCCTTTCAGGAGATTAAAATCCAGAACAGCTACTGATACACTGATTTTATTTCTCTTGTTGTCTTCTCTTTTATTTCCCTAAGACATTTCTATATCTGGAAAATATCTTCGGCAATCTCAAATGCTCATTGATTGGAAAGACGCTCCAAGTTCACAATGGAAAAAAAAACAACACCGGGAAACAGGAAGGCTGAAACTTCCTGAGTTTAACACAACTATGTCTCACTGCTAAGCAGAATGGAGAGGTAACAAACTTTTAACAAGCTATTATCACCAATGTGTGTTTTAGAGAGTATGCAATGGCTATGCAAAATACACCTCCTTTGGAATTATTACTAAATCAGTTCAAAGGTGAAAGTGATATTCAAATATTGCTATTTGAAAGATTAGCATTGCAGTATAAGGACCAGCACAAGTGAATGACCTGCATGATTTCATGATTTTTTTGGCAAAGGTTCACCATAAAAGGTTGTTTTAGACAATTCAGAACTACTGAAAATTTTAAAACAAACATTTCAGGAAAAAAAGAGGAAAAAGAGGAAAAAACCTCCAAATACTGGAAGAACATAAGATGATGATGTTGCTTGCTAGCCTTTTTCTTCTAGCCAGAGGTTAGACCATTCACCCAGGATGCGAAAAACCCAAATTCCCATCTGTGAGGCAGTTTGGGCTTGAATGGAGGTCTTTGGTATTCCAAGTCAGACTCTTAATTACCAGGCTGCAGGTATACTCTGAGGTGGGTCTCAGCATTCCCTCCTATTGATCTAGAAATGGAAGAGAGTGGAAATGACCCCTGAGCTTCCTAGTTTCATAACTCTCTTTAAACAGGGGGAATCTAGAACCATTTCACTAACTCACTGAATGTTAAAACACATCATTAGAAAGGGAGAATAGGCACCAACAGAAAAGACAGAGCATTCCATGATGATTTATATACTTCCCTGGAGTATGCGTGACATGGTACAAATCATTTCTAGCAAAAAGGACAACAATACCTACATCTTTAAAACAGCTTGTGTGCACTCTAAGCACTGGCCTGTTAGGTAAAAGAATGCTACTGACATCTTTGCAGCGCGGCCAGTGGTGCTTAAATCTAGCTCCTCTTTTCTTTGAGTTTTTCTTTCCTAAGAAATGATGGAAATAAAATCAACTTGTTTAAGGCTAAATGGAATATTTGTACAGTGAAAAAAGAGTTATTTCAGTGAGAAAGGGCAAAATGTCTCATTTTTTGTCTGACAATAATAAACTGCAGAAGCACTGTAGTGCTTTAACTCACAAACTGGAGACTCTAATATGTGTATCGGAAAACTCAGCTTCCAATTTCAATGTCAAAAAAATAGGCCACTTGCATATTCTGTAGGCGTGCCCTTGCCCTGCTATGCCAACTCTAAAAGCAACTTAAAACTTCAGATCAGGATCTTGTACTTTGAGAATCTTATTGCAGCGTAGTATAAACGCCCAATTAAACTCAGAGATAAGTCTTTTCTCACACTAAGAACAATACCTTGCAAATGTGTTTATAGGAAGTTAGTGGGATCTTTCTGGGTTAAAGGCAGTGTATCCATGCATATAGATACGTGTGCACACATACATATACACATGCCATCTCAATTGTATGTGCTTATTTATTTATAATATATTAAATACACATTGTAATAACTGGTGGTCTGTTTATGGCCTGAAGCATGAGAACTGAAAGCCATCCTAACTTCAGACTCCAACTCTCAACACAGTTTGAATATTTCTGGTATTTCTACTTTCTGAATTTTACTAAACCACTTGCCTTATTAACATCTAAAAAAAACCTTTAAAATCAGTTCCAAATGTGCCACATTTTTGAGAACACTGGTGTACTTCTTAAAATTAGAAATAATAGTACCCAGTTGTACTTCAACAAATTGCATACCCTTTTACAGTTTTGTAATACATTACGTATGTTGCTTACTACTTCAGAACTCATGACTTGTCCTAACACTTAGAAAGAAAGGTCCGTCACCTATGCATTTGTTCCCATACTAAAGAAAACCTTATTTATAAATAACAGTTGCCTATCTTACACCTTTGCAGGCAACCTGTGATCTTCAAGATGATTTTTCCACGTGTCTCATGCTCATAAGATCAAATACTTAACCAGCAGGGTTTAAACCTTGCAAGTTGTTCTCACCTTTCTACCCAGGCTTCCCACACTAATTCCTAGAGAGCCTGGATAACATGCAGAACTAGGCCAGGCAGGATATTAAAAGGACATAACTGAGAAAAACACCTTTGATCATTTCAGAATATTGCAGGTGTTTGCAGATCAGAGGAGGTATAATATCACCATATTTGCAAGAATCGAATCCAATAGAAGACTCAGTAGTACTTCACTCTTCTCACTTAACACACACACACAAAAAAAACAACACACACACACAAAACAAAACAAACAAAAAATTCCCCCACAAAACAAATAACCCAGCACCCCAGAGCCAAGAGCTGGTAGACATTCCTGTGGTGAAAGGAATAGCTCCGGAGAGGATGACTCAACCTACCTTGGATCTCAGTCACCCCCTGGAAGTGCCCCTCTCTTTCCACAGAAGGAATCTAACGCTCAAGTTAAGTTTCAAGAACTTAAGTTCCTTGAGTTTCCAAAGAAGGTGAAATCACTGTACACCAGCTTCAGTCCGCGCACTGCTCATCCGGTGACTCTTTCCACTCCTCTGTCTTTACCCTGTAGGTTTCCTAACACATTGCATTAAGCAAATACAAAAGGCTAAGCTTAATCATCACTGGCAGAGCACAGCCAATACTACAAACATGATAGATGCTAATTAGTTCTTCAACACCTGTGCTGAGGTTAGACTACAGCCTACAAAATTTTTAAACTGCAATCTTGGAAGCTGCCAAATGCTGCCTACTATAGCCTCAAGCTATAAATAACTCCACTGATCTTCAACGCCAGTCATCTACTCCACTGAAACAATGATACATATTCAATAAACTTTCTCAATTATCTCCTTTGTCTATACTCACCAACAAAAAGTTATCCCACATTCTCAGAAATCGTGACATATATTAAACTCACGCAGTTTTCAGCAGGAAGCGTTACTCTCAGAACCCAACTCTTCATCACATTCTGGGTAGACAAAGGGACCATGAGAGCACGAAGTTCAATCATCTCTGTATTACACTTGTCTTGCCCGTGACAAGGATATAAAGATTTTTGATACTTGTCTTCAAAGGCTAGGCTAAGGACATTTTAAAAGATCTCTTAAAATTCTGAAAGGAAGACTGCAGATAGTAACTTTGCTTCTGTGGCACAAAGGCACAGCTTATGTATAAAGACAGAATTTTCTTGCATAACAGTTTGAAAAAGATGATTGAAAAATCACAGGAACTAAGAACCATCAAGCATTGCACTCTGTTTCATGTCCTTTGACTCTACCCTCCCAACAGAAATGCTTGACAACAATGCATATTAGAAAACCTTTTTTTTTTTTTAATTCTTTCTTACAGAGAGGTAGGATCTCGATTAAAATAAGATAGAGAACACAATAAATGATGTATTGAGTCCATCTAGTCCAGTCTTTAAAAACAGCAACAGGAAACACTATGTAGGGACTCCACAAGACCTTCACTTTATCCAGCACTCCTCATACTCTACCAGCATCCACAACTATCGGATTAGGAAATGCTAGAAGATAAATCACTGCCTATTTCTCTTCCCATACATTTAGGGACTTGTCCCTCTTGCAAATTGCCATTACTGTCTGCTTCCACAACCTCATGTTGCAACAAGTCCCTACATTTTGTGACCTGCGGCATAAAATGCTTTCGTTTGTTTTTTTTTTGTTTTTTCTTAAAAGCAAAACAATAAACAATAGATGGTAGCTACATCACTAATGTATCATTGTAACATTCCTATATATAACTTTCCTAAGTAATGAGATTTTATAAAAAGTTATGAAAACAGAGCACTGGCAAAAGCCAAAAAAAGTCTGTCAATGCCTCTCCGGATGTTTTATGAAGTGAGACACAACAGGTCTGCAGGGAGTGATAAAAGCAGCAACCAGAGGCTGGCTGCGCTAAGAGGTTCAACAGAAAGAGATGAGAGAACACAGACAAAGAGGAAGAGGACTTCGTTTGACATCACATAAGGAAAGGTGATCAAGAAAGCAGAGTAATAAAGCTTCTATAAAAAGGCCCTGACCTTTCAGTAGTAAGATGGAAGATCACTGAGACAAGGGATTTAATTATTTTCCAGGAGATAGTTATCTGTACTAGGAACAAAGCTTGCAACTAAGTCTAAAAAAGTCCAACAACAGAAACAAACAAACAAGCAAACAAACAACAACAATGAAACAACAGATCTTCTCAGTACCATTAAGAGTTCTGTTAACAACTCCAGTAAAAGCATGATAACGTTCCCGGTGTTCAGCTTTGATGTCAGAATGAGCTCTCAACTTCTCAGAAGTTGCTACAACAGGAACATGGTCAAACTGTCTCTTTTTAGAACAAGCAGATCTCGATGCTCAGGGTTTAGAAGAGTGCAAAGTGACATAACACTCCAAATTTATTTTAACACTCAGTATCCTATTAATGTTTGACATCTTTCTTAAATACTTGTTTCTAGTTATTACAAAGTTATTACAAGTAATTTATAGTAATTCCAGTTATTACAATTACCATGAGAGCCTGGCAGACTGGTAGCATTCAGTTTCATATTAAATTTTTACAAGAACTGCTACTAAGTATCATGAAATTTGATTTAAAAAACCTGTGTAATAAAAAAGCAATGCATCAATTTCATAATGCAAGTGCACATTTTCAGAAAAAAACCTTAACCACAAGAATTGCAAATACAAATTAAGATCAAGAAGCTTATGTTTGATGAGACTACATGAGCAAGGAAAAAAAAGTATTTGGGAATCAGCAATTAATTAATGATGTTGAGCATTTAGCCACTGTTCACAGTGTTACTTTTCAAAGCATAACCATATTTAATTTATACAAAAAAGACAACCACAAGTAAAAACAGACTATGCAGGACTGAAAAAATCTTGGAATGCGGAAACTTCAGTACAAGGTTAGTACAAGTTTGCACACAACAGCTTTGTACTCACCTCTGCTTCTTTTACTCGCTGTTCCACTTCTTTCAGACTTCTAGAAGGAGAAAAAGCAAAATTAGGATGCAGTCAAAAACTCAAATATTTCTATAGAGAGACACAGGCAGTCAAAACATTCATCAGACTGTAAATGCATATACAGAGGTTTTAACTCGAGAACTAATAAAAAAAATTTTTCATCGTTAAGAAGTGAAACATTCCCTACATGTTTGTATAGTAGTACCCAGATAATACAGTAAAAGAATAACAACAACAACAAGAAAATGAGAGCAGTTTTCCATGGCTCAATTTATATTGGTGCTCTTTAATACTAACAATGTCAGCTTTTTTTTTTTTTTTTTAATATACATTTCCTTTGTGACCAAAGCACAAAGTTTGGAACAAGGAACTCTATAATATAAACATGCATGTTCTGTATTAAAACACAAAAACAACACTCTTACTCATATTTGATCCACTATCAAACATCCATTGAAACACAATTCTTAAAGGAAGACTCAAAAGCAATTTATATCAAAACAATAAATATGAAAAAGATGTTATACATAACATGACTTCACTGGCATTTACTCAGGTATCACATATATTTGTCACAGAATTTTAACAGAGTGCTTATGAACTGACAACAGTGACATTGCACTTGCATCGCTTACCAGGAAATGAAGACAAAAATATCTTAAGAGTATTTTCAGCTGCTTCTAACTAACAGAGGCTGGGTGGAAATGCGTTGTTTAAGAACTGGTGACTAGCGGAGAGATTGGACTGGAGAAATAGCTTTGCACTTCCTACAAAAATTGTAGGAAGGAAAGTGGAGTCTCCATTTATTGCAAAATTTCTTTCTGCTAGCACCTCAGTGCCTTCGTTTCTCCACATGTAAAACCAAGGTTGTATTTATTAACCGCATAAGGATGTTGTAGGATTTATCTTGGTTCAAGTGTTCTGAGACCTTCAGATAGAAATGCTGTATTTAGCACGCCTCAGTGGTAGGCTTTTATATAGTTTTCCTATCCTTGTGACAATTCCTATTTACAAGCACATTTTTTTCTCCACTTTTTTTTTTTCTTAA
>VXAA01000963.1:48498-62669 GCA_013399115.1 Anseranas semipalmata | reverse complement strand
CTCCTTTTAATGCACCCCAGGAGTTAAGTCAGTTAATCGCCCAGTGTAGCGTGAACATGTTCATCTCTCAGTTGGGCAATTTGTCAAGAATGATACTGTGAGGGACAATATCAAAGGCCTTCTTAAAATCCGGAAAAATTACATCCACTGCCTTCCCTTCATCTACCCGGTGGGTGACCTTATCATAGAAGGAGATCAGATTTCCCTTCATGAACCCGTATTGATTATGTCTGACAATACCTTTGATCTTTAAATGCCTTGCAATGGATTGAGAACAACCCTCAATGGATTGAGCAGACCTGAGGAAAAGGACTTGGGGGTGTTGGTTGATGAAAAACTCAACATGAGCTGGCATTGTGTACTTGCAGCCCTGAAACCCAACTGTATCCTGGGCTGCATCAAAATAAGTGTAGCTAGAAGGTTGAGGGAGGTGATTCTCCTCTTCTATTCCACACTTGCGAGACCACACCTGGAGTACTGTGTTCAGCTGTGGGGTTGCCAGCATAAGAAAGACATGGACCCTTTAGAACAGGTCCAGAGGAGGACCACAATAATAATCAGAGGGCTGGAGCACCTCTCCTATGAAGAAAGGTTGAAAAAGCTGGAGTTGTTCAGTCTGGAGAGGAGATGGCTCTGGGGAGACCTTACAGTGGCCTTCTAGTACCTAAAGGGGGCCTACAGGAAAGCTGGAAAAGGACTCTTTATCAAGGAGTGTAGTGATAAGACAAGGGGTAATGTCTTTAAACTAAAAAAAGGTAGATTTAGATTAGATATTCAGAAGAAATTCTTAACTCAGAGGGTGGTGAGGCACTAAAACAGGTTGCCCAAAGAAGCTATGGATATTGCATCCCTGGAAGTGTTCAAAGTGTTTGGTGGACAAAAAGCTTGACATGAGCCAGCAGTGTGCTGGCAGCCCAGAAGGCCAACCATATTCTGGGCTGCATCAAGAGAGGCATGGCTAGCAGGTCAAGGGAGGTGATTGTTCCCCTCTATTCTGCCCTCGTGAGGCCCCACCTCGTGAGTAGTACCTGGAAGTACTACTTCCAGGACTGGGGCCCCTAGTACAAGAAAGATATGGACCTATAAAATGGGTCCAGAGGAGGGCCACAATGATGATCAGAGGGCTGGAGCACCTCTCCTACGAAGACAGACTGAGAGAGCTGGTGATGTTCAGCCTGGAGAGGAGAAGGCTCCAGGGAGACCTCATTGCAGCCTTTCAATAATTAAAGGGGTCTTATAAAAAGGATTGAGGGGGACTCTTTACTCGGGTAGATAATGATAGGAAAAGGGGCAATTGTTTTAAACTAAAAGAGGATAGATTTAGTCTAGATGTTAGGAAGAAATTCTTCACTGTGAGGGTGGAGAGACACTGGAACAGGTTGCCCAGAGAGGTTGTGGATGCCCCATCCCTGGATGTGTTCAAGACCAGGTTAGATGATGCCCTGACCAACCCGATCTAGTGGGTGGCATCCCTGCCTATGGCAGGGGGTTTGGAACCAGATGATCTTTAAGGTCCCTTCCAACCCAAGCCATTCTATGATTCTATGATTCTATGAAAGCTAGGTTAGATGGGGCTTTGAGCAACCTGGTCTAGTGGAGGGTAGATGATCTTTAAGGACCTGATCTTTAACTGCTAAACTTATTTCCATATGCTTATGAATAAATACAGAATTTATTCATAAGCTTAAGAAAAAGTGTCGTAGTCTAATTTCAGGTTCCATCTCATTGAAATCTGTGGCTCTAACTAGCCTATACCACTGTTTTTCTTCTGTTTGCTTTTGGTGGGTTTGCTTTGTTTTCTTTTGTTTTTACCTATACATATGTATGGTAAATCTCCCTTATGTAATTTCTGGAAAGGTTAAATTTGTTCCCTTTCAAAAGATCCCTCAATAATGGTATTAGCTGTATTAACCCAGTTACCTTTTTTGAAAATGGGCACCATTGAAAGGAGAACAGTGTCAGATGGACCACTGAAGTATTGGAAGTGACAGTGTGACTCAGAATAAAACCTCACTCTATTGTAATCAAAGTTCATGAATTTAGTAATTATGTTTTAACTAAAATATTGCTTAGGTCTCTGCAAATGCCAAGATTTTACTACTTATGCCATAGCTGTAACATTTCCAACCTCTACTACCCATTTCTATAGCACAAACATGCATATATTTATAAATTGGCATGCAGTATACCATTAGTAAATGTCAAAATAGCTTTTTTTGTTGTTCAGATTTTTTTTTTCCAACATAAAAATTTCATGCTACTTTAGGATGATGGGATTTTCAGAACTAACTGTACTATCTTCATGATCTATCAGTAGATATATCTTAATACTTTCTGCAAATGCTGTAATATTGGCAGAAATCTATATGCTGTATCTAATGCAAAAGGGAGAGTAGCCATTGTTTCAATCTTATATTGGCTGAAGAAGGAAAAGAATACATATCTTAAAGGAAGCCGTAACATTATAAGACATACTAATTCAGAGCTCTGTGTTAAAACTGGACAGATTGGAGAGCTGGGCAATCACCAACTGTATGAAGTTTAATAAGAGCAAGTGCCGCGTCCTGCACCTGGGACGGGGCAACCCTGGCTATACGTACAGACTGGGCAATGAGACGCTGGAGAGCAGCCCCGCAGAGAGGGATCTGGGGGTTGTGGTTGACAGCAAGCTGAATATGAGCCAGCAGTGTGCCCTGGCAGCCAGGAGGGCCAACCGTATCCTGGGGTGTATCAAGCACGGCATTGCTAGCCGGTCGAGGGAAATGATTGTCCCGCTCTACTCTGCGCTGGTGCGGCCTCACCTTGAGTACTGTGTGCACTTCTGGGCACCACAGTACAAAAAGGATGTAAAACTGCTGGAGAGTGTCCAGAGGAGGGCGACGAAGATGGTGAAGGGCCTAGAGGGGAAGACGTATGAGGAGTGGCTGAGGTCACTTGGCCTGTTCAGCCTGGAGAAGAGGAGGCTGAGGGGAGACCTCATCGCAGTCTACAACCTCCTTGCGAGGGGGAGTGGAGGGCCAGGCGCCGACCTATTCTCCTTAATCACCAGTGATAGAACCCGCGGCAATGGTGTCAAGCTGAGGCAGGGAAGGTTTAGGTTGGACATTAGGAAGAGGTTCTTCACCGAGAGGGTGGTTGCACACTGGAACAGGCTCCCCAGTGAAGTAGTCACTGCACCAAGCCTGTCTGAATTTAAGAGGCGTTTGGACTGTGCACTTAGTCACATGGTCTAAAATTTTGGGTAGACCTGTGCAGTGCCAGGAGTTGGACTCGATGATCCTTATGGGTCCCTTCCAACTCAGGATATTCTGTGATTCTGTGATTCTGTGAAAACTGAAACAAGTTTACAGGCAAAATCTTTATCAAGCTAGATGGAAGATTTGTCGAATAAAGATCAGAGTCAGCCCTAGAGGAGATTTCTTTTCCACCTATTAAATATAAATATTACAAGAGTTCCTGTCAAACACTTTCCTATCTTTGTTTTCATCGCTTCTGATGTGCTCTTTCTCTCTTGTCATTGATGATTTGCTTGCATGTTTTCTAATGTTTGACACAAGCTTGTCTTTTAAGATTCACTTATTACTGTGTGAGTAAAAGTTCCTTCAGAAATATCCCTTCTGTCCCCTTGAGCTCTTTTGAGTCTATGTAAAATTTCTATTCAGGAAAACATACTTTTCTTCTGAAGAGTCACTGGATCTTCGAGTTGTGAAAAGAAAAGTTACTTACTATAGCTATTTCAAGACATACTGGTGGTGATTCCCTGTGAAATCAGAAATGTTGCAGAAAAAGTGAAATGAACATAAAGACCACTGAGAAAAAAAAAAAAATCAATCAAAAAAAAGTTTTCCTGGAGAAGAAGGATCCACTGCATTAGAGAAAAGTTATTGTCAACTAATGAAACCCTAATTTTCTTATGAATCAATTTCCATCTTCATAAGAGGAAAATGAAATGATAGATATTTATGAGACAATCCCTACTCATATATGACAATTTCTACTGGTTATAACAAAAATATATCAGTTGCATTAAAAATAATAAAAAAAATATCTAGCTCTTATTTTGTGTTTTTTGTTTGTAGATAGTAATGTAATCAAAAATAGTTTGTTCCATCACTCTATTTGCTTTGTCACCCAAACAAAGAAATGATAAGCTATTACCAGGAAATACAACCTTAAAATAAGATTTCTAAATGTTGATTCTAAATTCCAGACACATTTACCCTGTTCGTATTTGAAATTTTGAAGTTTTTCTCCCAACAAAGACAGTCATAGGTTTTGCCTTCTCAGTCAATATGCAATTTCCATTCTACTTTGAAATCCAGTTCAGTATTTTCTACATTACGTATAATGATGATAAAGCAAATAGTTTTAGAAAATGGTTGTTTGAGAGAAATGCAGCGTAGCAGGATCAAAAAATTAACATGTTGGTAATGCTCAGAACTACCGTGAATTTGTAATTCTGGCACAGGAGTAGTGTGGAGTTGGGATTCTGAGTTCAGTAACTGCCTATCATGTGTTACATTCCGTTTTCTGTCCTTTGAAGAAAATTCTGTGAAGGCTGCAGAACACAGATAGCAGCATAAAAGGAAGCAGCAGGGGCTCTTTGAAACATCTAGCATATGTCAGTCTCACAGATAGATAAATCTGTGTAGGATAAGATGATTCTTAATCAATAAACTATAGGTTTGCTCTACTTTTAATATTTAGAAATTACTTATTTTGACAAGCATATTGAAAGCATGTTTTGTTGTAAATCCATTACTATTATATTAACATTCCATTTTGATCTCATCTTTAGTACTCAAGAGAGGAGGTGCTTCCATAATAACAACTTTTAAGGGAACTCTGGCAGCTTCTGAAATGGCCTTTTCTGTTTCTGGACAGAATCACCAGGACACTGATGAAAATAGGCATTAACTTGTTCTCTACTTTTGTAAGTTAAAAATTGAGATATATTTTCATTTTCCCACTCCTCTAGATATTAATTTTTTAGAACAATGACATCTACGACACTAATTTTCCTTTTATTATTATTATTTTTTCTCATGAGACCACCAGTAGGGTGTTAGGTTTCCTGTATCTGTTTATGCTGTTACAAAGTGAACGAGATTTACAATTTGTCATTTGCTTTTACTGACTTAGGTTTGAGATCCCATCACTTTTAACCCATAGGGATTTACAGAAAGAAGGTTTACAGAGACTTAGGGAATGTATTCAGTAATAACAAATGATGTTCTCGCATAAGTGAAGGAAAAGTAAGTGAGTGAGCTACTAAAACAGACAACATTGACAAATGGTTATGCATTGCCCCTTTCAGTGCAAATAAGTTTCAAGAGTGTGTGTAGAAGCTAAAATCATCAACTAAAATTTAAATCTGAAGAAATATTTTCACTCATTGTTATATATTCCCGGGAATGAGTTGCTTTATTTCGTTCTGTATTTTGGCTTCTGTTTTCAAAATGTGTAAGGTACAGAAAAATAAAAGATAGAAAATATTTAAATATTCTAAAAAAAAAAAAAAAAAATTCTAATTAGACTTTTTAAATAACCTCCACGCAATCTTTAAGGATATGAGCTAAAATTCAATGACAAGTTTCCTGAAGCAGTCACTGGCTAAGTCTACTAGATTGTGCTAATTAAATCACATTAGGCATACTGTTATTGCTATTAATAAGTGTGTTGAGCAATTTCTTTTGACAGGTTGCACCCACGGCAAAGAAATGCCAGTGGAAGATAAAAGAGATCAAGAAGAGAAAATGCATTTTCCATTAGAACATTCTACACCTCTTAATGGCAGCTGTGATACCACACTCAGAATGTGTACACTGTGAATATAAATAATATTTTTGAAAGTATATATTCTATCACCAAAATATCCTATGTCATATAAATGTATTAGAATTTATTAAAAAAAAAAAAAACTAGTTCATTACAAAGTCCATAATACTTGTATTACCATCCTTGTAGAAAACTAGGCCCAAAAGGATAGAAAATATTCTTAATAAACAGTAAAAGGAAAATGAAAAAAAGAAAAGAAAAGAGAAGAAAAGAAAAAGGACAATAACAGGAATAAAAGGAATTATAATTTAAGGATTAATTAAATGAACTAAATTAAGAAGCTATTTCTAAACTCCTGTTGCAGCAGATTAAGACACAGAGATAGATTCAATTAACCAAAAGGAGATACCTCTTGCCACCCCACAACAATTTAAATCATGGAATCATAGACTCATAGACTCATAAATTCGAATCATAGAATCATAGAATCATAGAATCATAGAATCATAGAATCATAGAATGGTTTGCGTTGGAAGGGGCCTTTAAAGATCATCACTACNATCACTACTCCCAAGTCCTTCTCTGCAGGGATGCTATCAATCCATTCATCCTCCAGTCTGTACTACTACCAGGGATCATGTGGGCCCACTTCTCAAGCCTATCCAGGTCCCTCTGGATAGCATCCCTTCCTTCTGTCATGTCAACTGCACCACTCAGCTTCGTGTCATCTGCAAACTTGCTGAGGGTGCACTCAATGCAACTGTCTATGTCATAAATAAAGATATTAAACAGTCCCAATCCCAGTACAATCCCCTGAGGGACACAACTTGTTACTGATCTCCACCAGGATATGAGATGGTGACCACAACTCTAGTCATCCAGCCAATTCCTTATCAACCATATAGTCCATCCATTAAACCCATATGTCTCTAATTTAGAGACAAGAATGTTGTGTGTGACTGTGTCAAAGGCCCAGAAGTCCAGGTAGCTTCGAAGTCCATGGGTTGCTTTTCCCTTGTCCATTGATATAGTCACTCCAACACAGAAGGTCACTAGATTGGTCAGACACAATTTACCTTTGGTGAAGCCATGTTGACTGTCTTGAATCATCTCCCCGTCTTCCATATGCCTTTACATAGCTTCAGGGAGGATCTGTTCCATGATCTTCCCAGGCATGGAGGTTAGGCTCACCAGTCTGTAGTTCCCAGGCTCTTCCTTTCTACCCTTTTTAAAAAGGGGAGTGATGTTTCCCTTTTCTAGTCATTGAGGACTTCACCTGACTGCCATGACTTTTCAAATATGACAGAGAGTGTTTTGGCAACTACATCAGGCAGTTCTCTCAAGACCCTGGGATGCATTTCATCAGGCCCCATAGACTGAGGTATGTTCAGGTTAATCTGGTGGTCTCAGACCTGGTCTTCACTCACAGTGGAAGGGACCGCATTCCCCAGTCCCTGCCTCGAGGTTCAGGGACCTGGGAGATTTGAGAGATGTGGGAAGAGTGATTGCCAGTGAAGACTGAGGCAAAAAAATTTGAGCATCTCAGCCTTCTCCATGTCTGTTGTCACCAGTCCTCCCATCTTGTTTATCAGAGGGGGTACGCTTTCTTTAGTCTTCTGCTTCTGGCTAATGTACCTATAGCATCCCTTATTATTCTTTCCGTCCTTTGCCCAGTTCAGCTCCAGCTGTGCCTTAGCTTTCCTAATCCCATCCCTGTATATCTGGGTGGTGTCTCTATACTCTTCTCAGGCCATATGTTCCTGCTTCTACTGCCTATACGTTTCCTTCACCTGCATCTGTAAATCAGCTGCGTGGGGCCACCAGCTATTCCACTGGACTGCAGAGAGATCTTCATCTTCTGTGGTGGCAACTGGAGACCAGGTAAGATACCCCAGTTTATTTCAAATACCAGAAGCCTGTGTGTGAGCAACAGGATATCCCATAGTACCAAAAATGGTACTACATGTATATGTTTAGGCAACTGCCTCATTAATTGAATACGTTTCCATCAGATATAATAGGACCATAGGAAAGTCTCATGCTGACATCCAATTTTCTAGATATCTAAACTGAAAGTGAAGTTAATAGCTAAACTAACCCCTAACATCTTATTTATCCTCACTGATAGCACATACATTCAGTTTCAGCTCCTATAATCTCATTTTATTTTCTGTGAAGATCTCTTATTTTCTTATGAATTGTGCTGATGATACTTATTAGAAGAAAGATGATCATGGAGTGGCATAGTAACAGTAATAGCCCATGAAAAGCTAATTCGATTACTGAAAAATTCAGTATCTACAGATCTAATAAACATTTTATACATTTTTATGAGAGAAAAAGGCAGACAGAAGAGTTTATGAGAACAAGGTGAAGCAAAATATTTTCACTATGAGGACAGTCAAACAGTGGAACAGGTTGTTGATAAGAGTCCTTGCATTGTCCATCCTTGAAGTTTTTCAAGACCTAGATGGATAAAACGCTGAGCAACCTGGTATGGTCTCATAGCTGAGTGCTCAAGCTTTTTAATAAAGTCTGGTAACTATTCTGGTTTGAATTTTTTATTTTTATTTTTCCCTCAAAAATATGTTTCATACCAGACAGCACATACTTTATTTTCAGATATATTTTCACTACATGGTAGAAGTATAGTATTTTCTAACTACATTTTTCTTTCATTCATACCTGAAAAACAATCTTATGCATCTAATACTTTTATTTTATGTAGTATGGAAAAAACATAAATCATCAATTCCTCTCTGCACAGCTATTTTATTTTGCATTTCATATGCAACAGCATATGCTTTCCATGGTAATGACCTTTGGTTTACAGTCTTTCAAGTATAAAAATATATATATAATAAATATTTCATATGAGACACTGTTGGATTTGATTAAGTTTCTTGAGAATTATATAAATAGCAACACATTTAACTCAAAGTACAGAAGTGATCTTACCTGGTTGTAGTTTTGAAGTATTTTTCCAGACTATAAATTTCATTACTTGTGAGAGCACACTAAATGAGAATTGTGTGGGCTGGATAGAGAGATAGAAAGGTACACTGAAAACTGGATGAATAGCTAAGACCAGAGGGTAGGGATCATTAGCATAAAGTCTAGTTGGAGGCCAGTAACCAGCAGTGTACTGAAGGGGTCAAAACTGCATGCAGCCCTGTTTAACATCTTCATTAATGATCCGGATGACGGGGCAGAGTGTACCCTCAGCAAGTTTGCTGATGATGCAAAACTGTGGGGAGAGGCTGATACACCAGATCTTTGTGTTCTCATCCAGAGGGACCTGAACAGGCTGGAGAAATGGTCTGACAGGAACCTCAAGAAGTTCAACAAGGAGAATTGCAAAGTCCTGCATGTGGTGAAGAACAAACCCTGCACCAGTACATGCTGGGGATCACCCAGCTGGAAAGCAGCTTTGCAGAAAAGGACCTGGGAGTCCTGATGGACACCAACTTGAACATGACCCAGCAACGTGTCCTTGTCCCTGAGAAGGCTAATGGTATCCTAGGCCACGTTAGGAGGAAAGGATTGCCAGCAGGTGAATGGAGGTCATCCTTCCCCTCTACTCAGCACTGGTGAGGATACAACTGGAGTTCTGTGTCCAGTTCTGGGCTCTGCACTTNCTTGAGAAAAGAAGACTGAGGGGGGATCTTACCAATGTTTATAAATACCTGAAGGGAGGGTGCAAAGAAGATGGAGCCAGGCTCTTTTCATTGGTGCCCAGTGACAAGACAAGAGGCAATAGACACAAACTGGAAGACAAGGAGTTCTGTCTGAACATCTGGCAACACTTTACTGTGCGAGTGACAGAGCAGTGGCACAGGTTGCCCAGAAAGGTTGTAGAGTCTCCCTCCTTGGAGATCTTCTAAAGCCATCTAAACATGGTCCTGGGCAACCTGCTCTAGGTGTTCCTGCTTGAACAAGTGGGATTGGACCAGATGAGCTTCAGAGGTCTTTTTCAACCTCAACCTTTCTGCGATTCTGTGATCTCAAGTTTAATTATAAAGATACTTTGCAGAGTAGTTTACGTAACTCAAAGGAATAAATGAATAAGCCAGGGTGTGACCATGCTACTGTTGATGAGAAAGTCAGTTAAATAAGATATGAAATTTGGATACAAAAATCATAGGCTGCTTGTGCTATGCTACCACAACAACAATAACAACAACAACAAAGCCAAAACAATAAAAAAAATCAGAGATATAGAAAGGAGAGGAACAAAATTATTGAAAATATAAAAACTGAATTAACACTTTCACTACAATAACATTCTATAGCCTGTTTGCTTTTTTTAATGTAAATTATTTATAAGTGTACTGAGTAAGGCTCAGATGGAGTTCTTCATAGAAGCCTATGTAGCACAGTGCTTTTGGTTTCGTGGCTAAAACAGTGTTGATAACACGCTAATCTTTTGGCTATTGCTGAGCAGTTCTTGCATAACATCAAAGTTTTGTCTTTTTCGCACTCTGTTCCTTTAGTAGACAGAGCCCAGCCAGTTGACCTGAATTGGCCAAAGGGATATTCCAGACCATATAACATCATGCTCAGTAATAAAAAATGAATCAGAAGAAGTAGGGGAGGGAGAGCTGTCTCTCAAGGTGGCTTTGCTCAGAGACTGGCTGGGCAATGTGCTTGTGGAAGGTAGTGAGTGACTGCATTTGCATCAATTTTTTTTTGTTCCTTCGCATATTAATTTGTCTTCACCTTGGCCTACGGGTTTTATCTTTTTTGTCCTTCCTATCCCCTTCCCTGTCGTGCTTGGGCAGGAGGTAGTGATGAAGAAGCTGTGTGGGTGCATGGCTGTTGGCTGGTGTCAATCCACCACAAAAAGGGCAAAATTTCATTTAATAATGAAATAATAATTATCAAACGTTTCACTAATTATTCATCACTCTGGGAAAACAAACAAACAAACAAACAAAAAACATTGTTCCCCTTATTGTTAAAACACAATTCATTTCCTAGAAAACCCAGAAAAGAAAATGCTTTTTCAAATTTTGCCATAGACTTGGAAATGGAAGAAGTCTGGTACAGAATAAAGACTGATAAGTGTTACTCTATGTCACAGGTGGAAAAATGAATGAGGAATGATATGCACTTCATTCAGGAGAGAGAAGCAGCAAAATTATTTGTTGATAACAAAGCTTATGAGACTTAACAAAGGTTTGATGATGGCAAGGTACACCTGATTATAATTGGAAGATACACTTAATTACACACTATATATAAGACACTATGTACTACTCAAAGACACTAAACAAAAGACATTATATACTATATAGAGACTACATAAGACACTGGGTTAGGCAACATTACATCAAGGAAACCCTCCCATTGAGTCACGAGGTTTGCTTTCTAAACTTCTTGCACTGAAGAAGTAAGGAGCCTAGGTGCAGCTGAATCCACTTCTAGTTCTTGACTTCGTCAACCAACAGTTTATGTCTGAAGGACATATGAATTATATGCATTAAGCGAATCCTGTATACTACTTAGCTAAGATTATGAAGTATGATCACAAAGCACCGTTATGGCACGTTTTCCCAACCTGCTTACCGACTATCTGTAGCAATAAGGGTCCTCTCAATCTGCAGAAGTATCCTTGGGAGGCATCCCTGCCCCAGGGGAGGTCCTGGTGTGCAGCTTGCTGTCGTGTCAGCAGAGCTCAAAGTGCTCGTGGGCTGCTCACAGGGTGAGATGATTGACATGGTCACATTTGCATGCAGATATTAATTTTCTTGCAAATTTGGCTTGAGTCAGGCTTTCTTCCAAATTTGGCCAGCACTGTGGTTGGGGGGGCTGCATGCATTGCTCAAATTAGCTATTGGCTATTTGTCTTCTGTCTCCCCCAAATCCAGGATACAGCCATCATGACCAGACACATCAATGATGACTGCCATTGATGGATATCTGCTTAGCCAGGATGCTCTGCTTAAGCCGGGGAGTAGGGGAGCCAGTAGGAGTACACCATCACACTCTAAATCAGACTTTTGAAACACTGAGGATTTGTACAAGAGGCAGACTGCATAAAATTTCTGTGAGGTGCCACCCCTATCACGTGCTCAGACTAATACTGTAAAAGAGACAGTCTTGGTTGGCTAAGACAGACTTAGCGACTAGAAAACATAAGAGAAAAAATGAAAAGAGGAAGAAAGAGACACATGCAAGAGAATGAATAGTAACATGTTTGCGATGTAAGGTGTATTTACTGAAATGGCAAGTCATGCCCATCCTCACCTTATGGGGTAATGAAGAAAAATAGCATCTCTGAATTCAGTCAGGTTGGGATTTGAACCCTATCTTTTCAGTTAGTTCTTTACATTCACGTGGAGACATTAGAAGTTTTTTTTTTGTGTTTACTTGATCATTCAGTAATAAAACCTTTACAGTCAAATTGTGAGGCTTTATAGATTTTATTGAATGTGAGTTGACCCACTGACATTTTAAAGACTGCTTGCATGTTTATTTGCTGTTTTAAAAGGAGCAAAATTCTTCAGGCCCTGCTTCTACCTATTAATTTTGAGACTGTCTGAAATCAGACCACCTGTGCTTTCTGCCTATACATTTTCTGCTTCAAACTGTCTAGTTGCCATGGAGTCTTCGTTCTGCATCAGAAAAATAAATAATTATTTAAAAGGGAAGATGCTTGTCAAAGTATATAGTGTAACTAACCATATATCTAACATTAGACTACAGAAACCTTTAAAGCAAAAATGAGACTTCTAAATATTTTTGTGATGTTTATCTAAAAAAAAAAAAAAACAGACTTTATCATTATCCAAATAAATTGAGGCACAAGACACGTTCTGGACATACTGGATACAAGGACAAACACTGAAGTAATACAACCGTTTGCAGGATTTGTTGAGAAGAGAGTATTCTGAAGAGGTTCACTAGAGCTAGCTGATGTACATTTAGTGTGAATGGCCAGCAGAATTAGAATGGGAAATCCACATTGACAATATAGCTGTACCCAGTAGGAATAAGAGAGAACAAAATACCTGTTGTTCAGAGAAAAACTTTGCAGAGAAGTGTGGCAATGTGCATGACCAGGATAAGTGCAGATAGAGAAATTATTCCTCTAACAGGCTTAGATGGTTCAAAATCATAAAATCATAGAATATCCTGAGTTGGAAGGGACCCACAAGGATCATCGAGTCCAACAGCTGGCTCCACACAGGACCACCCAAAAATCAAACCATATGTCTGAAAGTGTTGTCCAAACACTTCTTGAACTCCAGCAGGCTTGCTGCTATTATCAATTCTGTGGGGAGACGGGGAAATGCTTCTTTAGAGTGCTGGGCATGACTTCAAAACTGTTGAGAACAGCAGAGGATGAACTGAAGATGGTAGTTCAGGGTTCTGTAAGCTATATTTCAAATCTCTAAGTAGTTAATTTTAAAGGCTTTCTCTCTCCAAAGTGGCTGAGAGTCAAAATTAATTTGTTAGCATGTATGTAGATAATCTCACATGGACTGAAACACATCTGAAAGATGGTAGCAGAAGGATAATGATATTTCAATTTGTGGAATGAAGAGTTGTTCCCAGAGATATCTTCAAGAGTACAGTGCTAAAGGCTAGACTTACACTCTAATGATAAGAAAGAATGAATTAACAACAAGCTAATGGAAATGATAGCATATCCTGAATTTGGAGAAGTTGAGGACATTAGAGAGAACTAAACACTAACTCAGATCCAGAAGAGATAATATTATACAATAAATTATAACAAAGTTACAAAGTAAATAAAATTCCAAGACGTTAGTATTTATATATGTGTATGTATATACATTAATTAAAGGCTATGCAAATTGCTAATGACATCGGTAGACATTACAGACATAAACTTGAAATGGTATTGGCCACAGTTAAAAATCAGCACAACTTTAAACTTTTTCAATTAAGAAAAGACCATCTCTCCAGGGGAAGAAATTTTATCTGCTGTAACTTTCCCTTATCATTCTAAATTGCCTGTTTTATTTTGTTTGTTGCTTTCACTAATTGCCTGTTATTATATGCATATATTTGAAAAATTCTTCTTTATACAGCTCTAATATAACTACAGTTGTAGATGAAGATTTGTAAAAGCTTTTGCAGCATATCATAAATAACAAATATTTTAAAGATGCTTCTGTCAGGTAATATTTTAAAACTAACAAATATCTGAACTCTTATAAACAATGCATTATTTTTCTTGAAGTATTTAGGGATAAGTTAGGAAAACAACAACAACAAAAACACCCTGAGATCAACACAAGTGAAAAAGAATGCAAACTGAGGCTTGAGTGTTGCTACTGCATATGATGAAGCACCTGGCAAGATACAAGATTTTTTTTTTTTTTTTTTTTTTTTTTTTTTTTTTTTTTATTTATGGGGGTTTT
>VXAA01000963.1:29851-48471 GCA_013399115.1 Anseranas semipalmata | reverse complement strand
ATAGCATTCAGGTGGTTATAGAGTAACAGATCCTTTAGAAAAGAAAAAAAAAAAAAGTGGAAAAGCAGATGATCATCTAAATCTTCAAGGAACAGAACCATGATCTTTTATAGATTAGTTTTATTGTACTGAAAATGTATCTTATCTGGATAGTATCATATGATCATTTACTTTTACTTTGTATTAAATGTAACAGTTGTTGAAAGTTGTTACTTAACCTATACTATTATAGTGGTAAATGAACTTCAGTAATTAGTGTAAACTTCATTTAAAAATATATATAGAATTTTGTTATCTTTTGAGGGAAACACATTACATAATTGTTGATCAGTATTTACAATAACATATACCCACAGCCACAAAAAGAATGAAGTGCAAGAGAGAGAAAGATTATGATTGAGTAAACCACCATTTTAATGTTCTTCTCCCATGACTAAGTATATACCATTAAACTTATGACTATAGTGCCAGAGCAAAAGAGCAAGTGACTCAAAAGTCAAATGGTAATTGATTTTTAAGGGATTTTTCACTGTGTAGAATTCAAAGCAGTCTGTCATGTACTACATGACACTTCAGAAAAGTTGAAATTTTGCCATCTATCAGATCAACTTGGTAATTAAGATTCAATTTGAGCCCTACATTAGGGAATCTTATGGAATTTATTGACTAAAATGAAACTGCTTCAAGGAAGAACAAAATTAGAATGTCTCAAATCACTTGTAAAGGTCATGAGAGTAAATTGTGAAATATCATTACAATTAAGAGGTGCTGGTTACTTGCTTCCTGGTGCATCCACCAATTTCATTTCCCAATGACTGACTTAGAATATTCATTTCATTACAGATCCTGATATTTCATCGGCATTCCTCCAGGCACTTTGAAGATGTAGAACATTAAGGGCACATCAGTAGGATCAAACATTCAAAGAAGCTTTTATTTCTATTCTTAGAAATTTAGATCACTATTGTGTTCTGACCATAACATCTGAATGCTGAATTAATCTCAAAAACACTTTTGTGAATCTTAGTACTACAGTTTTCATCTCTATGGATTAGAGGCTCAGAGAGTGTAAAGAAAAAGCTATTAGGTGTCCACTAAACACAGTGACAAATTTGAGGCAGAGAAACTGATATTTTCTGTTCATATTTTCCTATAGAAATTCGTGTTTAAAGAATATCAGTAATTAAATGTAGCAATGATTGTGAACCATCAGCATGTCTGTAAATTGCCTTGTCTTGTTATTGGGCACCAATGAAAAAAGCCTGGCTCCATCTTCTCTTCCCTTCAAGTATTTATACACATTGATAAGATCGCCCCGAGCCTTCTCTCCTCTAGGCTGAACAGTCCCAGCTCTCTCTGCTTATTTTTTTTTTTTTAGACGAGAAATGCTCCAATGCCTTCATCATCTTCATGGCCCTTTGCTGGACTCTTTCCAGTATGTCCATGTCTCTCTTGTACTGCAGAGCCCAGAACTGGTGAGGACGCAGAACTCCAGTTGTCTCCTCACCAGTGCTGAGCTGAGGGGATGAAGTCCTTCGACCTGTAGACAATACTTTGCCTAACACAAAATGTTTCCTTGTAATACTGCATAGAACATAAGCTAAAAATATGAAAATTGTGCTGATAACTTTAACTGGGGCTTGTCTGATCTTAATAGGTGTGTTTGTTAGCTCTAATTGGTGACAAAAGGAGGAATGAGTCTTATAACCAAAGTAAAAAACAGTGACAAACATATAGTAAAGATAATTTAGAAAAAACTAATTCAGGATTACTTCCTTTTCTCTACCTCAGCAGAGCTAAGGATATGACTAAAACATATCAAGATCAAAATTTGAGTTATCATATTCCCACTAGAAAGGAGAGAAGTGAATGTTTTTGTTTTTAATTCATGAATACCTCAGGATCATCATTATTTCAAAAACATCCAATTTATGAATTATCAAAACTGATAGTTTTGTTCCATACAATAGACTCATCTGGTAAGATGAATCACAGAAGAAAAAGCTGGCAGGACTGGACTGTTTCCTGCAAAAGTTTAAATTTGTTTATATTTTTCAAAATGCTTCATAATACTACTGTGCTGGATTGAACCCTGCCAGCAGCCAAGCACTCACATAGTTGCTTGCTCACTTTCCTCTGCCCCAGCAGAACAGGAAAACTCAGAGCTTAAAGAAGACAGTTTAATAGGTGAAGGAAAGAGAAAATTAAAAAAATAAAAATAAAAAAGTGATGCAAAACAATAATTCACTACTGTCTACAGGCAAACCAATGCCCAGCCAGTCTCTGAGTCACAGCCACCTTGGAAGACAAAAAACATCATTTTGTTGTTGTTGTTGCTGAGCATACTGTTATGATATGGAATATCCCTTTGGCCAGTTTAGGTCAGCTCTCCTTTCTGTGTCCTCTCCCAGCTTCTTGCCCACTCCCAGTCTAGTGGCTGTGGGAGAAGCATGAGAAAAGGAGAAAGTCTTCACATTATGCAAGCACTGTTCAGCAATAGCTAAAACATCATTACAGTATCAACATTGTTTTGGTCACAAATCCAAGACACGGCACCATACAAGCTGTTGTGAAGAATGCTAACCCCATCCCAGCCAGCCTCAGTACAATCTCCATGTGATGGTGTGCTCCTCCCTCCCCAGCCTTTCACCTGACCTGTAACCCTGCTCAAGCATTAACTGTCAGTGGCGGCTCTGATGGATGCATCTGGTTGTGATGGGGACACCAGACTCACGGTAGATTCGCGGGAGACAACACAACAGCCAAGGGCTAGCTGAGCATACACCAAACAAATATGGCTGGTATGCAAATATGACTACGAGTCAATCATGAATATGGGATGGCCCGTTGAGTTCTCCCGCACAGCAGTGGGCTGCATGCCAGGATCTTCCCCTTGCAGAGAGATGCCTCTAAACTTTACTCCTTAAGGTCAAGAGATTCCTTACCTGTGACAGATAATAAGTAACCAATAGTATCTTAATAATCTTGTAATCTTAACTAAGTGATACAAAGGAATGATTGCGCATATAATCCTTTAGACATAAACCATTGACCAGGGGGTCCATTCTGAAACTTGTGACTCAATGGGAGGGTCTCCCCAACAGTTTTGTCTGACCCTGTCCTCTATGCAGTACATAATCAAATGACCTTACCATCTCGAGTCTTGTTATGTTGCTGTCTCATTTACAATTAAGCTTTGTTATACATTGATATATTACTGCTTCTCTCTTACAAGTGAAGCACATAATTCCATTCATGACACTCCACCCCTTATTCTACACCATTTTTGTCATACTCAGATCCTACACCATCCAATACATCCTCAATAATGACCACTGAGGAATTTATACCAGTATCACAATGTAGAGTTGACTAACAATCATTTTAAGTGATGTCAAGGTGAGGAATGGCCACAAGATGAATGAGCCATGTTTTTTACTATTTTTTTTTCTTTTTTCTTCCTATGAAAGTGCCCACACAATGAGAAAAACTTGTATTTATTTTCAAGCTTTAATCTTTACAATTATTTTCTGATTTTTATAAGATGCAGTACTCAATTCATAAATGCAGTATATGATTTTTTTTTTAGAAGATGGGAAGCAAAGACAGCAGGTCAACAGAATAGAAACAAGAAGACATATTCACTGTAGTATGAAGAATTAACTTTTAAAATCAGGAAAGTCACAACTTGCATTCATTTGGAAAAGATATAGAAGAAAAAAATGCTTTTAGTAAGGCTTAATCAATTTGGCATCTTACAGGAAAATGTATGAAAAAAAGTAAGAACTCAGACTGATTGTTCTTTTCAATTTAAGTAATTTAAGGTCTGTGGCAGTTGGCATGGGTTAGGGCTTGTTAAACTTTAGATAAAAAGGAGTAGACAAGAATAGGGCAGTAATTCAAGGGTGAATGACCTATCTATCCCAGTAATAGCAGCAGTGAAACTTTGAGAGGGACAGGCTGTGAATGACAACAATGACAAACAGTTTTGTTCTATGGGAATCTCAAGGAGATGATCTTTACCCAACCCTGTAACTGATGTGTCTCAAGTTGCTTGATATCTCTCAAGAGAGACAACCAGACAAGCTTCCATCCAGATGCAAATCCAGAGAGACTTCAGGAGCAACTAAGCAGTAACAAAGGGGACCCCATGGCCCAGTCAGTGTCCCTGTGTTTCCATATATTAATAGAAATTGTCTTTAAATTGAGTGAATCTTCTTCCAGCAAATTTTAGACCTGAAACTATAGGGATATCTGGAGACTTTCTGATGTGTGAGATCTTAGGAGATCTTCTTTACAATTTATTTTTATGTGTATGTGTGTGCATTTGTGTGTGTATGAATCTACTTCATTGGGATAAATTTTACTAATGTTGTCCTGCCAATTGCAATTAAAGGTGTTTTGATCTTGTTTAAAGCAACAAATTGTCTATACCTAGTGTTCTGTGACACAATGGAGACCAGAAAATTGTTCTGTCAGTTACAATTAAAGGGTGAATACCATGGTGAAAGGTAACTCAGCCTTCAGCTGAATGGAATGAGCTCCAGGAACATGCTTGTACCACTACGTAATATTAATGTAACAAAACAATAGGCTTTCTGGTGTGACTCTTGATAGGAATGAAATAATGCCAAAGGCATGGCAAACCTAACGTTTAAAATGCAATAGCTGCTTAACTGGGATGAAGTGCAATTCTTTAAACTTTCTTTAATAACTAAGTTCTTTTTACTTTTTTTTTTTTTTTCATTTTAAATGGGAGAATATATTAATGCAAAAAGTAGTGTGACAGAATTGGCAGAAGTACTAAGAGAAAGTATGATTGAAACATTATTCAGATCAGCAATAAGGACAGTGAAAGGACTGTGCTTAACACAGCAAAGAATTACGTATGGTCAGTAGGAAACAGCTAAAATATTTACCTGCTAATACAAAGCAGGAAAACAGAGTAACGGAAGATGCTGAAGCACAGTGTGAAAGATGACAAAATAGAGAAAACTGAACAACACTGGGCACAAAAGTGTACATTTCTGTTTTAAATAAGATGGAATAGTAAATATGACTGGAATATAATTGTGATGGACTGTCGCTTTTATTTATTTATTTTCCCTTTCAGTTTCTGTCTTATTTTCCTTTAAAAGGGCAGGGAGTAGCAGAAGTGAGTATCTGGAAGAAAAGGAGATTGGTTATTTCCTGGAGAGCTCTTGGAAATTCTCAAGTAGAGCAGTTTCCAGTGACTGTAAGATGTGGCAGGATAAAGAATCACTGAAAGGAGTATAGAGCAGAAGTTGAAGCAGACATTACTAAGAGAACTAGGGAACATATAAGACCAGCCTCAAAGATGGATAAAATAATTGTTTACTAGGGATAAAAGTAGACTATTGAAATAGCACAATCATTGAACTGAATAAAACCAAAACTGGAAGAAAGTTCTAACTTATGCGGACTTCTTGGATAAATTAAGGTTAATTTAAAAACCATTTTTATTTCCATACTCTCTTATGTAGTGACTTTGAGATTTTCATATTTAAAAAGTAAAGTATTTCTGTTTATATTTTAGTCAAATCAGTGGCTTGAGTCTGTAAGATTTTTTGCCCTGAGAAGCTTGCTATAAAAAATTTATAAATAAATAAAAAAAAAAATGTAGGTCAAGCAACCTCAAAGCTCTGTCCAACTGGAATCCTGTCATAAGAAGCATGAGAGGTATTGAGATAAGGGTGTAGGACAGTGTTAATAAAATAGACTATAAAAAGTAAGACAGGAGAGCATGGTTTATATAACGCACCTTCTCTTTAGCTCAGAAGATGTCTCTGTAGAGACACTGGATCGAGGAATTACCCTACTGTTGACACTGGACATTCCTTGCACCATCTAATCTATCCATTTGTTAGGAGAATGGGTGACAATCAATGAGTTTAGCAAATAAGAGAAACCCTGCTTCAACCAAATATATATTTATGTATATATAGATAGATAAGTACACACAGGGAAATACAGATAAGGAATTACAGATCACTTTGATGAAAATGTTTAAAAGATTTCAAATTACATCTGTTTCAATCTTCAAAACACTTTACTGGACTGACATTCATTAACAATACACATTGCCAGTGGTTAATCCTTACTCAATATCAATTATTATTATTACCTGTATAAAACAAGTCTTAAAAAAGCTTAGTCTTAAACAAGTTTATCCTAAATTAGCTGTAAACACTTTCAGACCTGGAATCCAGTTTCTCATTTCTTGACAAATATTTTAGTGTCTGGATGAAAGGCAATTTCCTCTCTCACATACTATCTTCTAGAAGAAAACGGGAATTTGTGCTCCTGTACTCAATCTGTGACCTAGGTTTCTTACACAGAGAGGGCTCAGTACATGAAGTCTCATTAAGTTTCTCATTTTTAAAATTCACATAATACATTTCTTTACATGGAAGGTTAGATACTAATGTTTTTGTTTGTTTGTTTTGGTTGTTTGTTTTGCTTAGTGCTTTGAATCTTATTCTACATTACCTTTTTCTTCAGTTCAGTACTCAGACTAAAACAAAACAAAACTTGTCCCATAAGGATTTCAGCCATGCATTTTGCTCAATTCTGATCGCTAATATGTTTTGAGGAAAAGGAAAATAAATGTTTATGTATAACATAACGTTTATATATGTATATAATATATGTATGGATTTGAAAAATGATCATAATTAGAACAAGCCCCAGGTGAGACACATTCATGATCAGAACTTAGTTGAGACCTTCATACATATTAAATACATTCATTCTGTGATCTGAGGAATAGAAACTTTATTTTCCTGTCAAAATAGCACAAACGTTTTATATATGCACTAGAACGTTTACGATTCAGAGCGGAGGGTGGGGGGGCAGGAATGGCAAAGACAGTGAAAAATGCATTAAAAGAAAAGGCAAAAAACATAGTATTCAATGCAATGCAACATAGCCTTGCAAAACTAAACTCTTAGATCTTTAAGGCATTCCTACTGCTTTCACTGCAGGCAGACCAATACATAAATCAACAAGGGTTTCTCAAAACATTTGTTTCACCTTTAGATTGTCAACTGGGATAAGAAGGTATTTTGAATTGTTTTCAGAATGTTTTCCCCTCCAAACAGCCCTTCTACATTCAGTACATTTCATTCTTTTCATTAACACAACAGATCATTCCCAAAGCCTTTAAAATTACCTCTTTTTGCAATATTCAAATCCAACCTAAGTATCTTCATGAATTAGTCTTTTCACTGCTAAATGTTACTACAGACCTGTAGTAACCTCCAGAAGTGTTTTACTATATGTGTAAATTTCTTTTTTTCTTGAAAGGAACCAGACTGTTAATATACCAGGAGGCACAAGAGGCATCACAAGAGATGGAAGAAACCAATAGATCCTTAAAGGGGGATGTCTATGGAAAATCCAGTGTCTACGCAGGCATCATCATGAAACTGTGAAACCTCTAGATCCGTTTCCTGTAAAACACCTAAATTACTCCTTGGTATTCAGTGACTGGCCCTCTCTTTTCATTTAATATAAAGTGTGTCCTGCACAAAATGTTTCACACATTTAATCAAAAGATGGGTTCCATTAATTTTAATTCCTCCTTACTGGACTAAATGTTGTAGAGTTAAAACAGTCCCCACTTAAATGTTCCTTTTGATGTTTGGCCTTGAAGAAAGAAGTGCAGGATCTGGGAGGAGACTAACTCTAACTTAGTGAGAAAAGCTTCCTCCATCTCAAAGAAATGGGTGCTCAGTTTTGCTTTTTGATCTCAGTGATCTTTGTGTATAGCCTTTTTGATGCTTATTTACTTCTGGGAGCAGAACTCAGGCACAATATTCTGAAAGACTCATTCCTTGGAGCTGACAGAATCCTGAATCTTTTTGAATATTCCTTCTGGTTGCATGAGCTTTTTAGTTCCGCTTTCTTGATAGTTTAACTTCAACAGAAAGAGTGGTAACAATTTGGTCACCTTCTTTCCTGTAATCTGCTTTGTGGGGTCCTGTGTTTGTGTTACAAAGCAGTCTGAATGACCTCAAACTGAGGAGGAAACTGAACTATATCATTAGCTCCTCAGTGAATGCTCTTGCTCTTGCATCCAAATTACAGCCAAGTTTTAGGAATGGGTTACAAGACCAAACATAGGCAAGAGAGGTATGTTTCTCTTTAACAATAACAAAACAATGCTTGCCTATTTGACAGTATGAGATATGAGAATGATCACACTTGGTATCCCCAGTTCTGAAGTCTACCTGTGCAGCTAGTTAGTTCACTGCAGTCTTGTATACAAATTAAGGACATCTGAGCTTATATTATCAATTATAAGGACATCTGTAATGCGTTTGTTACACAATTCTATATACATTCAAGTTATGCCCTAGAACTAGTTCTAACCAGCTTGGAAGTCTGTATTTTGTTGGATTTCTTTTGATTTCTGTAGTGACTGGTAGTTGGCCATTTGTGATCTAATTTATAGAGCTTCTGATATCATTCTGTGCCTGCAATGTTAAGGCCTCTGCTTTCATCATGTTCTCAGATTCTTGGGAGTCTGGCTATAGGCCCATGTGTTTCTTCATCAACCTTCAAAATGTAGTTCCCTGATAACATAAAAACTTTTATGTTAGCTCAAAATAGTCATGCATGCATTCTTGGACTAGGGTCACTGAACAGTTTATAAACATAATGGTCTATCTATATAATATTTTTATAACTAACTACCTATTATTAATGTCTATTAGCTATAACATCATTATCACTGGGACATTATAGAATCATAGAAAGGTTTAAGCTTTAAGGGACCCTTTAAGATCAGGTAGCTCAAAGCCCTGTCCAACCCGACTTTGAACACTTCCAACTATGGAGCATCCACAATTTCTCTGAGCAACCTGTTCCAGTGTCTCACCACTCTCATTATGAAAAATTTCTTCCTTATATCCAATCTAAATCTACCCTCTTTCAGTTTTAAACCATTGTGCCTTGTCCTATCACTACAGGCCCTGGTAAGAAAGTCTTTCTCCATCTTTCCTATAAGCCCCCTTTATATACTGAAAAGGTCTCTGTGGAGCCTTCTCTTCTCCAGGCTGAACAACCCACCTCTCTCACCCTTTCTTCTTAGGAGAGGTGCTTTTCAAGAATTCCACTTTTCATGAAATAAAATAGATGTTTAATTTGAACATTTATACTTACATTAATGTATCAGACAGATGTCAATGTTTTTCGTCTACAGCCAAGCTGAAGTACAAAAAGACTTAAGGTATTTTACAAATCCAAATTTCTTAGAACATTGATACTTTTAATTAACCATTCTTATAAAAAAGAAAAATCATGAATCTTTGCAAGGAACTGTCTCAGTAACACTGGCATTTTCATGATTATAACAATTTCTAGTACCACTTTCCTGCATTTGCTTTATCATTTACTTGATAGTCCTACTATAGCTAACAGAGACACTTTAAGTATTAGGAATAAATGGTTCCTTATTCATTCTTTGGAACTTTTTTTTGCAGTCACTTCATGAAATACTATTTCCTTGCACTATCTTGTTACATAATAACTCTAAAAATCACTATAAAGATCTATTCTGGTCATATTCCATTTGAAATCTGCTGGAGTTTTGCTCAACAATGTAGCTTTAAATTATTTCTTCAGATTTGTAGCCTATTCTTTAAAAAAAGAAACTTGAAGAACACCTTATCCATCAGCAATATATGAATGTCTAACAGTATAATGACAAATGGGTAGGCTGAGTAACCTATGCCTTTTCCAACTTTATTCATTCACATTCTGTACATAAGTCTTTAGTAGTTAAAATTATCGCCTGCTGGTTATTATTTCAGCCGTGTTCATCTTCTCCGTTCTTATAAGAGTAGTAACAAGTCTGGAGAAGTATTATATTATGGCATTGATCTTTCGTAGGTTAGATATTAATTAGAAAAGGAAAGAAATTCATACTGAAATACCCTGTGCCACATTGACCCACCTTCATTGTACTGCAACACAGAGGTTGTCTTTTGAGATATGTTCAGCACTATACTTGCCACATACTAATGAACATTCAGTTGAATGAAAAGTCTAGTGAGATATAAATACTTTTTTTTTTTTCTCCCCTTATGAGGTACCTGTTAAAGGCTTATGGCACAAAGACACTTGCCTATATCTTTTTACAGTGGGGAAAGGACAGAAATCAACACAGAGCAGGAAAAGAAGGTCCTTAAAGAGGAAGAAAAGTATTCTCCACATTCTATTATGCTAATACCCTTGTTTTTATCCATGACACTCTCCTTCTCAATATATGAAATTTTACCAGAAGACAAAGATCTAATTTTGGTTATGAAACAGAGAAAACGGGTTGTACTAAAAGCTAGATCCAAAAATCCATTCAGGCTTCTGCTGCTATAAGAGAAAGGAACCAGACTAAACAAACAAACAAACAAACAAACAAAAACTGCGGAGATTTAGCTATCCAGCTGCTGGGATGAAATTCGCACTATTTAGCTTAACACAAAAGTCTATTTTCTCCCAGAAACAGCTTACTAAACTTCAGAATTTTCTTGGGCTTTATAAAATGTGAATAGAAACATGCTACAGTAAATAACACTTGGAAGGAAATTTCTAACATTAGACTATTGTGCAAAACACAGACCTAAAAGATTACCTTCTCTAGCTGTTTTCTCAAAAAGCATCTGTTACCACTGAAGTTTGTTTTGACTTAACGATATTTATATATACCAAATGTATTCAGAGCTTTCCTATTAGATGAAGCCCTTCATGGGATTTGGGTCAGGGTTATTCTAGGTTAGAATTTAGCTAAAACCAGAATATTTGTATGTCAGTGATTTTATGTGAGGTAGTTATCTAAAACTGCTTGTAGTCAATGGAGATCTAATTAGTACTGTTAGTGGAATCTACAGAGCTGTTCTGTACATCTCAATCTAGATCTCTAATTGAATCTGAACCTGAGTCTGAATTCCTCTCTAATTGTAATCAAAACTACGTAAGTGGACACACTGAGGTCCAAATTCTCTAAAATTGTGGTTCCCTTGTACATATATTTTACCAGGCTTTCAAGCATCTAAAAATATTTACACCAGATTCATTTCACATATCTCAGTACTTATGTGAGGCACTGTGGAATTCCTTCTCAGATTTATCAACCTAAACTTCAACTAACTGTCATTAAAGTGGTACATTTTATCTCATCTTAGGTGCAAAAAGAATGAACAGAATTTAGGCACTTAAACTAATTCACTGTTTTTAGATGAGGTGAACTCATCCAAGAGTCTGGTTTCAAGCCATGTTCAAGCTTTACGTACTTAATTGAGGTACATAATTTCAGGGTATAACTAGATACCACTAGATACCACTAGATACCTTAAACAGCCACAGACAGAAAAAGGCACCTCTGAAGTGTAATTTCACATTAAATGGAATGAAACACCATATAAAGGTTCTGATGTTTCCTCATTTATTATAGAGGAAGATGAGGGTATCTTACCTCCTAGTTTTTTGTTTTTTTTTTTTTAAAGCTATGGAAGGATTTTTTTTTTTTATTTTTATTTTTAGAATTTATAATTGTCTGCACAACAATGCTTTAAAATTCCTCATTTCTGGAATGGTAAAAACAGAAGTATATAAATATATAGTTTCTGAAGAGAAGGAAGGTTTTTTAAAAACATATTTTAATAAAGTAAATAAAATAAATTCAGTGAAGAATGTAAATAAATCAAACTACTACCTAGGTTCAGTTCACATGTGAAATAAAAAAGGCAAATTAAATGATACTAAGATCATCTAACCACAAACACACTGGCAATTAAGGTAGAAATATTTCATTTATAGAGTTAAATAAGTTACTGAAACAAAAATGCATTGATAACTGTAAAGAGTTATAGGGACATGTACGTTAGTTGAAAAGTGACAAAAATAGTTGAAGGTAAAACCTTAATATTGGTTATTTAGGTGGATTTCTGAATTTTATTTCTGAAACTTAAATATTCCTCTGCCATCTTTGGTCTATATATCTCAAAATAGCCAGTTTCAGAAAAGAAAACACGCAAAAAAAGGCACTCTGCATCATGCTAACCTTTGAATTGCCTTTCTTTACAAGTTTCTCTCCTATTGGACCTTAACATTCATCAGGATATGCAAAAAGAACCCAAGTCCAAGCAGGTCCTATGCGTCTTCCAAAGCACACACAAATTCCACACATATTCAGAAATTAGGTGCTGTTCCTCCTAAACCTTCTGGAGACTTCTGTATGTTAGGGATCTGTATGTTTTGGAGAATTCTTTAAAGACTCTTTAAAACATTAATTGTATTGAAGCTATCAATGCTCTATGAATTCAAGATTCAGGGTATAAAAAGAACTTCAAAGAGCACCACCTCTCCAAAGCTGGTGTTTAATTAGTCACTTATTATCCCAGACTGATGGTTGAAGAAAAAGTGAACAAAACCTGAACTCCCTTCCACTGTAGCTCCCATTATCAATTAAAGCCCTCCACCTTGCCATCATATGACTGTAACCACCTGGCAGGAGCTGTCACTGGTTCAGACAGCACTGCCAGCCAGATGGGGGCAATGGCCTGATAGACCCCAGGGTGAGGGGAAACCAACAGCCCTTTGTGTCGGAAGGCAGGGGAGACTATGCTGCCTTCCCCCACCGAGCTCCCAAAAGGCAGCCAGCAGGTGTGGGGGCAAGGGAGAAATGCATCCACAGAGCCCTAAGAGGCGCCCCAGCAAAGGGGAGAGAAACTCCCACAAAGACCATCTTCTGCCTTGCAGTGAGGTCCATAGGATGCTGGCAGTTCATTGTAACAGTGACAGCCCTGTTCTTCTGGAGAAAGATGTCAGCCTTGGGACCCAAAGGGACTCTGGAAGGTGAACATAATAAAAAGGAAAAAGGGATACTGGACTGCTTTTTTATAATAGTTTTAACTTTTAATGAGGCTTTTCTGAGTTAAGTGGATAATTTGGACCATTCAACTGTTAAAACATTAAACACACAGTCAATTCTTGGTTCCCTATATACAGTGTTATCTTCTGTACATCGAAAACTAAGAACACAGTGTTTCAGCTCTGACATACAGCTCAGATATATCACCTGTGCATAGCCTAGCCATAGTCATCTCCCTGTGAATAAGTACTGAACATTTCCCTCCTCAGTCTACTACAGATCCTGTCATGAATGGTCTTGCCATTTAAATATGCTGTACAGGGAGTTTAAGTCAGTAAAAGACTCCCCGTTTCTAGGCATATGGTGCCTAACTTATATGCCTCTATCCTTCTGCTCACTTTAGTTCTAAATTCCTTTTACAGATACTTCTCATAAACAATGAGAGCACAGCAACAAAGGAAGCTGAAGTGAAGTAAGAGAAAACTTATGAGAAGTATGAAAAATTCAAGTACAGTGAATTGCTGGAACCAGAAGGTACCCATCTGAGATTTCTGAAAGAACTAAAATTCAAAATACCAGCATCATGGGTGAACTATACCTTTAAAAATACAGCTTCTTCTGCCCATTTTGAAGTCTCCAATGGACTGCTGCTCTTAAAAGAGAAGCTGAAGAAGAAATCCATATTAAAGTTTGGACAGTTTCTCCACAATTTCCTGGAAAACCCAGTGATAGATTTAAAGAAAAATAAAGGTTGCTGTAATTGTTTTTGTGTTTTTTTTTTTTTTTTTTGCTTTTATTCAGACAATAGACTTGAGAACAGAAAGCATGGCATAACTACAAAATATGTTATCTGTATGTATGAGTGATTTTGTGAAATGAGTTTACATATGAGTCTTACCTCAGTTATTTTTGCTATACTCAGATTTATAACGACCTTCCTACATATACTCCTGACTTCTGCTTCTATGCCTGAGGCAATTTCCATGGTACTGGAGTTTCATTTATACTCACCTCTAGAATCAAACCAAGAAGGGAATACTAAGCTATAAGACCAGTACATTTGGAGGTCCACCACAAGAAACAACCTTTTCTACCTGAACACTGAGAAATGGGCAAAACCATGTATGATGATGAATTACATGAACACATTTAAAAGTCAGCGGGTGGGTGCAAAACATGTGCTGTGGGTATCTGCTGATTCTAGAATTAGTTTAAGCATTACCTCTGGATAATTTATTTATATTATTATACAACATATATGAAATCCCCATTAATTAGATAAACATAGTTTATGAAATAAACTATTGCCTTTCTAACTTATCTGATTTCTTTGGAAATGTTTAGACACAAGTCACCTGGTGAACATGATTTATCTCAATTTTTATAGTGATATAGAAAAAAAAAAATCCTCATGACTACCAAAGTCAAAAGATAAGGACTTAGAGATATCACTAAGCATTTTATTGTCCCGGTCTTTGACTACTAAGTTTGGTTTCATGGAATTACACAGAAGGATTTTTCTTTTTTTTTCCTTTTTTTTTTTTTTTTTTTTTTTTTTTTTTTTTTTCTTTTTTTTTTTCTTGGCAAGAAATCAGGGAAAAAATGAAAATATATTAACAAACAGAAAAAGTTAAGTATTCTGAAAATCATGAATTTAAATGAATATTCATTTTTAACAGCTTTTCTTTTTCTTGTCTAAACCAGTGGCTCACACAATCCCATGATGAGCATGTATTCTTTTAGGACACTGGAAGAAGCAGGAAAGCGAAAGTGGGAGAGGATTCATTGACTGTTGCTTTAGGCATTTTTATTAAGCAAAACCTACATTTAGAGTAGATGTGAGGAGGGGAGAAAAAAAAAAAGAGAGAAGGAAAATGGAAAGGGAGAGGCAGAGAAGGGAAAGAAAGTGCAACGCACATGAGAGAATCTCTTCATAATTGATAGCAGGTTAAATTCAAAAGGAGCTTTCTGCCTTGCTAAAGCGACGGTAGTTCACTTGTTCTGGTGGGGATAGTGGTTTGTTCTTGCTGTTTTTAAAAACAAACTGGTTTGATCATTGATGTCAGCTTTTCTTGCAGATTACAGTCAGATAAAAAGTCTGCAATGAAATTAAACTCTTTGTAAGAAATTAAAAGCATAATTTGTTATCTACATACTACATATCTATCATACGAGTGACTACTTAATGTAGATATATTAATAATCATAGGCTCCATGTTCTCCACCTTGAACATTGCTCCCTAAAATCAGTTTAAAAAAATGCATCCTTGTACCAAGGTCAGGGAATTTGGAACTGTATCTAGTTTCCTAATTAGCCACTGAAGTGATTTTGAATTTCTCAGGTGAAGCACATGATTAAACCAGCATGTGTTTGGGAGTGGTCATAAAACTAATGTAATAAGGCAGTTGCAGTTTACCTAACCCCCCTACAAGCTCAAGAGAGAAGAAGGACAAAAAATTATTTCAGACAAATTGCTTTATAGTGACAAGGCCAGAAACCTTAGAAAAGAACTTGTGAGCATCATAACCAAAAAAATCAGGACCTGGAGAGGCTCAAACACTTTTTTAAAAAAATGAAAATTTTTGTCTACTCATCAAAATGAAAAGCTAGTAGGAAGTCTGGAGAAAGACAATGCAAAAGACTATCCTAGAAGCACAAGAAAAAAAAATTGAGAGAACGGTTAGTCAGATTATAAAAGTTAAAACAATCTCAGAAGTGATGTATGTAAAGGTAAAAAGACCAGAAGTGAACAGAGGACCATGCCCCAGTATTATTAAAACAAGTTATTTGTATTACAATAATAAAACATTAATTCACTACTTCAAAAACAATTGAGATTTGAATTCACAAAAGTATATTCTTCTATATTTAAGTGTAGTTTATTGTAACTAACAGCTGTAGAAGCACTGGGAAAAATACTGTTAATAGCCTTGAAAAATAACTAGGTACCTTTTTTTCATTTGAGGACTTTCGCCTTCATGCAAAGCAAAATAATATTACTAAGTTCGTAAATGGCATGAAAACTTTTGAGTTAGGGATTGCTCAGGAATTACAGATAAAATGGAGCGATGAAAATAAAAGTATTTTCCTAGGTCTCCTCACAGTCTTTATCATACAAGACGCATTGGTTTACTTAGCATAGATAGAGTCAAAGATACTGTAGCTGATCTAACTTTCATGTTGTCCTTGGCTGCCTATTTTTCATTAGCAACTCTGTCTCATTTATTATAAATGTTATTTTTCTAAACTAATATGGAAAGATAATCACTAAATCTAATGTTTCAAAAAAGGAGCTAGTTCCTTGAAATACTAAGGATGAATTTCACTCTCTTAGTTTACAGCCTAGGTACAAAACAGTATATTCCTCTCTATTTCCCTAGACACGTATTTACTTGTTCTTGTTTCTTCTTAAAATATTCCATCCAGAGACCAGACTTTCAATACCCAATAATTCTGCTAAAAAAAGCCACCGTGAGTTATATTGGCTTCTTCATTTAAGTTTGTAAATATAAGTTTGGCTTCCTGGAAAATTATCTTTTACTTTAATATATTTCAGAAAAAGCAAGAAAGAATAGTTTTCTATGCTTTTGAGTCTCTGTTTTTTAATAAGGATATATTTATGTCTGTCTTTGAAAAGCATCATACTGTGGAGTTGGAAAAAGTAATGTGGACCTCTTGAAACCCAGCACACATCTGAGATTATTGTAAATCAATAGAGCCATTTGGGTCGCATCAAGATTAAGCTACAGATATTTTAAATACTGACATTTCTTCATCAATCACATTTTAATGGTCAGACAGTGCTGATATATTTTGGTGATAGAGGGTGAAAAAGTCTATTTTGAAATACTAGCCATGTCCTGTTGAAAAATCTCCCCCAGCACCTTCTGAATGTTCAGACAGTAGGGGATTTTTTAAGAGATGTGTTGAATTAAGCATGGTTAACTCACATGAAAGAACTGATCTCTTGAACAGGATGAACACAATTTGTGCTTCCAGATTTCCCTCAGATACCCCAGCGCTCCACTGATTTAAAGAGGATGTTAAATTAAAGCAATGTCACAGCAGCAGGGAGAGGATTCCAGCAGAGAGAGCATTAAAATGAACAACTTACAGCAAAAGCTGTTACATAAGAGACTGAGGTGGCGGAGGGGAAGAGTTTCATTTCCATGACATAAGCAATATCTCTGAAACTTGTGCAGAAAACCCATTTTACTTCTGCTACAGTCAATGATGTTGTGCTTTTTGTAGTGGAATTCATAAGATAGTATGCCACACTACCCCTTTAAAATGTTCAAAAGAAGCCAACCTTCTCTTATCTCAGAAAACAACTGAATTTGAAATATTTGCAGAGTCATTGCTCTTATTGAATTTCTACAAGCACTAAGAGTCAAACAGATTCAGGATCTATTGCCTTTCTGTCAGGTTTTGGGAATTCAGGATAGTTTCCCTGAAATTAAAAATGGTTACGGAAAAAGAAAAATGGGGTGTTGACTCTAATCACAATAGCACCTGGCACCTCCTTTGAATCTTTTGATGTTATGAGGGGAAGTACCTTCTAATCCTACTGACTTTCCCCCCAAAATGCAACATGTTTACTCCACAAGGGAGGCCTTCAGACAAGGTTCCCCAGTTAGCCTGGCATCTAAGAAATCTTCTAAAACATATGGAGATCCTCTCCTTGTCCATATATGAGTGTTTCCCTCAGAAGCAAAGTTTACTGTGATGGGGAATGGTGTCTGCCCCTATCTTGTTTCGGTATGAAATCATCATACAGCCCCATCTGTTCACTTGTTCCAGGAACTAATAAAAATACATATATTTAGTACTTAGTTTAGACATACATGCTGAGTTTCAAGCTCAGCTGTACCCAAAGTCCATTCCCCTGGTGGAAAAATGTTACCTTAGTTCATAGAATCACAGAATCACAGAATGGTTGAAGTTGGATGGGACATCTGGAAGTCATCTGGTTCAACCCCACCTGCTCAAGCAAGGATGCCTAAAGCTGCTTGCCCAGGACCATGCCCAGGTGGATTTTAAAGATCTCCAGGTGAGACTCTACAACCTCTTTGGGCAACCTGTTCCAGTGCTCCATCATCTACACAGTAAAGTGTTTCCTGATGTTCAGATGGGACCTCTTGTGTTCCAGTTTGTACCCACTGACTTTTATCTTGCCACTGGGCACCACTGAAAAGAGTCTGGCTCTTTGCTGGATGCTCTTTGCACTTTCTCTTCAGCTATTTATACAAATTGATGAGAACCCTCTGAGCCTTCTCTTCTCTAGGCTAAACAGCCTCTTCTTACATGACACTGAAAAGAGTCTGGCTCTTTGCTGGATGCTCTTTGCACTTTCTCTTCAGCTATTTATACAAATTGATGAGAACCCTCTGAGCCTTCTCTTCTCTAGGCTAAACAGCCTCTTCTTACATGAGAGATGCTACAATGCCTTCATCATCTTCATGGCCCTTTTTTGGACTCTCGCCAGTATGTCCACATCTCTCTTGTACTACGGGCCTAGAACTGGACACAGTACTCCAGGTGTGGCCTCACCACACCTGGAAGGATCACTTCTCTTGACCATCTGGCAGTACTTTCCTCCTAATGCAGTCCAGGATATTGTTAGCCTTCTTTGCTGCAAGGGCACACTGGGTCATGTTCAACTTGGTGTCTATCAGGATTCACCAAGTTTTGAGATGTTCTCTTAGCTTACCCTAAACTCATCCATTT
>VXAA01000963.1:16371-29824 GCA_013399115.1 Anseranas semipalmata | reverse complement strand
TTTTTTTTTTTTTTTGTATTTGCAGGGGGAGTGTTAATTCTGAGTACAGATCTAAGTGTGAAGAAAACTATCTCTTTTTTTATATAGATCTGTATTTATGTCTAACTTATATATATATATTATTATTAAGAATTAAGCAAAAAATGGAGCTCCTGGAGGAAGTCAATGATTTTAAAATAAAAAAAAAAAAATCAGGTTTTCTGGACAATATAAGCTTTCATTAAACAATTGATATGTGCTGTCAGTTCAAGTACTAAAACACATTAATTCTACCAAATAGGTAGTTATTAGAATACACTGCTATAAACGCTGAATTTTCCAATAACCACTAAAATTAGTAGACTTCCTTTATTTCAAAATACTTTAAACAAACTGAGCTGTGAATCTTGCTTACCAATAAAATCTGGTTAAAGACTTTCCTAGAAACCTAGTCTTTCAGCTGACCAAGATTTTTCTTTCCCTAACACACATTATCTAATCAACTTTCTTTATTGTCTTTTTTCATCATGTTTCAATTAAATATTGACAGTGAGATTTCTTATCCAAATAAAAGATTATGTATAATAGTGTTTAGAATAGCAGCTAAGGAGTTATTCTGGGTCTTGAAGAGGTTTCAATTAATTTGATTGAAAAGTAAAATCTTCTTGTTAGCAAATTCTCTGAAAATAAATTTTAGTTTTTTTTTAGGGTGAGATCCATCTTAAATCTAATTTAGTGTAGAAGTTTATGCCATCTTTAGTTATCTTAAATTCTGTTTATAGAGAATGAAGTGAATTTTTAACTCCTCAGGTACAAGTATACATATGCAAAATAAGTTGCACTAATCATTCAATGTAAGTGCCTGTTTACCTTCACTGATTACATAAAAAAAATAATAAAAAAATGTGGGTTTAATTAAATGTAAAATTGGGTGAGATGGGCCCATCATCTGCCAGTCTTTTTTTTTTTTTTTAAGGAAAAAAAAAGTAAAAACAAAAACTAATGATTTTTTATTATTGCTCTGAAACAAAGAGAAAACATATGGGAGAAGAACTGGCTGCGGGACTGAGACCCACATGAATTCTAGGGAAATTTGTGAATCTGTATAATGAATTCTAAAGGAATAGGAACACAGTCTAATGACTGATCATTTTTTTTTTTTTTTACAGAGTTTCCAGCCCAGCTGTTACTTGTTTTCTGTTGTTGTTGTTCTTTTTTCCCTGCTCCTGTTTACTTATTTGTTTGTTTGTTTGGTTGGTTTGGTTTTGAGATTTTCTGTGTTTTATTTCTAGAAGAATATTACAGATTTTTCAGAACAAGAGGTCACTGCTGTCCATGCCTGAAACAAGATGAGGGAACTGCAACAGGGAGGTATTAAAAGGTTAGAGTAATAGGTAGATATACTTTGCCAAACACATACATATAGAGAGAAATAAAAAATAATAATAATAAAAAAATAGTTCATCAATATACTCTAAAGAATTATTCACCGTCACAGTAGTGCATATTGCTATATGCAATCGTTGTCATGAAGAATCTTTTTCATTGTTTTTATCTTGAGTTTCCCACTACCTGAACACCATTTGTGAGTTCACAGCTGCTTTGAAAAAGACAAGATAAAGTATGTCTTAATAGGCACACGTGTGCCTATTATTATATATGACAACTTTTAGGACGAGAGGTTTGCAAATGGTTTGATTTTATTTTATTTATTATTTTTTTTAAAGAAATATTACCTAATTATGTGAGAACAATGAGAGCTTCCTTGTATGTCAATAAAAAGTGAAACCTCTTCTCCTTTCCTGTCTGACCCTTATTGAATGCATGTCTTCAAATACTCAGTCTCTAAATAATCTGATTTCCTTGATTACAAAGAGTGAAAGGGACCAACAGAGTTCTGTTCGGCCTACCAACTTTTGAAATCTCATGAAATCTAACAGCATTAATAAAGAAAGAGGCACAGGGAGAGACAACTTCCCATTGAGAACAGAAAGAAAAAAAATCACATCAGAATCAAGTATTTCCTTGGTATTCATAATATTATGAAATTAAGAAATAAAGAGTTTTTAATCTGTACAAATGCAATTTCTAAGCAGAAGGAATCTATGAACTGTAGGAAAAATATTTTTTAAACTTCTATTTTCTGCTCCTAAAATTTTCATTAAAATATGCACATTAATGTTGCTATGTTATTAAAGCTATAAATCTTCTACATGTTCAAGATAATTTTAATAAATTACAAGAATGCTAGCATCTGATACTACTTATGCAACCAGAAAGATATATCACTTTCAGTGAATTCTAATGCATAGTGACTGAAATTTTGAAATATATGATGTGTGCAGATCTGAATGGAAAATGCTATTTTAAAGAATCCATTTTTTTCCACTCTCACATGAACAATATTCAAAATAATAATAATAATAATAATAATAGTAATAATAAACACACAGAAATTGTCAAATGCAGATATTGCTATCTGTCTCCTCTCAGGATGCAATTATTTCATGTGGATTAACTGCCAAGGAAGAGTTTCCAAAACAAGTTTAGATAGCTAATGTGGAATTAGGGCTTTTTATGTGTAAATTTAAAATTGTTATTTTTAATGCCTCTATTCAGCTTTGCCTTAATCCTAGGAGCATATTAATTCTTTAAGTGCCAGTAAACTTTATCTGGTACGTTTTATTTGCAAATATAGATGTAACCATAAAAGCAAACTATCTTAGAGACTAACCACTTGCTTAAATATTTTATTATATTACATCTGATTATATAGATGTATATCATTACACCAGAATATTTAGAAAAGTGTTTTTAAGAGAGAAAAGAAGTAGTGAAAAACTCTAAAAAAAAAAAAAAAAAAAAGGAAAGAAATGTAACCTATTTGTTGCTGCTTGTGTCACTGGAAACCTTCCATATTTTATTTCACTGAAGATGCTTTTTTTTNNNTTCCCTCAAGATGCTTTTTTTTTTTTTTTTTTTTGGAGGAAAACCTGTTTGACATGAAAAAAAAAAAGGACCACCATGTATGCCTTACAATCATCTAGGATCTTACTGCTGAAGTAAGTACTTACAGAACTGGCACAATGTGCAGAGGATGTCAGTTGCTTCCATATGGATGAGAAAAAATAAAAAAGAAAGACTGGAGGAAATCTGAAATATCTGAACTCTCTGAGCTCAGACTAGTGATTAATTCATGTGTGAGTCAAAATAGATGAAGAAATCTCCTCTTTAAATTCTCCACCCATTTAATTGTCACAAAAACAAACTTTCACTCAGAAAGACCATTCCACAAGGTAGCTGAAAAGTTACAAACTTCCCAGCTCATATATTTGTATAACACTTGAATAATTTATGCATATAAACTTCATAGTTCAAGAGCCTATGCTACATGACTATACATCATTATAATTTTCATGACTACTAATAGAACTTAAAAGACTTAATACATACTTTTAAAGCAGCTTTATTCTCAGCTTCAGGAAATTAAAAAAATAAAAAAAGTCACCTGTCACCTATCTCAAAGTAACACGAGTAACAAAACGAGTTAATTGGACCGACAATGACTGATTAACATTTCAGACAACAAAAATGTCTTCAGAAGTAGTATGTATGTGAATTATGCTCATTAGAGGAAAATATTTTTTTAAAAAGATTATAAGATGCTCGTTATAGAAGAAATCTTTTTTTTTTAATTTTATTTTCTCAGCCTTCCTGAATTTTCTCTATATTTTTAATAATTAAATCAGTAGTTCTCACTTTTTAAATGAACTTATTTTCCTAAACAAAACAACTTCTGCAACATAAACCTATTTTATATCTCCGAGTTATAAAGTATTTGTTGTGGTATAACCCAGGTAGGCAGCTAAGTGGTGGTGGTGGTGGTGATTGTCATCTGTCCTTACCTAAGATGCCTAAAATGTGTGAATGGGGAATGTGTTTTACATGAGACTATATAGCAGTCAGTAAATAAAAGTTTGCGTGGGCAGGTACAGGGCAGGGTGCTGGGTTGGCCTTGGTGGTTTGGAGTTGGTTGGAGCCAGTTGGAGTCAGTCCCACCCACACCACCTCACCTTCCCACCACAACCCCCACCCAACACACTCATGCAACTGTTTCTGGTTGGCAGGAGCTGTCACTTGCTCGGGGAGTGTTGCTGGAGTCTGGGGGCAAAGGCCTGACAGACCCCAGGATGGGTGGAGAACAACAGCCCTTTCTGTGGTGGGGTGAGGAGACACCTCCTGCCTTCCCCACAGGGGCCCTAAAGTTTGCCCAGTTTGGTTCTGAATATCTCCAAGAATGGAGACTCCACTGCCCCTCTGGGCAACCTGTTCCTGTGTTTGACCACCCTTGCAGTAAGAAAGATATTCTTATCTTCAGATGGAATTTCTTGTGTTTTAATCTGTGTTCATTGTCTTTTGTCCTGTCACAGGACACTACTGGGAAGAGTCTGGCTCCCTTGTCTTCTTTCCCTCCCATCAGGCATTTATACATTTTTATAAAAGTCTCCTGAGTCTTCTCTTCTCCAGGCTGAAGAGTCCCAGTTCTTTACAGATTAATCCAAGAAGATTCACAGACAAACAATCCAGCAGGACAAGCCAGTACAGGAAGAGAATTGCTGTCTTCATTTGAACTGATAAGCAATTTATGCCTTGATACATATGAATGAAAGATTTCAGCTCTACAGAGAGCTTCTGCTCTCTGTAAATATGAATTTCATTATCTCTTTTACTGATAAGGGTTTGGAGACTTTTTCTTAAGGAAAGACAGATGTACTGCAACAGCTGTAGAAATAAAAGATCAAATGTGTATTTTTAAATAACTTACAATTAACTTATACAAATATTGCTCTTCTCCAAAACATTTGAAATGTAGGATACCTAGTTGTATTAAATAACTTGTGTATACTTAATTTATTAATCCTTGGAATATGAATAGATTTGATAGACCTAACAACACTGAGTGGAGCAGGCAAGTGCTTAGTTGATATGGAAGTTCTTTCCATAATTCTGAACCATTCTCTCACCAACAATTATCAATATGGCTGGGAGTGCTAGGTATTGCTAGATACAGCTATTGCTAGCTGCAATTCTGAAGCTTTATTTCCACCATTCAACACCTGCAAGGAATAGAAGAGTTAACACACCCCACTAATCACAATTTACACTAAGACTGGTGTATGTGTAAGTATATCAGTTACTATAATTAATCTTCTATTTGATGGAGTTGAAATTTCTGGCATTTTATGGGCCTATTGATTGTATTGTTTTTTATCATCTTAATGAAGATCAAAGTTCTCAAGCACATTTTGTGCAATTGTGATACAGATGTTAGTCAAGTATTAGAATATGTGGCTAGCCAGTTTTTATAACATATGTATAATCAGGAGTTACACATCTGGAATTTGAGAAGAAGGTTGTATTGTTGCAGGAGAAATTAAAGTTTTAACTGTCTTGTAAATGGTTTTACTGAGAAAAAAAAAAAATCTTTAAGAAACAACTACCCTGTTCTATAGACATATTTGTGAGCAGGATAACTGAAGATCAAAATCCACAGTGCATTTTCTTTCACAAACGAAATTAGCCATCTTTGCAAGCCACATTTGAGCTTTTGATTCTATGAAGAACACTCTCCAATAACACAAAATTATTTTTCTGATTAATGCTTAGTAGCTATACAAAACATTGTCCAGTGGTGAACACTTAAAAGGAAGGCAAAGGAAAGGTATTTTTTTGATGAATCTATGTCTGAAATGTCAAAGCCACAATACTGTATGTGTTTCAGACTGAAGGATTGACTGAAGGCCTCTCTCCTACATGGCCTTAGGGAAGCAACCAGTGAAACATTTAGTATTCCACACCTTTATGCCTAAAGGTATTTTGGACTCTAAATCCAATTAAATATTACTGAATAAATATAGAAATAATCCATGGCTGAGAACTGGATTTTCACCTATGTCATCTACATAGAAGAGTAGTTCTAGGCTATTTTTTTTTCCTCAGATTATGATTAACTACAGTCTTGAGATATGTTTCTGAACTTACACAGAGGATGATGTTTCAAGTTCTAGTGCAGTCTTTTAGCTGATTTAGGCAATATCCTGTCTCTTGTGTGCTCCAGTCAAGAAGCTTTGCTATCCATTTTCTATTCTGCAGAGAATACAGGATCCTGATTCAATCTTGTCCCCAACCTTGGTACCAAACAGTAAAATTGTAAAAGTGTACTTAGACTTCTATTCCCTTCTGTGAATATTTATTCTGTTCAACTACTGCAACTAGAAACTTGCCTAAAACTGTATTTCAATATTTTCCTTCTTGCCTATACTTTTTCCAAGCCTGTGCATCTTGCCTCTTGCCTTCATACTGGTTCTGCATCAAGAGGAGACAGAGGCAATTGTCATGGTTTTGGCTGGGATAGATACTTTTCTTTGTACAGTCTCACACAATGCTATGTTTTGGATTTTTGATGAAAATAGTGGTGATAACACACCAATGTTTTTAGTTGTTGCAGAGCAGTGCTTACACAGAGCCAAGGACTTTTTTGCTTCTTGTGTTGTCCTGCCAATGAGGAGTCTGGGGGTGCACAAGAAGCTGTGAGGGGACACAGCCAGGACAGCTGACCCAGGCTGACCAAAGGAATATCCCATACCATATGGTGTCATGCTCAGCAATAAAAGCTGGGGTAAAGAAGGAGGAAGGGGGCAACGTTTGGAGTGATGGCGTTTGTCTTCCCAAGAAACTGTTACACGTGATGAGCCCTGCTTTCCTGGAAGTGGCTGAACACCTGCCTGCTGATGGGAATTAGCGAACGAATTCCTTGTTTTGCTTTGCTTGCACACGTGGCTTTTTCTTTACCTAGTAAGCTGTCTTTATCTCAATCCATGAGTTCTCTCACTTTTACCTTTCCGATTCTCTCCCCCATCCCACCTGGGGATAGCGGGCAAGCAGCTGCCTGGTACTTAGCTGCCTGCTGGGGCTAAACCACAACAGCAATACTTCAATTTAAGATGCTGTGTAGCATGCTGGTGTATGAATTAGGAAGCCATTGGTTGGACCTGGGAGAAAGAGGTTTAACTTAGACCCAACAGGTCACTCTCCTTTTGTGAAGGTTATATGGTGTTAGGAATTCTTCAAGCTTTTAACTGATGTCAATTAATTACAAACAACATATGGATGCACAAACTAGTCAACATTTCTGAGTTTTCATGGGACTTAAGATTTAGGACATCTGTTTCTTGGAGCCTCAACAACTACATCTATGCCAAAATATCTAAAATTATTTTTGAATTCCTAAATTTTGATGAACACTTAATGTCCTAACTGTCCTTAGTACCAGTTTCAGACAGCATAAGGAATAGAGTGCACACCTGTGTGTGGAGATCTAATCACATGCCAGTCTAGATTAGAAAAAAAAATCCCAAAGAAATCACATTCAGAAAGTAAGTGCATTTACATCTAAATGGAGTTAGACATCAGATATACAGACAGTTCAGTAAATCCAGGGGCTCCACAAACTGTGCTCAGTAGCACAGCAGAAGATGCCTAGACATGTTTTGCCTGAAAACTTTGATAACTTCATCAATTCGGTCTTGATCTAGGACAGTCAGATAAGGGATTTCTGCATTTACTGTCCTCTAAGTTTTGCTTAAATAGCATTTTATTTCTCACGGGATCTAGGACCTAGCTCCCAGAGCTTTCCAGATTTTTTTTTCCCCTGTTAATAATTTTTTTAATATTATTTTTTTGTGCTACATGTTAGGCATTGACAAAATGCTTAATTCAAAAGACGTGCAATCCTCCTGGATTTAATTATCTAATGTTATCTGCCTGAATTTCATATGAAAACCACATGGTTTTTGGCAACTAAATTAATAAAGAAAGAAAATGAAATATTTACTTATGCTACCAAACAAGAATTTCAGCAGTCTTTTATTACCTCTAAAAAAATGCTGTAGTTTTTCAGGATTTTACTATCCATTCCAGTATTAAAATGCCTACAATAAAAAGAAATATAAACTAACAGAATGAGATAAAGTATGTCTATATCACTTTTATTTGATATAACAACTGAAACTAACAGTCTTGAACCATCCTATCTCATTAAACAAATCACTTCATTAAACATATCAGTGATAGATTAGAATTTTACAAATTATGCTTCTTACGTGTCTATGAGAATTATAGAAACATAAAGAAAAGAGCTTAAAGAGACTGTAGACACACTTAGGGATTGTCTTCAGGGAAAGCTAACCTAAGGAGGAAGGCTGCTTTAAGCCTCATCGAAGTCTATCCTCCACTATGGAAGAACATTTCCTATTCTCTGGGATCCCGTGTTGAGACTATTCTGTTGAAATTCAACAGACAAGTCCTAGTTTTGTGTATGGCAGAGGTAGAAAATATCAAACACGCTCCTGGCGCATCTGTTTTGTTTTTTTTTGTTTGTTTGTTTGTTTTTAATTATTCTAAGAACATAGTTCATGAATCATCTTGCTTGATGAAACCAGAGAAAATTCTGTTCAAATGGGAAGAGGACTGTGTCCAAAGAAAGTCTAGCTGTTGGTAGGGAACTGCATAACTATTTCGTGTTTTACATATATATTTATATTTACGACAGAACAACCTACTTAAATCCCCCAAAATGCAATGGATTGTGAGGCAATTTCCTTAATAAACCTAAATCTCTTTCATGTTCATGCAGGGAGTGACACTGATTTAACTACTGACTGTGAAATTTGCCCCTTTAGGAGCAAAGTCAACTTATCTAATTTTAGCTGCCTTAAAATGCAAGTATCTAGTGTCAGCTGCTTGTTTAGACTCCCTCTGTAAGAGGTGAAGAATCATTTACACATGTATCTTATTCTGTCTATCTTGAATATCTACCTTAGAATGGGACGATGTCTTGCAGAAAGGGACTAAGAGCCTAGATTACAATACCGTTAACTCCGAAGTGAAAAAATGTTAGTTGAAACAAATGCTACACTTTCTTCTCTTTAGTTCTCCTTACTCAGATTCTAATGCAATTGTTATCAGCATACCAGTAGAGCAGTGTTCAAAGGCATAATAAATGGCATGATAAATAAATAAATAATAACTTTGGACTTAAAAGACAAGAGGTCTTACTTTACTAGTAAAAATAATTTTAGGGAAGAGATCAGTTCAATTATAAGCAGATTCTGTTTTGCATAATGAAGAGGAATAGTTACTTCAAGGGTAAAATTAATCTCATCTATTTCATGTAAAAAGTTCTGCAGGTTTTCATGCTAAAAGAACTTTTTCTATTTACTGAGGGTAACTGTCTTGTACTAAGTTTATGTGTAAAAGTAGAGGTAGCCAGATGAGTCCTGCTTTCCTAGTATGTGCCATTTTTTAATCATGTATTATAATTTGATTAAGTAAATGAAAGAATGTTAAACATATGTCTTTGTTTTTCTTCATAATTCAGTGTGTTACTAGATTATGAATGAAAATTTGGACAGCTAAAAGGAATGTGTTAAAAACATAACACTGTCAATATGCTTAACACATTTCTTTACCAACATACATATATGTAATTTATATAAGCAAATCTGAGAAGACCAGATGAAAGCTTACTTAATTTTACAGGGAATTGCAAAGGCAGAAATGGTATTTATCATATAACTACAGAGGCAGTAAAATATTCACTGTACTAAATACCCATGTTTTACTACAGGCAACTATTACTTAGCTTTCATGAGTTGATGATAAAGGTATTATTTTTAAATCACAATTAACATTAGATACTTAAGATGTCAGCTGCTGACAAGTACTACTTTTGCTTTTATCCATAGTTTTCAGGCAAAGAACCGTTATTGACTTATGGCAGCACCCTGACACTATAAAGATAGCTGTTAAATAATCCATTTACTACTCAATTAATTTAGCAGTTTTTGAGTGCTCATTTAGATTGGTAATAGCTGTTGCTACTCAAAATAGCTGTATTAAGTGTACTGCTCTCACCAACTGGAAGACAAGATAAAGATATTTATCTTTACAGATATCATTGTTCTTATATCTTGAAATTATTTCACAATGTCTTGATGTTATGAAGAGATAGGAGGTGTTTTTAAGTTTCCAGCCTGTTGCAGTAATAGGATCATAAAAAACTGTTACCACGTCCCACTGATTTTAAGGCAAACATGTAGAGCTCATCTTCACAGAATTCATATGTGTATGCCAAGTAGAAAGAACATCGTGATTGTGGTAAAGTACAAGTGTCCACTTGTGGGATCTCTGATTGTTGGAATCAAAGATGGGATGCAGTTCAGCAACGTTTCTGAGAATAAGATCTCAATTTTGCTGCAACTCTTTTTTTTTTTTTTTCCTCGCTGTAATGTACCTGGCCTTTTACATATTTTCAATCTTAGCATTTTCAGAAGGCCTAGCCTTTCATCTGGTGTTAACCGCTCAGATTCATTCAACTTGTATTTATATACCAAAGTAAAAGACTTAGCCATAGGCATAGTAAGCCTTTGCAAAATGTCTGTCCACTTTGTTCATTCCATAATCCATCATTACTTCTCTAGCCTCTACCATTTTTAAATCAAGCCTATGTATCGAGTCAAACATTCATAAAGCAATTAAGACTTTTACTTAAGCATTACTTAAGTTGTGCTGTAGGTAAAGTTATGAACTGCACAATGAGAGGAATAGCACCATAAAATCTTACTTACAGAAACAGTTGTAAGAATTTTTGTAACATGGTGCTAAAGTAGACAAAAAATAATTACGTTTGGTTTTCTTTTAAAAAATGGAGATGTGAGCCAAAAAAAAAAAAAAAAAGTTAAAGGGGATAAAGTGATGTTTAGAGAGCTGTATATAAAGTATTTGTGACATTTGTAGTAATGTCAAAAGTCAACGTTAATGAAAAGTGACATTTATCATGTTAATCTGTAGCTGTAAGGTTTATTGGAACCTGCTTAAAAATTATGATAAATTTATCAGTTTTCCCTTCTGTAAAAATTAGGAGCTAGAAAATGTGTTATACATCCCAAAATATTTGAAGGGGATAAATACATAGTAAATTTCCTTCCCTTCAGAGAAAATATAGTCCAAAAATAATAAATAGGGAAGAAAAAAAACTCTAGTTACTAAAATTGCTTATCTTTGTGTGAATTCCCAAGTGATTGCTTTAATTAAGTCAGTTCTACAAGCTGAGGTCATCTGTGAATCCTCTGCTAGGGCTACTGATTTGCAGTGATAAGATGATAGAGGCAACAGATCTTCTCTATTCAACTCTTCTATGTAGGTGACAACCCAAAGTGTTACAAAGCCTAAGCTCTTAACTTCAAAGTCACAAGGAGGTGTTTTTTTCAAAAATGCTAATGGAAAAGGCTGCCCACTTGGATTCCATTGGGATGGGAAGGTTAGCACTATGATAAAGAAGTGTGACATTTTCTGCTTTGTTTTGCCTTTAACGCTAATTATTGGAGGAACCTGAAAGATTCATACTGATCCCAGATATCTGTAAATCAGACATAACGACTATAGTATAATATTATAATGTCTTTATTATACAAGATATCTTTCATTTTGCTGAGCTTAGGTAAAGTGAATTCAAAAGATTGTTCTTCCTGAATAAAATAAAATAAAAAAGCTTCAAAAAAATCACCTTTACTTTTCATAATAAGTATGAAATACTTTTAGAAGTATTCAACTACTAAGTAATCTCTAGTTAAAAGTTTTTCCTGTTCTATTTATAAACAGTGGAATAGCATTTTTTTCTTATTATTGTTAGTTAAACCAAATTATGTTGAATGTATTTGACTACTCACAAGAGAAAAAGAAAAAAAAAGAAATGACTCACTCAGTAAGGATATAATCAGTGTTTGGGTTTTCTTTTCCACACAGTCCATGTTTCATAGTAGGATTTTTGTTTTAAGCACTTTCTCAAATCCCAGCTGCAAGAATCCCATTCCATAATTGTTAGCAAGTAGCTTACTCTGAGGGTGTGAGCTGAGTAGAAACTGGAGATGGACTGTTAGTTATACATAGATCCCACAGTGCTGAGTCATTCCTTTCCCATTTCTTTCCCTCCCCTATTAACTGGGGCAATCTCAATTTCTTTGGCCATTTGTACGGCTTTCATCACTGTCTTATGATCTGTCTGAAAATCAATCATAAAATCACTGTAAAGCTCTACTGTGTGGTTTTTATGAACTCTTTCACTACATCTGTACTAAACGAAAAAAAATACAAAGTCAACAATAGTTTCGTATCCTTCAGGCCCAAAGCTTATATCTATAAAGCTAAAACTCCTATGCCTTCCCTTGCCCTCAGGCAAAAACTATGCCAAAAAGTAATTTGCTAGATGGGATGACTGCGTGTTACTTCATAAACAGTATTAACATTTGCAAAATAAGTTTGTAAAGTGTGCCTTTACAGCAGATCAATATAGATCAATATTGTACATGCCTAAAGTACTTTGTGTTGATCATCTTCATTACTTTTTTTTCCCCAAAATATTATCATAAAATCATTCTGTAACTCTTATTAAGTCCTATATTAGATCCTTTATTAGCACCTATAAATCTCATGTGGATTTCATGTAGGAAGTTACCTTCTCATTTAAGGAAAAAACATCCTACTGAAATTGTGCTCTAAAATCTTGATTTATTTGTATAAAAGGCATAAAGAAACATGCTTATTTTAACAAACTACCTCAGAAAGTCAAGTTAGAGACTGAGAATGTTAGCTAACTATGCTGTAGACTGACCTTCACACTGGTTTTCAGTTCAAACTAGTAATATATATTAATAACACATCCATTGCCTTTTCTGTCCCAAACTATTTAAACTCTTTATCACAGTTAAAAATCCACTCTCGATAGAAAATATAATCTGAGGGAGGAAGAAGTGTCTTTGTGATATATAGAGGAAATGTGTCTCAGTAAAATTAAATGACTTTTTTAATGAGCAAAGAACTTCTCCATAATCTCAGTGCACAATTTTTAACCTGATTTCTTACTCCTATGACTTCCAGAATAAACCAAAAAAACTTTTTCCTAAAACAGTTAGAATTGACTAAGAAATATAAGACAGTAATGCCTTTTTGTTTTTCAACATTTTCCCAAAATTCTATTTTTAGCTTCCTACTCTGTTTAAGGAAGTATCAACTCCATGTGGACAAAAGCGCCATTATTTTCCTTTATGTGAAAATATGCATCTAGTGGACATTTACCTTCCTGTAGATCATTTGCTATGAATTTATCCTCTATTTTAGGAAAAAATATTCTCTCTCAGTCTAATTTAGTTCACTTAAAGCCACTATCATTTTTTAAACTCTGTATGTAATTGGAATAGTCAATTGATCAAGTACAGTCAAAATAAATCTGATCAGTATGAGAAAGGACCAAACATACCAGCATATGGATCAGCAGCAGTGACTGTCTTTGGCAGTTACTATCTTGTATTCCTGCTCACATTAATATCAGAAGAGTAATCCCAGCAGCTGGCAAAAA
>VXAA01000963.1:0-16362 GCA_013399115.1 Anseranas semipalmata | reverse complement strand
AAAAAAAAAAAAAAAAAAAAAAAAAGTGTCAGATGTGATCAAATGGGAGCATTTGTAGGAGTAAGAATAGCAGAATCCCTCGCTGTAACTCAAGAGCAAGCTTGCACAGCAAGGCAGAGGATAAATGCTCAGCAATGACTGGCACTTTACAATGTAAATGGGGACTACACTCTTTAGGCTCTGTCATTGTCAAATTACACTCTTCTACTTACATGAGAGCTGTTCACAGTTCTGGAAAGTTACATTAGCAGCAACTAAATCAGGTTTTCCTTTTCACATGGAAAACCAAAACTTAGTGATATAGGACAGAAAATGAGTTGAGTGTAATTATCTGTAAAGGTTTTCAGAAATAAGTCTCAGTCTGAAAAGTCTTTCTGATTGATGTTTTTTTGTTGTTTGTTTGTTTGTCTATTGATACATGACCGCTGCTAAAAATCAGTTTAATATTCTATTACTTTTGGATTTAATGATTTCAAGTATTACAATTATTTCTTATCATTTAGAGCATCCAGAGTCTACTAGGAAGGAATATCATTAATTTTATGATAAGATCTACTTTATACTCTTATGTATAGGAAAAGTTAATACCTCAAAGAAATAGAAACAGTCTATTTTGTGACCTCTGTTTAAGAGTGCATCATAATCTTCCAAGAGCAGTTGTCAGTCTTAATTTATATGTCTCCATTTGTCTGACCAGAAGGTCTCTTGCCAGAAGCCAAGATCTCTGTTTATTTAACTAGACGTCCACTCAGCCCAGCTGTAGAAATGGCTCTGTTTGGACAGTTGTTCAATAGTCATAGGAGTATCCACTATGCATGGACATATCAGCTCTATTGAACATGCTGTAGATATCCATAATAAGTATGACATGCTTGCAGTATGCCATAATTTGTTCATATTCATTTGCCATCTGTGTTGCACATGTACAGTTACTCTGTGTGCCCAAACTGAATTGGACTCTGAATATGTCTATGTTAGCAAGTAATGCAGATATATAGGACTGGGCTTGCACAGTGAAACAGCTGGTACTGAGGATGTGATATCCGCACTATAAGTATTCCAAAGAAACTTTACTTTGAACAGAATACCCATTAGCTGTTCAGGAACAAGGCAAATACCTGGAGTATGTCTTCTTGGTAAGTTTCATGCAAAGAGAGTGCTGAGAACAACACAGGGATCTGCTCCAAAACTCAGTACTAAATCCAACTGAAATGACCATGTAGATGTTCCTACTTCCCTTTGTCTGAAAAATAAATTGTATATTTGCTTTGTTGTTTTCTTCTGATTTTGTTTTTTATAGAAATGCATCAATCAAGTAAATCAGTCATTAGCAGTAAATCTGGATTACCTCTGTAACAGAGGCAGACACTGGAGCCAAGTTTCTATAGTACCACCTTCTAAGGGTAAGGAACAACTGCATAAAAGTAGCTGTACAGCTTCACAAACCAGATCAAGCAACAGTTTTTAAAAAAATCTTCTGCAACTAGAATTATTTGAAACAACATGTTTCACATCCAAATAGTAAGGATGAATAATACCTTCTAAGAATAACCTTTTTTTTGTAAGTAAAAATTATAACACCAACCAAAACTTTCTCTCCATTACAAGCAGAATTTTGGTAATTAAGAAAAATGTGTTTTAGAGGTCTATTCCAGCCTCTGTACATACAGAATAAACAGCTTAATTACTGAAACGAAGCTGAAAATGAAGTATACTATGAAAATTGTATTTTCTTTCCAAAAGGAACTCTACTTCTAAAAACTTATGAAAGATAAGTTAATATTTCAAATTCATTTTTCATAACTTAAAAACAAACAAACAAACAAACAAACAAACTATTGTGTTATTTCTATAAAACTAGAAATATTTAATGTTTACAATAAAAAATAAATAAATAAAACCTTCAGCTTAAAGAAGCACATATGAGCAAATAAATGTGTTTTTGAATATAGCTATGCATTCCATAGGTCACAGTCATGTTAATAAAGTAAGACTAACTTGCAGTGGAAACAAGACTTTAGAAATGTTATTTCTGGTTATGCTGTGCTATTCTTGTACAGAAGTTCAATTTAATCAGGGAAAATTTTTCTCTGTTGTACTGATCATCTGCCTTCTTCACAGTACTTGCTGGCCTCCCCTTTTACGTTATTTGTTTCCTTAAACTCCTGTTTCTCTGAGAAACTGGAGATCTTTTTTCATTTCTGTGAATTTATATGTCCTAGTCCACAACTGGAATATCTGTACCTTTGTTGCGGTTTAACCAGCAGAAGCCTGGTGGTAGCCAGCCAAGCGTCACACAGCCCCTCACTCACTCCCCCACAGTGGAATGGGGAAGAAAATCTGCAAGGTGAAAGTGAGAAAACTCATGGATTGAGACAAAGACAGTTTAACAGGTAAAGCAAGAGCTGCATTCACAAGCAAAACAAAAACAAGGAATTCATTCGGTACTTCCCTTTTGCTGGCAGATGCTCAGCCACTTCCAGGAAAACAGGGCTCCATCATGCGTAATGGCTACTTGGGAAAACAAATGCCATGACTCCGAATGTTCCCTCTTCCTCCTTCTTTCCCACAGCTTTTATTGTTCAGCATGACATCACATGGTATAGAATATCCCTTTGGTCAGCTGGAGTCAGCTGTCCTGGCTGTGTCACCTCCCAGCTTCTTGTGCACACCCAGCCTCCTCACTGGCGGAGCAGCATGAGGAAGCACTGTAACCTTGACTCAGTGTAAGCACTGCTCTGCAACAACTAAAACATCAGTGTGTTATCAACACTATTTTCATCACAAATCCAAAACACAGCGCCATAAAAGCTACGATGAAGAAAATTAACTTTATCCTAGCCAAAAACAGTAGTCCTTCAAAGTAAAAGTATACTTCTTATGATAAAATAATGATATTAAAATATTAAAATTATTATGATTTCAATAACTCACTTTACTTACAGACTTCTATTAATTTTGCATATGTTCAGTATTTATAAAAAAAGAATTGCAATTTTTCTGCCTTTCAAGACTAAACATGAAGTTCTTATCTGAAGTGCAGCCAGTCATGACCTTCAAAATGCAGCCTGAGTGTCTGCTTTTTTGACCTCAAAATAAACATGAAAATCCTCTTTTGCTGAGTTGCTGCACTAACAAGTCTGAATTCACATAATCACAGAATCGTTGAGGTTGGATGGGACGTCTGGAGGTCATCTGGTCCAACTTCGCCTGCGCAAGCAGGGTCGCCTAGAGATGGTTGCCCAGGACCATGTCCAGATGGGTTTTGCAGATCTCCAAGGAGAGAGACTCCACAACCTGTCTGGGCAACCCATTCCAGTGCTCAGTCACCTGCACAGTAAAAAAAGTGTTTCCTGATGTTCAGAGGGAACATTCTGTGTTTCAGTTTGCTCCCATTGCCCCTTGTCCTTTGCAAGTCCTTTCCTGCAAAGCTGCTTTCCATCTGGGTGGCCCCAGCATATATTGGTGCATGGGGTTGTGCCTCCCCAAGTACTTTGCACTTCTCATTGTTGAACTTCATGAGGTTCTTGTCAGCCCATTTTTCTAGCCTATCCAGGTCCTTTTGGGTGGTGCCATGACCCTCTGGTGTACCAGCCACTCCCCACAGTTTTGCATCATCTGCAAACTTCCTAAGGACATACTCTGCCCCATCATCCAATTTTCAGAAAATGTTCTATCTATGCTCCATTTATGTTCAGGAAATTGAAAAGTATTTTCTTTTATAAAAAGGAACAAATGATACTTCATACAGTTTTGATGATAGAAAAGCATTTAATGTATAAGAATTTAATGAAAATATTAGCAACTTTTGTGGATTTCTGAGTTAGAAAAATTGTTTAATTGCTATTTAGGGATATTTTTCAGAGACTAGCTAATTTTTTATTGTTGTTGTTTTTGTTTAATGTATCTAAAGAGTCTATAAATCACACATTCCTAATTGCACAAGCCCTTGTTCTGTATTTAAGATATTGTAAATTAATCGGCATCCATTTGATTCATATTGTGCACTTACTGCTCAGAATTGAGCATATGAATAAGTGGTTTAAAAACAAGACATACACATTCTGAGTCAGTTTTTAATGCTTCGGCTATGTCTATATGAACAGATAGCTACTTTTAATTGCTTTTGGTTGGTGAGTCTTAAGCCACCTCTACTGGAAGCCAGAAAGCTGTGCAGAAGCATGCCTGATGGACCTCCTTGCTGAGAGGCGGAGGACACAACCTCAGATTAGCCTAATCTGATGGGTCTAAAACGGGTTCAACAGGAATGAATACTATCTCATTTAACATTAGACATCTATTTTCAGTCACGTAAAACTATCTGAATGTGATAGTACTGAGGTAACCTGTGACTTCTTTCATCTGCCTATATAGCTATAAAGTTTGCAATAGTTACTTAATGATTAAGAGTCCATTACCTTTTCCACTGTCAAGATCTTCATATGGAAATATGACTTATTGTAGGCTGAGTGAAACACAATAGAAATTTGTTCTCCAATTCTCTATTAAAATTTGAGGAAAAATGTAAATTTCAGTCTCAGTTAAAAACATGCTTTAAAGTGTTAAAGGAAATTTGGAAAATGCCTATCCCGATTCACATTAATTTAAAGTTGACCTCTTTTCTGAGAGAAGAAATTTAAGCTTCTGACATTCAGAGCTAAATACTTAAAAGGTTTATGAATATCTATGTTCAGAAAACTGGTTACTACAAAAATTGTATTCTTTCTGCTCTTAAGGAACATACTGTTGACGTATTTTTGCTTGTTTGTTTGTTTTCCCAATTAGTTTTCATTCAATTTCTGGCAAACATTGCTTTTATTTTTTTCAAAATTTCAAATGGATGCAAGTAATATTCTTTTGATGCTCGTCATCAGGATAAGCTGAAAATATATATAAATGAGTGCATGTGTGCATGTATATGGGTGGGAATTTTTATCTTGGCTGAAAGAGTAATGTGTAACAGTGTAAGCTGAGAGAAGTACAAAGTTCTTCCTTCCTCAGGAAAAGTTGAAATGACAGGGAAGGTAGTTTTCTAGAAAAGGGGTACATTTAATGATACTATAATATTAATCTCTGCTAATAGTAGCATAGATAACATCATTTTTTTGTAGGGATATCTTCATTTTTTTATGCAGATTATGTCCCTTAATTTTCTGCTATGATTGCGTTCACAGTATCAGTTTAGGCTAAACAGTATAGTAATTTTGATAGCCATTTTTTTCCTAGTGGAAAATATACAGTTTCTATTAAAATTCCTACATCCTAGGACCCACATGTCTATTTTTCTAACATTCATATCAAATGTGACACTTCATATTCTTCTTGAATAATTTCATTAAATTACAATTCAGATGCTTGGCCAAATCATGCATTTAATAATAACTCAACTGAATTAAAATTACAGAATGTGTTTTAGTAAATTCCAAGTAGGGGACACAGTACTTAGTTCTAAAGTTATGTACCAGTATAATTAGCAATTACAATTTTTCTGTGTACCAAGTTTTTAGACAACCACCTACCTGACATTCAAGTTTATTCTGTATATTCTTTTACTGTTATCATAGTGATGCATACAATAAATGCACTATTGATATAGTTACACACAGTGTTTTCCTTTTTTTTTTTTTTTTTTTTTTTTTCCCCAGTAAGGGTGTTTTAAACAATGTTTTATGTTAAGAAAGCATTTTAATATAGCAATTAATATAAATCTATGGGTTGGAGTCCACTCACCCCTATTTTAGTATTCAGTTCAACTATTAATAAATCAGGCAAACAAAACTTTCTAGGCACAAATTAGGCATAAAATTCTAAATTTAGAACAGTAATTCAGTAGTGTTTGATCATATGCATTATGTTTTCTAAGGTGCCTAAGATTTCAAAGAAAGCTATTTAAATTATAAATACCCTTATTAGCTTTCTTTTCATCAAACTAATTACCACAAGCTTTATCTCCTACCATCAGGCCTGCTGGCATGTAGAAACTGAGCATTCTGGTAGTTACATTTCCTTAACTTAATTTTTTAGGCATGCTCAAGTAGCACTTATGTCACTCAGGCAGCTTGTTTATACCTGTGTTTTTCATAGTACTTTAATGGCTTCAGCATTCAACCGGGAACAAAAGACTTGGATTATCAGTCTACTGATAAAATTAGGCTTTTTACTCCACAACTCTTTTAACTCAGGATACTGTAGTCTGATCAACAAAAACACATGGCATCAGTTCTGGTGCAACTTTGGATTTATTTGTATTACTAAATTAAAGAGAACAAGACAATGAGGTCGGGAAATCTGAGTATCTATTTTAATTGACTTCATGTTTGATTCCTGACTTTTTTATCATTCAGGTTAGTTATCCTTAAGACAAAGTTCAGCCACAGTCCTACGGACAATTAATCCCAAAAAACAATTTGGGTAAGACAATACTAAGCATTTGCCACAGTCCTCCAAAACTATAAAATCACAGAAAGCACAGAATCAAAATAAATTCTAGGTTGAAACAGATCTCTAAGGATTAGCAGGTTAAATCTTCTGTTAAAGGCAGGGCTTTAATGAAAGTTATTCAGGGCCCTGATAAGCCATCATGAATACTTCCAACAAGGGAGATTCCACCACTTCTCTGGGCAACCTATTCCAATAGTCAATTGCTCTCCTAGTAAAGAACATTTTTTTTCTTATATGGAGATAGAATTTCACCTGAAGCAATTTGTGCCTGTTGCCCCTTTTCCTGCCACTATGCTTCCTTGTGAGAATACCTTCACTTTCTGTATAACTACCTTTCAAAAGAAGCCATCTCCTTTCTACATGGAGCTAATTCAGTTCCTTCAATCTTCCTTCCTATTTCATGTTTTCCACCCCTCTAACCATCTTGAGGGTTGTCCACTAGACTGTCTCCAATGTTTTTCATGTCCCTCTTAAAGTGGGGGACCAAAACCGAACACAGTATTCTAGGTGTGGTCTAAGGAGTGCAGAGTAGAGTGGAATAATCATGTCCCTTGATCTGATGGCTATATTCTTGCTGATGCAATCCAGGTCACACTTCACCTTCATCACTGAGAAGGTGCACTGCTGGCTCAGTGTTAAGCTTGCTGTCCATCTGGTCCTTCACTGCAAAGCTGTTCCCCAAACTGTTAAACCCTATACTGACACTTGGTATCCCATCAAGCTTTCTTTTCCAAGCTTTGCAAGATACACTGAAACCTATCCTAGCAGATAACATTATATGGGTCTTTACAAGGCCATTACCTGTAATTTAAGATCTTGTATGTTGTGGAAAATGTTGCATTGATATAGAAAGCAAAGAATCAGCATCTCCCGTTCTTTCAGTGGCCACCTTTTGGGGCTTAATCAAAATAGCTGAGAAAGCTGTCTGATGCAGATGCAGATGAGCTTTTCTGTGAGAACAGCTGATTGGGGAATGGATCTAAGGCAAGTAGGAGAATGGCAATGGAAATTGTTCAGTGAAAAGTTGAATGAGATCAAGGCTTAAGAAGGAAATATGATATTTAAAAAGTATATATAAAAATATAAAAATAAAAATAACAATAAAAATAAAAATAGAGACAAAGCTCCTGATACTGACCTACCATGTTGTTTAAATATGAAAACTCAGCAAAAGAAAAACTTCAGTCTGGGACCTGAAGTTGTTCAAGAATACGGGGAAGGAAAGATAGGAAAGTAGCATTGTGAGTTTGTGAGGAAATATGTCATTAAATGGTATCTACAAATACTAGAGAGGGAGGATTAAGATTTACAGTCTTTGTACAGGTATGTGGAATGAGAATGTCTGTTCCTTCAAGTGTACCTGGTCAAGGACCTTTTCAATGCAACAAAAGGGATAGTAAGAAAAGCAGGAAACCGTAAACAAGAACATCCAAGTAAACAAACCTGAGGGAGAAACGATACAGGAAGCAGTGAGAGAACCAAACCAAGAGAGTAGGAAAATGTTTATTCCAACAAGGTTGTATGATCAGGGATTTCATAATTGGGATGATAAGAAAAGAGGAAGAAAATATACCAAGACACTGATCTGACACAACAAACATGGAGAGAATTACAAGAAACAAACCTTGTCAGTCACACTAATTGATGGGCTATCAAGAAACCAGACGCTCCACTTCCAGGAACATCAACCTTTACTTTGCAGTTGTTGTTGTGGTTTAACCCTGCTAAGCAGCTAAGCACTACGCAGCTGCTCACTCACTCACCCCTCACTTCCCCAGATGGATGGGGGGGAAGAAAATCAGAAGGGCAAAAGTTAGAAAACTTGTGGGTTGAGATAAAGAGAGTTTAATGAGAAAGAAAGGATAAAAACAAAGAAAAGAAAAGCAAAAGCAAGTGATGCAAAAAGCAATTGCTCACCACCAACTGACCGATGCCCAACCACTCCTCAAGCAACAGCCAACTCCCACCTGTTTTATTGCTGAGCATGATGTCATATGGCATGGAATATCCCTTTGGACAGTTTGGGCCAGCTGTCCTGGCTGTGTCCCCTCCTAGCTCCTTGTGCACCCCCTGCTTCCTCGCTGGCAGGGCAGCACGAGAAGCAGAGAAGTTACTGACTCAGTGTAAGCACTGCTCTGCAACAACTAAAACATCACTGTGTTATCAGCATTATTCTCATCCTAAATCCAAAACACAGCACCATACCAGATGCTATGGAGAAAATTAAAAACCAGGACTAGTGGTAAGACTGTGAACCAGGAGGGGACTCGGAAACCTGACTGGGAAGGGTGAAGGAATTGATAGGACTATACAAACCAATGAAGGGACATGCAGGATGAAGGGAGAGCAGGGAGGAACAAAGAGGGGGGGAGAGACAGAAAGGGTTGGTTGCCTGTAAAAGAGTGTTCGTCAGTATACTTGCCTGGCTGAGCCCTGCGCCTGATCACTGCAGTCTGTCCTACCTTCTTATTAAATCTTTTCCTAACTATTCCTGTCCATAGTCTCTCTCTCTCTATCATGTGTGTTTGTGTGCTGCAGGTTAATAGCAGCTAGGGGTGAGACCTGTGTGTGTGAGTGGAAGTTGGTGCCAGGTCCTGGAGTCAGACAGGGGGCGTGGGTGCCCCTGGCCTGTGGTGCCAGCTACTGGAGCAGGTGGGGCAGGAACAGCGTGTGTCCCAAGACTATCTGCTGGGGAGGCCAGTGTGAGTGAGGTGAGTGCGGGTCTCGGCACCAGTGGCTGAAGGGGGGCCATGGGTCACAGCCCGTGTGCCTGGTGTCCCTGCTGTGGGGGGCTGACCATCTGTATCTTCCACAGACTTAGTGTGCATGGGGTGTGAGCATGCATTCACTGGCAAACTCCAAGCTGGACTCACCAGCGAGTAGGAGGCTCCAATTCCAAGCAGGAGCATCAGGCAGCTGGCGGGTTTATGCTGGTGTTTGGTCTGAGCAGAGGTGTGCCAGTGGAACAAGTGTGTGAGTGCTGTGTGTATGCCCTGAGCTGGATCAGCTGGTGAGAGGGGCTGGGATCTGGGCAGGGGGGCAGGACGTGGGCAGAGGGGCAGTGCTGGTGCTTGGGGCACCCGCAGATGTGCATGTGCTTGTGGGCCTGGAGATGTCGTGTGTGTGCCTGCACTAGGGAGCTGCTGTCTCTGCTGGCGCAAGAGGAGAAGGGAACCTGGCTATCAGCATTTATGTTTTACATGAGCCCTGTGCGGGGGTGCTGCTGAAGGCAGCGCCTTGTCTGCAGCGGTCTGTGTGAGCAGCTGTGTCAGTGTCCTCTGTGCGCTCAGAGGATGGGTGTGCCTGTGTCTTTATCTGGGACACATGCTCAGCTTTACTACTGGTTGAACCTGCAAACAAGAAAGCAGCACTTGCCTCCCTTAACCTGAGCAGAGGTCTCGAATCTCCAGGGCACCTGGCTAGGCTCCAGCAGCTGGGAGGCAGCCAGTCCGAACATACCATAACAGTCCAAATCCCAAAATTCTATAACATGGACGTTTTTGAGTTTGAAAGCTGAATACTGTTCTGGCAGAATTTCATATTGAATGCAATATGTTATTTTTAGAGATTTCAAGCAGACACATTCCAGTTCTCCTTCTCAAACCTTCAGAGTGGGAATATCACTATATAACAATGAGATATAAAAACAAAAATGAAAAGTCAGCAAATTATAATTGACAGTATTTCTGTATCTATTTTATGCATACAAGATAAGAAAAACCTGAAAGCTTGCCTGAAATTCAAAGTTAATGAAAGTTAACTGCTCTGTATTGGGATGAGGAACTTTGCAGTGCACTTTTTTATTTCCAAGTAGAAGAAAAAAATTGTTGTCATCACCTATACAAATTTTAATATGTTTATATTAAAATAGAAGAAGGAACCTCCTACGCAACTTCGAGTATCATCGCATCAAGTACACACAAAAACATTAAGATGACAGCAAAATATAACAGCTGTGTTCCACACACAATAGCAAACGTGCCTTCATCCCATCATCCCATAAAACTGCAGCTCTTAGAATTAATTCCATGTTCTTCTAATTTTGGATATTCCTTGCTATTTTTTTTTTTCCAGATTTCACCTCCACCCCGCCCCCACCAAAAAAAAAAAAAAAGCCTTGTTTTCCCTGGCAAAACATGACTTTCATGAGTTTTGCCAGCAGCAAGGATTATTTTCCCACAACTCTCTCATGGTAAAGAAATTAGAAATGGATGAATCTCTAAAGGCAGGGAAGTACAGCTGAGATAAGCAATTTATCTGAAACTTTTCTTATTGGCCTAGGGCCTTCAGTGGGAATTTATCATTTAGTATTCCACCATATGTTTGGAGAGTTAAGACTATACTGTGTCACTTTAGGAAGAATCAAAGGAAAGCTAGTTTCAGAAGTCATATTGTCTCAGGGGAAGACTGAAAGCATTAACAGTTTGAAATTGTGTCAACACAGTAAAGAGAATAATTTGTTGCACACCTTTTTGTTTAAATAAACCTGCCTCCCACCTGAGGATCATCCAGCTTTATTGCCTACCAAATAGGGAGTTGCATCTACTCGTGTACATCTCTACTTTGCTTTAGCAAAGCACTTGAAGGCAACATGAACAGTCTCTAGTCCCTTTTTTACATTGAAAGTGCAGCTTCATTCCACTTATTTCCTTGTGCATCTGTGTATGATAAAGGCTCATTACTAGCCTAATTTTATTCCAGTTGTGTAACACTGAATCATTTTAGAAAAGGGAAAGTTGTCTGCCTGATATTTTAGCCTGGGCAGTTGGTGAGTAACCTCAGCTCTATCACTCCTTGCTTCCAGATCCTTAAACCTTTTATTTCTCCTCCATCAATTCTGTTGCTGCTCTCTTTCTCTGCTGAACATAGACAGAACCATATTAAATAGTTATGTTGTTACAGTTCATTACTGGACAAATTCTATTAAAAGCTATTACCTTTACTACAGACCTTGCCCCAGTTAGCTCTTTTTTACCACCATGGCTACTGCAAATACCTAACTGGTATTTCATGGCTGGTATTTTCATGGCTACTCCTTCAATACCTAACATTCTTCATTCTAGACTTCCAAAGTCCTCTCTTTTATCTCTGTTTGTTCTTTTTTATTTAAGTTCTCTTTTAGCAGTGTTCCCTGAAATGATAATGTATCTTAATTTGGATGTCATATGTGGTTATTATTTTGCAGATGCATTTCAGAACCTGTTTTTTTGTTTGTTTGTTTTTGTTTGTTTGTTTTTGTTTGTTTGTTTGTTTGTTTTAATCAGAAACAGGATTGACTCGAACAAAACATTTTTCTGGGAATTGGAGCAATGGAAACAGTCTTCAGGTATCACCACGACTGACTGCAAAGAGTACTCCAGGATGTTGTTGTTGTTGTTGTTGTTTTGGTAGATGTGCTGAAAATAAGCACAGATCAAAATCTACTTATACTATCTCCATAAGTGCTTGTCCCAGTTAAGATATTAGCTCAGTAATGCTGAGATAAATATTGAATAGCAATTGAAACAATCTGTTCCATAAATAGATTCAGACTACAGGTTTACTAATTTACATTGTCTCCTCAATGCCACGTTGCAATTATGGAATGCATCAGGCTGTGATTTTTTCTCCCTACCTACATGGACAATTCAGCTAATTACGGTAGTGACCTGCCAAATTCCAGGGCCTTCACAGTCCAGAAAGGAAAGTAAGATCTTCCATTTTAACTGATGAAATTGTACTCCATATTTCAAGTAAATATAAGCAGAATTTGTATTTCTGTACTTCTGTCCACTGAGGCAGCCCTACCAAAGCTATCAAGTACTAGCAGCTCATCCAGACTAGGGATTCTCAGAAATAAGGATTCATCATTTCTGTCTGGCATCTTCAGATCAACTTCAATCTTTTATATGGATTTGCTTCTCAGGAAGCAAGTGAACATGACTTTTGAAAGCAGTCCCCCTTTCCTGGAGGTAAGCACATAAATACTAATGGTGAAGGAGAGATATAGAATCATAGAATCATAGAATGGCCTGGGTTGAAAAGGACCTTAAAGATCATCTAGTTCCAACGCCCCTGCTCTGGGCAGGGTTGCCAACCACTAGAGCAGGCTGCCCAGCGCCACATCCAGCCTGGCCTTGAATGCCTCCAGGGATGGGGCATCCACAACCTCTCTGGGCAACCTGTTCCAGTGCCTCACCACCCTCTGAGTGAAAAAATTCCTCCTAATATCTAACCTAAATCTCCCCCGTCTTAGTTTGAAACCATTCCCCCTTGTCCTATCACTATCAACACATGTAAACAGGCATTCCCCCTCCTGTTTATACGCTCCCTTCAAGTACTGAACATCACTATAACATCACTATATATCTACTATATCACTACCATAACATCATTAGTTACTACTTGCTCAGTATTTTCAGGAAATAAATTCTTCAAGACTTAAACATCACTTGTAGAAAAAATATATTCATGGGTAAAATGAATATTCATTAGATAAAAAATACTAACAGTACACTGACAAGGGCAATCGCTGGTGAGTCACAAAAAAAAGACTTGAGCCTGCAAATCAGGTAATTTTGGTTATTATCATCTTTTGTATCTTTTTCTGCTGCACGAAAACCACTTAGGGCAGAGACTGTGTCTTCTTACTTGGACAACTCTTGGCATAAGAGAGCTTAATAAAGGCACTGCTGGGATAATAGAATCTTCCAGAAGTAACTTTTAAATTTAACAGTTAAGATTAATTTAAAAACAGGAAGCAGTTATGTGTTCAGCTGATTACATGAAAAGATTTTCTTTGTAATTTAGATAAATGTTTTCCTGGCAATGAAACTGAATAGAAAAGTATTAATTATTCACAATGTAATCGTTAAGAAATTGGGTAAATGTAATCACATTGCACAGCCAAATGAAATTAACAGATATCACCAAGAGAAATAGGAAGTCCATAAATATATTATTAAATTGGAAAAAAAAAAAAAAAAGCATAAATATCTATGTTATTATTCTGTATGCCTGTGTATGTACTACATTTCTAAATTTTCTGAAATGGAAGTAGAAGAGATTTTAAAAGTATGTCAGTTTTCTATACCCTGCTTTTTTTTTCTCAGATAAGAGGATATACGTGAAGAGAATGATCTGAATAATTTGTTAGACAGTTAGAATTCACAAAAGATATCTCCCACCAACCACCCTCAGGGATCTTTGGAACGTGATATTGCATCTACAAACAGGCCTTTCTGTTTTAGAATTTGCCTGTCTTGAAAGACATACAGATAACTAGAGGTTAATGATGATCTTACTAGCAAAGATACCATACCTTTCATGTCAACACTGTGGATAGCCACGTGTCTCTCAGTTGCATAATGTTTCACCTTAGAATACGTAGTTTTCTTTTTTTTTTCACATTTGACTTTTTTCTTCCATGTGGACCATCATTTTTCACCATTTGTCAGATGATAGTCTGTGCTAGACTGGTAGCCTATCTCTTTGTACTGCTGCTAGAGAATTATCCAAGAAGGAAAAATGAGGTCCCAGCACATGCTGATCTGGGGTTATTGTTTCCCCTAAGCACCAAGTCACAATTTTCTGGACCACAACAAAAATATTAATTGTTACAGTACTCATTATTAATGAATATGCAGTATGGATTATTAGGGAAGTATGACTAGTTTGACAGTGCAGCCTGAATAATTCAGTTATGCTTTTTGCTATGAATCATCCTTTCTTTGGAAAAGCCTGAAAGACTAAGATCCTAGCCTGGGCACGTAAGTTAGTTGACTCAAATTAAGGACTGTAAATAGCCGCATTGTTTCACTAAAATGCATTTAAATAGACATTAAAAACAATGAAGATATATGATATAACAAAAATAAAAATTACTAAATAACTGATAATAAATTCCATTTTCAATTGTAAGAATAAATATAAAAGTGCTGGCTGAAACAAGTCAACATCATTTTCAGTGAATTGAAAAATGAAAAAAAAATTTTTCAAAACAAAATATATTGTTTTATTTTGACAAAATTGTTTCATTTTGAGTATCTAAATTCTTTACAACTTTGAAGAAATAGGAAATTTCAAAATCATAAGTGAATCTAAACAAAAATTAAGACAATTATCAGAACTTGCCATTGTTGAAAATTCAAATTTCATCATAAAAAGTCACTTACAGAGGAAATTACTTATTTAATGTTTCTGTGGATTGCTAAATTTGATTGTTTAATGGAAAAAATACAGTGCATGTGATATCTACCATTATTTTTCAAGAGGAAGGTAAACACTAACTCAAACACTACTTCACTCACAATCAGCTCCAGGGTGGGTGCATTCCACAGGGGATCACAGTGTATGGGTGAGGGGGGGTCCTGAGCCTGAGAAGCCCCACGGGAGCGCAGAGACCCACCAGGGCCCAGCAGCTCTCCAAGAGTGGCTGATGAGGCAGGGGTGAGGCCAGGGGCTACAGTGGCCACCTCCCACTGCCCCAAAAGCAGCCACTAGGGAGTGAGAGGGACACGGATGGGCAAACAGGATGTGGCATGGCAGTTTGTGCGGGAGGGCACCCCTTTGAAGGAGGGCCGTTCCACTGGCCAAGTGGGAGGCTCAAAGTACCCTTTAACCCAGCAACTGGGCACAGTTCGGTGACCATCTTCACAGGTCAAGGCAGAATGGTGGGCACTCATCTGAGAGCAAAGACTGCAGCTCCATCTGGGGGGGTCTGCACCGTCTACCCCAGCAGTGGCCAATGCCTCCACCCAGATGGAGCTGCTGAAGGGAGAAGCTGCAACACAGACCTCAGCCTGCAGGAAGTGCCCAGACCTTTCTCCTGAGGCAGGGAAAGGCGGCAGACCTGCCTGCAAAAGGTGCGCCCAGGTGGAGGACCTCCTACAGCAGGTGGCGGAGCTGCAAGAGGCAGTGATAAGGCTGCGTAACATCAGGGAGGCTGAGGAAGAGTTAGCTGGTTCCAAATGCAGTCTGCAGGGGACCCACAGCCAAACAGCCAAAAACTCCCCAACCAGTACATATAGAAGAGAGAGGGGCCAATAACACAGAAGAATAGAAGCTTGCAACGGCAAGGACCAGCAGGAGGAAGAGACTTCCCCAGAAACCTGAAGTGCCCTTACAGAACTGCTTCACCCCTCTGCTGACTAAAAAGGAAAAACCTATTGCACCAGGAGAGACACTGGAGCTAAGGCAGCGCGATCTGCTCCCCGCATAACAACCAGCACAACTAAGAAAAGGTGATGGGTGATAATAGTAGGTGACTCTCTTCTAAGAGGTATGGAGGCACCCATTTGCTGGACTGACCCCCTCTCAAGAGAAGTGTGCTGCTTACTGGGGGCTTGTATCAGGGGTGTCACTGAGAGACTACCAAGCCTCATGCAGCCCACTGACTATTATCCACGATTGTTGCTTCTTGTGGGCACCAGTGATACAGCCAGGAGCAGCCTGAGGAGTATCAAGAAGGATTACTGAGCCCTGGGAGCAGCGGTAAGTGACCCTGGAGCACAGGTAGTTTTTTCATCAATCCTCCTGGTCAAAGGGAAGGGGATTTGAAAGGTGCAGTCAAATCTGGCAAATCAACAGATGGTTACAGGACTGCTGCCACAGTCAGGGGTTTGGCTACTTAGACCATGGGACTCACNAAGAGGGCTTTAAACTAAAGTTGCTGGGGGAGGGGAACCTCAATCCATCCCACTCCTCTCAGTTTGATGCCAGTGTCAGCGACAGATGCCCAGAGCAGGAGAGCACCTGAAGAGCAGAACAAGGGAATTCCAGCTACTCCAGCTAGTAAGTCAGCTTCATCAGGGGCCCAACTTAAATGTCTCTATGCAAACACACAGAGCATCAGGAATAAACAAGAGGAGCTAGAGACGTACACACACCTGCAGAGCTATGACCTCATTGACATTACAGGGATGTGGTAGGATGGCTCCCATG